>CM046031.1:9510715-9936592 GCA_025215565.1 Flaveria ramosissima | reverse complement strand
ACATTGAGCCGCATGAGATGATAGTTCTCGTGTGAGACTATTTTGTTTAGTATAAATAGTTTGTTTGTTCATTTTTTTTAAATCCTGATATTTTTCACACTTAACTAATCACATTATCAAAGAGCAATATACTTTATTATTATTTACAATGCGTGTTCTTGTTCTTCTTCGAGTTCTTTTGATAATCCTTGATTAATTCATTCTGCGTTTCTCTCATGAGATCGATCTACAACGAATTCATGATCTTTACAATAATTATTAAACGATCTTTTAAGACTCGCTCACTCACACAATTATCAATTCAACTATGTATTGAATTCACATACATAATGTGACATCCATCATCAAACGAGTGCTTTGATTTTGACTTTGACCATAGATTTTGACTTTTAACTTAAATGTGGACTTTGACTTAGAGTTGACTTGGACTATTTATAGTACTTGAAACACGTGTAGAACATACTTGTAATGTATGATTTGGGACTAGAATGAACTAGTGAGCCTTAAACATGGTGATGGTGGACGTTCGTCGGATTGGACTCTGCATGATGGTTCTATGCTTAGACTTGGATTAAAGAATTGGAAAATGTAAAATATAAAATATACGTTAAAAACACTTCAAAAGCCGAACACAGAGAGACTTTTCCTAAAGTCTACTAAAAATATTTAACTTGGTCAAAAATGGAATTTAAATGATTTAGATATTGTTTAATAGCTCGCAAAACTCGTAAAAACATAAAAGAAATAAAAAAACTGAATTTAAGGACAAGGACGGGATGCGAATAGATCATGAAATGACAAGTGGCCCATGAGGCCCAAGGCCCTCCCTTGTCCCTAGAGTTGACCAAGAACATTGAGGGGTAAACCCCTTGTTTTGCTTATTTTCACAACTTGTGAATTCTTTTCCAAGTTTCTCTTAATGTGAAAATCCTAGCCTCTATATCTCGTTCTCTTGTTCTTCATCATCATCAATCCGTCAAGTCTTTATCTTCATCATTGTTGGTCAAGCATTACTGAGCAAGTTTGAGTTATTAACGCCTACTCATCTATGCGTTCCAGTAACATTAATGCTTTGTATTGATGATTTTGACATTTGTTTGTTCATGTTCTTGATGACATTCATCATCTTTAGAAAAAACATCATCTAACATATACCTTCTATTTATTATTATGATGCATCGTGAAGGAATCGTGCATTTGAGAATTTGATCATCACAATCCAGTAAACCATAGTTTATATTTTTTTTGTATTATTTGGAGTTCTTGATTTTTCATTTGCAATATTGCTTAAATAGTCTTAATGGACATTTTGGGAACAAAATCTTTTTGTTAAAAATGTTAAGCTATGTTCATGAATCGATAAATGTGTTAGGAACATGATCTATGCGTTGATAGTCTAGAAGGATCCAATCCTTAGGAATTAATAGAAAAGGCAAAGCAAACCGAATAATTAAAAAGATGACTACTTGAATTGGGACTGAAATGTAAGATGATTTAAGGGTTTAGTGAATAGGATAGGTCAAATGGTTCATGGAATAAATGTTGGCTTAGGTCTGCTATCAATGGTGGTCAAAATTATGGATTTGGGTTACAAAGGAGAAGGTTGGAATTTTGGACAACTTGTTGTTAGAAAATTAGACGTTTTTTTCACGTCATAACTTAGTCATACGAAGTCCAAATAGGTGAAACTTCATGTCTAAAAATTATTTCACAGAGTCTTATAACTAACCTAAGTGGTCTAGTATCAGTCCAACATCTCCAACTACAATAAGCAGATCAAGGTCAAAGATGTTAAATTAAGGCAAAATGTTGATCTGTATTCTTAAGGTCATATCTCCTTCATACTTTGTCCAATTACGTTGATTTTTTCTGGAAGTTAGTTTTAATCTTAGCTTTCAAACGGTGTCAAATATTGAGATGTTTTTTATTCTTTTTAACCTCCACAAAGCCTGCGAAGACCGGTGCGTGAACAACTCCATAAGCTCATATATATTTTTATAAAGCAAAATGTTAAGATTTGAGTCTAAATAACCAAAAAAAAGTCAACAATTGTGTTTAGTAAGGGATTTTAAGATGTTTAAGGACAATGACATTTATGATTAATAACTCATTAAACTTGGACTAATAAATATACATCAAGGAACGTCATTGACGTAGTACATGATAATGACTTGAAAACTAAAATGAAATGGGACTGTGAACTTAAGGTTGGACTTTGGACTCTAAGTAATAAATGAAAATGTTTTTCATTAAAACAAGTATATGGTTAACCTTAAGGACTCCACAAATAAAATTACACCCAGTTCGGTTTTCTCGACCATTAGTAAACTTATTTTGTTTTGTTACCTAAAGTTAGGTGCTATACTTGTTATGTGGACATGGATCGATCATGAGCTGATATTGGTTTTTATGACTTCTATGTTCTCATACACACATACATTTTGTACATAACTTACACACAACACATTTTGTACTTATAAACTTGTGAACTCATTAATGTGTGTTGACTTTTTAATACATGTCTTTTTAGATAAAAATGCTTAAGTACTTGTATAGTGGATTTTAGACGAGACCATTCCTTCAAAAACTATGATTATATTGGATTATTGGAATTCTTGTCACACCCCTGCTAAAATCGAAAACACAGGGATGTAACGAGATCGTGATCGTCATAACACATTGTAAGCGATAGAGATGCAATATAATAAATGATGACAAGCGTGTCATGACGACACCCGACAACAAGGGGACTTGTGTCATGTTTAGTCAATATTCACGACAACATAGCCATAAGCATAAACATGTTAAATGATTCACATAAACAAGAAGATAACATTGTAATGTAAATTCTCACAACCCGGGAACAAGTATCAAAAGAATGTAATTGTTTAATCAAACAACAACATTGTTCAAAATAATTGTTTTTCAAATATGTTTAGTCTCAAAAATACATCCTAGGGTCTCCACTAAGGCAGCACACCTAGATCCTCAATTTGCATGATCACCTGAAAAGATATACTCAAAATGGTCAACAAAATTGTTGGTGAGCTCGCAGGTTTAACTAGTAAATAAGTAAGTGATGATGTATAGTAAGCGATGTGGAATACCGTGCATACAATTATAAGTAAGTAAAATCACATGACAATGAGCTTTGCAACCAAACCTAGCGACGTACACAAAGATATTTTCGGAATATATTCACCCAAGGGCCCGTTCCTGGCCACTGATGGTACTAACTAGTATACCAACGAACAAGGGTGGGGGTGTCAACCCAGTAGCACTACCAATACCTATATGTCGGTTCCCACACTAGAATTAAATAGTTTCAAAGAAAGAACCACACAGCAGACCCAAGCATGGATCAGATAAGTACTTGCAAAACAGTATCACGTTGATTCCAAGTATGTAAATTTGATGTAAATTGTACAGCATTGAAAATGGATGAGCATACTTTTCCCCCAAGTTTGTAAATGACTGAAATATTGTAAGCGTAAAAAGGGGCCACGAAACTCACTTGTTAAGTGTAAGTATGTATGATCAAAGTATCCAAATGTTGTATGCAATGAACGGTCAAACACCTATTGACAGTTGCTATTAAGCATTAATGATATGTATAATGTGCATAATAATGTTCGGTCGGTTCGGGTTGTATCGGTTGGGTCGCGTGTAATACACACAAACAGACACACGTATTAGACCTTATGTAGATCCAAGTACTAGACATCGTCGCCATTGCTGATGATATTCGTGTAAAAGTTTCATTGTTATTGAAGAAGTATTTGGTAAGCATTAGTAATAATAATCGGTTGTTGGTAATTTGAAAATGTTAAGTTGATTTGGTTTGGAATAACATTAGTAAGTTTGATAGCGTTGACTTTAACATTGTCATTAGTAATGGCAACCGTGTCGATGTCACCTTAACACCACACGTCATACACACACTACACGCAAGAAGGAAATCACACACATCAACTTCAGTTGCACGACAGGACCAGACGCACGACTCAACACTCCATTCGCACGAATCAACCCTCAATCGTACGAATCAGCTTCATTCGTACGGTTGAACCTTCATTCGTACGACTGGCATTCAGTCGTACCACACAACACCCAATCGCACGACTCAACCTCCATACGCACGAATCAACCTTCATTCGTACGAATCAGCTACATTCGTACGATTGAACCTTCATTCGTGCGATTGGACTCCAGTCGTGCGATACACGCACAATCGCATACATTCATTCGGTCGCATGACTCAATCGCACACATTCATTCGCTCGCATGACTCAATCGCACACATTCACACAGTCACACGAATCAGTCGCACAACACACCCAGTCGCACAACTCAGTCGCACGATTGACTCAGACGCATGATTCAGTCGCACGACTCACCCAGTCGCACGGCTCAATCGCATGACAGACCCAGTCGCCTGAACAACAGAATCGCGACTGTTGAAGGTGCTGAGCAGCCTCCGGCTGCTCCGAGCATGGGTTTTACACAACAAGGACTTCTAGAAACACAATACAAACATACACAAACAAGAAGCACACGCAGAAAGACCTCACACGCACCCACACGACCTCATGTGTTCGGGTTGAACCCGAACACCCGAAACCCTAGAATGGACAGCCGTGAATAAGCAAGAAAAGGGACAACCAAAGTCGTCTACCTGCTAGAATGGAGTAGACTCGGTTGTAGATGAAGTCTAGACGGTGAAAACGAGACCAAACGGGGCGGTTTTGGTGCAAGGATGAAGATGAAAGGTGAAGAAGAAGAAGATGAAGAAGGAGATGAAGTTATGGTTCTAGGGCTGGAAATGGGGGTTTTTATACCCATTCCAAGTTTGCAAACTGTCAATTTTAGTCCCTGCACTTAACCCCCGAGTTCCCAAAGTTTGCTTCGGTTGAAAAAAGACTTTATTAGGTTAGTTATATGAATGATAAAAATGTATTTAATGATATTTATAACTTAAAAATGGTTTTATTAGTGACGTTAATATTATATAAAAATGATATATTTAGTAGTAACGACGACGAAAGTTGTAAAAGTTTTTAAAGATAGCACACGTTCACAATGAAAGCACAAGCACAACGATGATAAAGCAAGCATAATATCCGCTCAAGGAGTTAATAAGATGAGAAATGATTGATCAAAGAAATTTAACGGAAAACCACGTTATTGACGGACCTTTTGGTGACGGATGTCACAATTCTGGTTTAGATTATGAAGACTGTGTAGAATTATATGTTGGTTTAGAATTGTACTTTGTTAAGATTTGTGTTAATACTTGGTAGTTTCAATTTGGAACTTTTGGATAATTTTTTCATTATATAATGACGTTATGAGATTGATTGTTTTTTTACACTTATTCTTTTGTGTCAGGAAATTTTATGATCTATTAATGTATAATTCCTTTGGAGATTCACTTAAACCCCCAATGTGTTATGAAAATCCCGTCCGTCGCATCCTCGTGTTTCCACCACCAGCCGGGTGTGACACATGACAAACTACTCATGATGCAAGGAAACCAAAAGAGAATGCAAGCACTTTTAAGAACTTTCCTCCTAGAAGTGACTAGAAATGATTTTAGTTGTTCATTGACGTGATTAAATCTTTGATGGTTATTTTGATGTTAATGGTGCTTGATCAAGGTGAGATCCGATGAAAAGGACACTCCAATCTCCTTGAAAACATCCAAAAATTACAGGGTAAAAGTTAGGTTCATAACCCTAGAAGTTCCCTTTAAATAGGCCTTGAAATGCCTAATCTTTCCTAGGGCCAGTGCATGGTGCGCTGGTGTCATAGCATGATCCGCTAGCCCCATGGCCCCCATGCATTGGGGCAGAGCACTATGAGCTGGCTCTTTTGCAAAATTGAATTTTCCTTAACTTTACAGGAGTAGTAAATCACCATATGCTAGGTCATCATGCATCACTCACAGGTCTCTTAATTAACCTAAAGCTTGTTGTTGTTCGTTTATGCTTTCATTTTCATTGTGAAATTTATACTCTTGTAATTGTAGCTATTGTTAACCATATCCAGTCACGCAAAATTATAAATTATAAAATACTAAATTGGAATAACATTATCTATTATTGTTATCATAAGTATTAGTATTATTATTATAAATACTATTATTATTATTATATTATTTTTATCACTATTATTATCACTATCACTATTGTTGTCGCTGTCGCCGTCGCTGTCGCTGTCGTAGTTGCCGTCGCCGTCGCTGCCGCCGTCGCTGTCGTTGCTATCGCTATCGCTATCACTGTCATTATCAATAATGATAATTAATATTATTATACTACCATAGGGTAAATTGTTAAAGGAAAACAGTCTAGGGTCAATAATGAAAATACTTAATATATATGTGTGTGTGTGTTGTCTTCGCCTAGACCTCCTCCACAAAAAAAACACCTACTACCGACAACCCTTCCCCTGCGTACGCGACTTCCAGCGACCACCCCCTCCCTAAACTAAAACTCTAGTCGTCTCTCTATCTATCTCTATTGCGTTCTCGTTCTCTCATCCAACAACCCTATTCCCGTACCGCAACCAAGACCTATGGCCTTCTCTTCGTCTCTCCATAGCATCTAGGTGTTGTTTTCTTTTTCTTTTTTTAGCTTTGGTCGTTCCGTTGATATCCGAGTTTAGTTACACATGAATGTTCATTTATCTATCACTTTTGCGTGTGTCGGTTCTTGTTTCGTGTAACCGTAAGTGGTCTGATGTTAATATGTGCGTAAATATATATATATATATATATATATATATATATATATATATATATATATATATATATATATATATATATATATATATATATATATATATATATATATTTATTTATTTATTTATTTATCGTGTGTGCGTGATTGTGTGTGAGTGTAAGGTTGTGTGAGTGTGTGCAACAGTGTGTGCTTTTGTGTATATATAGTGTGCGTGTGTGTGTATATGATTATGTGTCTGTGTATATGATATGTGTGTGTGTGCTTATATGAGTGTGTGTGTGTGTGTGTGGTAGAGTCGTGTGATATGATGATGTGTGTGTGTGCATGAAACAGTGCGTGTTAGGGTATGTGTGAGTGAAACAGTGTGTGTTTTGTGTGTCAAGTGTAAATTGTGGTGTAAGTGTGTGTGTTTTGTATATAATTGTGGGTGTGTAGGGTTAATATCAATGTGGGTGGGTGTAATATGTGTTAGTATGGGGTGTGTGTGTGTGTGTGAAACAGTGTGTTTTAGGGGGTTTGTGAGTGAAGCAGTGTGTGTTTTGTGTGTGTATCAAGTGTAAGTTATGGTTTGTTGTATATAATTGTGGGTGTGTACGGATAAATATGAATCTGGGTGGGTGTAATATGTGTTAGGATGTGTGTTATGAGTGTGTGTATGTGTGTGTATAATTATATATATTTATATATATACATATTAAAGATAAGTAAAAATGGGTTAAGAATCAAATGTTAACCATCTATTATGGCGATAGGCGTGTTAACTTTTGAAGATCAATCATAATCATTATTTTTTTTGCTGGAATAATATCATTATACGCATACAACATTATATTCTTTTATGTATATATGTAAATTCATAATTATAAAAAATTACGACAGATGTAAGTTACTTACATGTGGCAAATATTTACAGATTTAAGTGTAAGTTACACTAGTCGTAACTATTTTACGCTTATAAATTTACACATATACATAAAAAAGTTTTTGTATATGTGTAATGATTTGATTCAAACAAAAAATTGATAAATTTGAATGATTTAGAAAAGGTAACACGGTTACCACAATAATAAATGGTTAACATTTGATCCTTACCTTATTAATATGTATGTATGTATATAATTAACCTTGTGATCAATTTAATTTTCTATTTTAAGAATAAAAGATTTTAAAGTTTTAGTAGTTTCATCTTTAGTTCTAAAAAGAATACCCATGTAAATCTTGTAAAATCATTAACAATCACAAGGCAATATGATTTCCTTCCAATGCTCATTATACTTTTGGGACCAAATAGATCTGTATGCAATAAGTGTAATGGAGTGGTGATAGAGTTAACTACTTTGGATTTATGAGATGATCTATGTTGCTTTTCTTTCAGACATGCAACACAGTTATCTTTGCAGAAAAATTCCTTTTTAGGCAAACTATGTACCAAGTTATTTTCAACCAATTTATTCGTGGTTTGTTTATGCCATAGTGTTTACTCATCACCATCAGCTTTGAAAAGAAAGCATGACACTACACCTAGTGGGGAAGCATTGTTCATATCCAGCTTGTACATATCCCCTTGAGGAATTGTCATCCCAGGTTTGATGATAATGCACACATGTTCTGTGAAAAGCATTTGGTGCTTTATATCACAAAAATTAGAAACACTTAACAGATTGTGTTCAAGCTGTTTGACAAAGTGTACTTTGTCCACTTTTAAATTACCATTGGATATACTTCCTCTGTCAGAAATATATCCTCCGGCCTTACCTCCAAACTGAACAGGATCTCTATCAAAATATTGAAAATGTTGAAGAAGAGATCTGTTTCCTGTCATGTGCCTGGAACATCCACTATCCACAATCCATACACTGTTATTCTTGTCATATGGATGCCCTTACACATAAGGTGAGAAAGTTAGTTTTTATTGGAAACCCAAGCCTTGCTGGTCTTGGGTTCTTCCAATGATGTTGACATAATTGAACCAAAATTTATGCATGAGGGTTCAATGGATGTCTTTGAGGAAGAGGTTTGGGCTTTAGCATCTTCTTTGATCTTCCATTCCATCCCTTGGTTGATCATAGTAGATGAGCTAGCTTGTGCAGCATGGCATTCTTCCGAAGCTTCTTTCTTTTCGGAAGAAGCCGTCACCATCTTTTCTTCCGAAGCAGTCTTCTTCTCGGAAGGTTTCAAAGGAACTCTCTTGTTCTTTTGAATTTTCTTAGCCTTGTCTTTTGAAGCAATTTTCCCTTCGGAAGAATGAGTTTCTTCCGAAAGCAACTTTGCTTCCGAGACAAGCTTTCCTTTCCTCATTACTTGGGCCATGTGATATGGTCCAAATGTGAAACCCTCCTTGACTCCTTCTTTCTTAACATTATTTGCATAATGTGTGCTTGCAGGATTGTAGTAACAATCTTTAGCAATGTGGTTTTGCAGACCACACATTATGCATGCAATGTTAACCTTTGAAGGATGTGACTGTTGTTTCTTGCATTTCTTGCCTTCATCAATAGTCTTTCCTTCCAACTTGTTATCCTTCAATAGGACAGGAGTGCTGGTACTACACTCCTTTCTAGGATCCGAGTTTCCCACAACTTGGAATCCAGTTGAGATGAAAACACCCTTTTGTTTTAGGTCAATCTTTAGCTTGGACTCAACCACTTTCTTAGCAGTTTTTCTAGCTGCCTTAGCTCGGTTTCTTCTGGTTTCGGTGGTCAGAGGTTGGTCATCACTGGTGGAAATAGGTTGATTTATATGGTCTTTCCCTATGATGGTCTCCATAGTTGCATCATTCTTTGACTCATAGGAAGGTAGGTCAGCAGATGGAACCTCTTGCTCTTCAGTCCCACATCTTGGTTGTCTAATAGACTCATAAGAGTGTGGTGGAACAATTTTATTGGTTCCCAAACCCACCATTGTTTTGGTAACAAAGTTTTGAGTGAGAGGATGATGCAAGAATGACTTGAAAGTTTTGCTCAGAGATAGCATGCTTCCTTGCTTGAGCCTTAGTTATGACAAGCTGGGCTTGAGCCTCAGTCAATTTGGAGATTAAATCTTTGATTTGAGTCTTGTAGTTGGTATGTTCATGTTTTAACAAGGACACAGTTTTCTCTAACTCTTTAATTTTCTTTTGATAGTCAGATTCAACCCTTTTAAAATCAGATTTTAGGATATTTAAAGACTCCATATCAGATTTAACTTCCATATTGTAGTCCTAATATAATTTAACTTTACCAATGCAAGCTGGAGTACAGAGGTGTTCATATACCTTGCTGTCATCAGTTAAAGCCATCAAAGCTTGAGCAGGAGTCACATCCTATACCATGAAGCTCCAGTCAACTTTTTGAGCCACAACAATTGTTTTAATTGACTTTCCAGTAGCTTTAGGTGTAGAGGGATGTGTAAAGGCTTGTGAGGTTCCCGGGTTTGATTTGGAAGCCTTGCATTCCCTGGAAAAGTGATCAATTTGGTTACAGTTGTAACATTTGGCCTTTGTCTTGTCAAACCCAAACTTGCTGTTAGTTGGGTTTTGGGGAAACTGCCTTCCAGTTCTCTTGAAGAACTTCTTTGCTCTATTAGTTAATAGATCCATCTGTTGGACAATGTCCACATACTTGACATCATTTGGGCTGAAACATTCTAGATCATCAAAGCAATACTAAAAGTCACTAGAATGCCCATTTCCTGAGACAAAGGCACAACTGTGCTGATAGGAACTTGGCTAAGCCTATTGAGACCTTGGAGTCTCAGGGAATGTGATGTATGGCTCATAGGAATAGGATGGCTGCTGGAGTAAGGTAGGTACTGTTGAAGTTGGGGGGGGGTTTCCTAAGCTTTCAACAACCATTAAAGCGTTGCTAGCAGGAAGGCTTGAGGGTTTGCTCATCTGGTTGCCTCTCTTGTTCTCCATCTTTAGATGGTATCCATCAAGGATGCCATATAGTTCAGTCATCGTGAGGGAGTTCAGGTTTTCTGTCCTCTTGATAAAGACACAATAGAACGTCCACTCATTTGGGAGTGCACTCATGAATTTTCTTGAGAGATCTCTCAACTCAAGGGCGATTCCCATAGACTAAAGGGAGAAATAAGATCCATATACCTGAAGTATTGCTGGCTGAGGGTCTCTCTAGCAATATAAGTGAAGTTGTCAAATTGTTGCTTCAGTGAATCTTTCTTGGAGTCATTTGAGCTGGAGTACATTTGGGATAAGGCATCAAATAGTTCTTTGGCTGACTTGCAATGCTCAAACCAACAATAATAGAGTTGGGTATAGTAGTCATAAGAACAGTCATAGCGTTGCTATCAATGTCCAGCTTTTTGTGGTCTTCATCAGAGTAATCTTCTACAGTCTTCTCTATCATAGCACCATTTCCACCTGGTGCTGCAACCTTTGGTTTGTAAGGACCATTGGTGATAGATTGTCACGTTTTGCCATCTTGATATCTGATGAAGCCTTCAATGCGTCTGCTCCATGATCTAACATTTTCAGGGATGATGATAGGCACTTTGGTCATCGTCCCCATCTCAACTTCAGAATTTTGGTTGAGGGCCATTTTTTAGTATGGTGAAAGAATGAGTGAAGAAAAGGTTGATTTGGATGGTAAAATCTCACAATCAAGAGCCTAAAAAGCTCTGATACCAATTGCAGGATCGGTGTTTATCACTTAACACTTTTGTTTTCTCTTAAACTCACTGAATCACACTCGGTTTAGATGATGAAAAATCCCTTCTAAGAGTTGATAATAATATACTAAATAACTTAGAACACAAAAAGATAATTTTCAAAGTACTTGTATATATTACTTCTCAACTCAAAGTATTACAAGACTCTTACAAGCATATTACATGAGTTACAATGAGAAACTATATATACTATCACCTACAGTCGGATATACTTTGATACCAACTGGAAACCTATGACTAAAGCAAATACTACATTGCTAAAGACAATTTATCTTAGATAATATATTATCTAAGATATGGTAATCATGACATGTCCATGACTTACCTTTTGTCACCGACTAAAGTTGGTAACTGTACCCACTTATAAGGAATAAACAGTGGAATAAAGTATGGTCAACTACATGGGTGTGGGAAAGCACCATGCGGTATCTCAGATATTTGCCAGAGTGTCAGAAGGACCATACTTATGTCTACTGGTTCATAGTAGGTTCTTCCGAAGGTTAATTGGTTTCGGAAGAACAAGTTCTTCCGAAGCCACTTATATTTCAGAAGAGGCTACTTCTTTCTGAGGCTTGAGACATTCTTCAGATCTTTATACTTCGGAAGTCATTGTCTTGGTTTCTTCTAAGTGTTGAATTTCGGAAGAAAGACTTTGTCTTCGAAAGTTGGAGTTTCTCTTAGGAAGCTCCCTCAAACTTAACCTTCGGAAGTTCTTCATCAGTTGCACCAAAATTATCTAAGTGTTTATGTTGGTGTAGCGCCCGGAAATTTTCTTTGAAGCCGACGAAAGAAGAAAAGAAATAAAGTCCAAGGTCGAGGGACGAAACTTGCCAAACGGGAAGAAACTTTGATGAGTGGGAGTATAAAAGGGGAAGAAACTTTGATGAGTGGGAGTATAAAAGGGGGAGGGCAGCCCACACCCTCCCTATTCTTGCAAAATCAGCCAAAGAAGAGAAGAGAAGGAGAAAAGTGGAGAAAAGCTTGGTTCGGGTGGATTCGAGTGTGGAAATCGTCGTGTAGCGGGTCAAATCGAAGCTCTACTCGACGGGATTGTTTATGTGAGTTCTAGGACCCCTCTTTTACATGTTTTTGAATGATTTTAGGGCTGGAACACATCTGAAAACCTTTTTTCGATTTTTTGGGTGTAAACCCGTTTTTATGCGTATTTCTATGTGTGTGATGCGTTTGGGGTTGGCTTTTGGGCTTGTGTATGCATGAATGGTGTTGTGGTAGGTGTTTCTAAGGTTTAGGAGGGTTGATTTGGGCTAAAATCGAGTTTGGAAGAGCTTGGAGGTCGAAAGGGGCAGTTTGTATTTGGCTGAAACTGCATTCTGCATCAGCTAGGGCTATGCGACCGACTGGAGCGCGATTGGAGGCCATACGGCCGATTGGCGTGCGACTGAGGTCCATGCGCACGATTGCCATGCAACTGAGGTCCATACGCATGATGGTCATGCGACTGAAGTTCATGTGCCTGTAAGACATGAGATTGAAGGATTGTGCGACTGAGGTTCATTGGCACGAAGGTTTGCGACTCCATGCGCCTGGAGGCCATGCGACTGAAGTTCATTCGCACGAAGAGTATGCGACTGAAGCCCATGCGCCTGAAGTCATGCGACTGAAGGCCATACGCATATAAGCTATGCAACTTAGACTCCATTCGCATAGATGTCCATTCGCACAGGGTCCATTCGCATAGGGTCCATTCGCCTGATGTCCATTCTCCTAAGTGTTCAGTCGCCCGGAAGGCTATGCGACTGGAGGGTGTCCATACGCCCAAGTAGGGTTCATACGCCCGAAAAAACAACGGTGTATCTTATGACTTTCGAGGGAAAGTGCAGTTGTGGGTTTTGACTAGGGAGGTTCCCAGAAGTTCATGTAAGTTGACTTTGAGGTCATAGACATATTGTTGGGTATGTTGATGATGATATGATGTATGATTGATGTGTGTGTATGATGGTATGTATGCATGATGATGCCCTATATGGTGAAGTGTGTATGCTTATGTTTATATTCCTGTTATGTATATGTATCTTTTCGTGGCTTTGCGTCGAACATTAATGAATGTAATGAAAGTATTATGTAACGTAAAGTGGAAGATAATAAAAAGAGGAATATGATGAATGAATGCATCATTAATGAACGAATGAAAATATGAAAGGTTTGCAAGCGAAGTTTACCGAAGTACACAGCTCTAAATGCCTTAAGCTCAACCGCGTGTGGTTCAGCTAAACCTTAAGGGTGCATGCAGGGGTTCCAGTCTTTGTGACTGACCATCGGCGTGGTGCATGGTGTATAGTTGTTACCCATATTGTTGGGGGTGTAGTACCCACATTGTTGGGGGTGTAGTACCCACATTGTTGGGGGTGTAGTACCCATATCGTTGGGGGTGTAGTATGTCGTAGTACCCACATTGTTGGGGGTGTAGTACCCATATCATTGGGGGTGTAGTATGTCGTACTACCCACATTGTTGGGAGTGTAGTACCCATATCGTTGGGGGTGTAGTATGTCATAGTTACCCATATTGTTGGGGGTGAAGAATATAGTTGGGATCTTTGTCGCTTACCCCGGTGCTGGTGCCTGGCTATGTGTCGTGTGGAAGTCATTTATGAGCTTCGGCCCAGTAGCTATATAGTTTGTCGCTGATCCAGAACGTGATGACATAACAGATGTAATAATCCTAAACTTTACCTTAGGTACTTTGGCAAGAGGTGCTGTGCACCGTTAAAGAAGGTCTATGATAGGCTTAGGCCCAGTACCAGGAAACTCAAGGGTAAAGTTCATGGTGTTGACGAAACGAAAAGATGTAATAATAAACGAACGAATGAAAGTAAGAACGTATGAACTGTAACGCCCAGAAATTTTTTTTGAAGCCGACGAAAGAAGAAAAAGGAATAAAGTCCAAAGTCGAGGGACCAAACCCGCCAACGAGAGAAAACTTGATGAGTGAGAGTATAAAAGGGGGGAGACACCCCACCCTTCTTATTTTTCAGTCTTCAAGAAGAGAAGAGAGAAAGAAGTGAAAAGAGGAAAAGTGTTGGCTCGGGTTGGTTCGAGTAGCCAAAATCGTTGAGTAGCGAGTCAAATTGAAGCTCTACTCGACGGGAACGTTAAGGTGAGTTCTAGGACCCCTCTTTTACTCGTTTACAACTGATTTTGGGGCTGAAACACATCTGAAAACCCTTTTTTGAGTTTTGGGTGAAAACCCGTTTTTATGCATGCGTGTATGTGTATGATGCGTTTGAGGCTTGATTTCTTGCTTGGTTATGCTTGAATAGGGTCGTGGTATGTTTCCCTAAGGTTTAGAATGGTTGATTTGAGCTTAAAAGGGGTTTGGAAGAGGCTGGAGGCCGAAAACCCGCGGCTGCAGTCGGGATGAACTGCATTCTGCATTAGCTAGGGCTAGACGACCGACTGGAGGGCGATTGGAGGCCATTCTGCCGATTGGTATGCAACTGAGATCCATGCGCACGATTGCCATGCGACTGAGGTCCATACGCATGATGGTCATGCGGCTGAAGTTCATGTGCCTGGAGGAATGCGATTTGAGGATTGTGCGACTAAGGTTCATTCGCACGAAGGATATGCGACTGAAGTCCATGCGCCTAGAGGCCATGCGACTGAGGTTCATTCGCACGAACGGTATGCGAATGAAGCCCACACGCCTGAAGTCATGCGACTGAAGGCCATACGCATGAAAGTTATGCGACTGAGAGCCCATTCGCATAGATGTCCATTCGCCTATAGTCCATTCGCATAGACGCCCATTCGCCTAAGTGTTCAGTCGCCCGGAAGGCCATGCGACTGGAGGGTGTCCATACGCCCAAGTAGGGTTCATGCGATCGAAAGAACAATGGTCTATCTTATGATCTTCGAGGGAAAGTGCAGTTATGGGTTTCGACTCAGGAGGTTCCCGTAGGCTTGCGTAAGTTGACTTTCGAGGTCATAGGTGTTATGTTGGGCATGTTGACGATGATGATATGTATGATGTTATGTGTGATGTTAGGCATGGCGGTGCGTGTGATGTGATGTATGATTGATGCGTACATATGATGATGCCCTGTATGGTGATGTGTGTATGTTTATGTTTATGTTCCTTAGTATGTATATGTATCTTTCCATGGCTTTGTGTCGAACGTTAATGAATGAAATGAAAGTATTATGTAATGTAAAGTGGAAGATAATGAAAAGAGGAACGTAATGAATGAATGCATGCATAAATGAATGAATGAAAACGTGTGAGGCTTGCAAGTGAAGCGTAGTGAAGTGCACGGCTCTAAATGCCTTAAGCTCAACCGCGTGAGGTTCAGCTAATCCTAAAGTGTGCACACAAGGGTTCCAGTCTTTGTGGCTGACCTTCGGTGTAGTACCCATGTTGATGGGGGTGATGTACCCATTTTGATGGGGGTGTAGTACCCATGTTGTTGGGTGTGTAGTGTGCTATTGTTACCCATAATGTTGGGGGTGAAATATATGATGGTTACCCAAGTTACGCATAACTTCGGGGATGTAGCATAAAGCCAAACATTTGTATGAGGTGAGCAACCCTGTTGTTGCAACAGACTCGGATAGCGTGCAATCGTTGAGATTGCCTATGAGGTGAGCGACTCTGTGTCGCAACAGACTCGATAGAGGTCCTTGTCGCGTACTCCGGTACTGTGTCAGTCTTAGGACATGAGTCGGGGGTTTGTGTACAGACCCCGGCACAGTACCAGTCTTCGGACATGAGTCGGGAGTATGGCGTGAGTTAATGAATGAGAAAGGTAATGATGGAAAGAACGAATGTATGAAATGAATATTAATGAAATATCTTAATAATGTACTAAACGGGATCTTTGTCATTCGACCTCAGTAATCATGGCTGAGTGCCACGAAGAGGGTAAAGCCTGACAGGATCTAGAAAGAAGTGAAAAATGATGAATGAACGGTAAGAACATAATGATGAAGATAATAATTATATTATCTATGTGTATGTGCATTGTGTGATCGCCTACGAAAGTAAAGAACGGTTTTACGAAAGAAAAGTATGTTTTATTATAAAACTAGAACTCACTCAGTAACGCTAACTTTGATGTGTTTCCAGTTGGCAAGTATGTTGCTGAGGATGGCACGGGGTGGCTACTCAGCGTATTTTGGATGGCATCCTTATGTTTAATGCTTTCGTAATGAATGTAAAATGATATCATGTAATGAACGTTTGTTTTATTTTGCAAAAGCATTTTGATGAAATGAAATTGTGTTTTTAATGTTTCCGCTGCAACGATTTATGAAAGGAAAATGTAATTATATGTTTTATGTGCGATGAGGATCCAACTGTAAGCGTCCCGGGAACGGGGCCTTACAAGTTTGTATCAGAGCCAAAGTTTAAGTGAAATGGGTAAATTTTCAAAGTAAACCTTAACTTAAACTGAAAATGGGACGGAAAGGGAATAGGGTGCCAGTCTGAGTAGCTGCGTGCCATCAGGTACTTTCGTAATGTTAACCGGTATTACGTGCGCATGTTATATGTCTTATGTGTCGCTGGTAGATTTAGACACTGATGTAGTCAGGACAGGTAATGCTTGGGGTATGAAGAGTAAAGTAAGTGGCTAATCACAACTGGCCACTATAATTAGGGACTTACTATACTTGACATAAACTGAGCTGTTCCTTGAATGATCGTGTTAGTGTTTGAATCTTTCAATGTGTTAGAGAATGGCTGGTGGTAGATCATCTAAAGCTTCTCGTGGAGGAGGTGGTGGTGGACGTGGTGTTGAACCACAGGTCACAAGAGGAAGGCCTAGGGCCGAAGAGGCGGCTCATGAAGAACCCGAGACCCCTCATCCGGAGGGCGGTGATGAGAATGCTAATCTGAGGGCCTCGATGAGAGAGGCGGTCGTGGAGGAAGTGCATCAGGTCTTGCAGACGATCCTACCATCTGTAGTGACCGAAGTGATAAAGACTGTTAGAGATGGGGAGAGAAGGGAAAGAGTAGACCTTCGGGCGAAAGGAGACGGCCTGAGACTGAAACGGTTCTCTCGGATGATGAAGAAGAAGAAGAAGAAGAAGAGCCTGCGCCGGTGGTGGCACGAGGCTGTAATTATGGGGCGTTTCAACGATGCAAGCCCCTACTTTTGATGGTAATGGCACTGCTGCTGCTGGTCACCGATGGGTGAGAGAAATGGAAGCTGTTTTAAATATCAGCGAGTGTCGGGAAGACCAGATGGTAAAGTTTGCTGCCCACTCTTTCATGGACTCAGCTTTGTGCTGGTGGGACAATATAGTCCAAGTTGAGGGAGGTAGGGCTATTGGAAGGATGAGATGGTCAGTGTTGAAGAGGCTGGTGATTGAGGATTTCTGTCCTCACCGTGAGATGGATAAAGTTGAAAGAGAGTTCCTGATGCTGGAAGCGGGAACAATGACGCATCAGAAATACCTCACCAAATTCAACGAAATGGCACGGCTGGTGCCAGATCAGGTGACACCTCTTTCGCGAAAGATCAAGAGGTATATTCATAGCTTGCCAGCGGACATCCGTAGGCACATGATTGCGGCCCGACCGAGCACGTATAGGTCGGAAATTGACTTGGCGGGAAGGTTGTACGATGAAAGGGCTGCGATGGCGGAGGTGAGTGAGAAGGATGCTGGAGACCGGAACTGGAGTGGGAAGAGGACTGGACGGGGTGGTGTCCCGACGAATAATAAACATGCACGTGGAGATGACCGTCATGTGGTCACACCGGATGCGGGGTCGGAAAGGTGTGGCAAGTGTGGGCACAAGCACCCCGAGGAATGTAGAATGGGGACCAATGTCTGTTTCCATTGTGGAAAGACCGGGCATGTGGCGAAGAACTGCGGTATGGGGAGGTGTTATTTTTGTGGTGAGGAAGGTCATAAGAGCAGGGACTGTAAGAAGCCAAGGGCTGAAGGTTCGGGAGTGAAGAAGATCGGAGGAAGCTAGGATGGACTTCGATGTTGTGTCAGGTATGTTCCTAGTAAATAGATCCTTAGCCTGGTGTTAATCAATGCTGGCGCTAGTAAAAGTTTTATTCCTGTTTCTTTCTATGCTAAATTTCCTGTTAGTGGTAAGAATATAGATACGCCATTCGATGTAGCCCTAGGAGTGGATTGTTTGGCGGACTACGGAGCGAACATTGTGCGTCGCAAAAAGATGATACGGTTGACAGCGCCTGACGGGATCACTGTGATGGTTTAAGGTGATTGAGTCACGATGATTCCGAATGTGATTTCGATGACAATGGCGGGAAAGTGCATGAAGCGTGATATGGTGGAATACGAGATTAAATGCCTTACTTGTTTACAAGTGAAGGCCGAGCACCAAATGCCATATAGAAAGTATTGAGGTGATCGAGGCCACGATCGAGAAGCTCGAAAGGATCAAAGTCTTAATGAGATAGCCAGAGATAGACAAGAAGTCCTGTGTGGATAAACGACGTATACCGATTGAACTCCAGGTGGGAGACTGGAAAAGAGATGAGACAGTATTGCTCGCGATGGTTTAAGGAATAACAGGTTTCAGGGACGAAACCTATATAAGGGGGGTGGACTTGTAACGCCCGGAAATTTTCTTTGAAGCCGACGAAAGAAGAAAAAGGAATAAAGTCCAAAGTCAAGGGACCAAACCCGCCAACGAGAGAAAACTTGATGAGTGGGAGTATAAAAGGGGGGAGACACCCCACCCTTCTCATTTTTCAGCCATCAAGAAGAGAAGAGAGAAAGAAGAGAAAAGAGGAAAAGTGTTGGCTCGGGTTGGTTCGAGTAGCCAAAATCGTTGAGGAGCGAGTCAAATCGAAGCTCTACTCAACGGGATCGTTAAGGTGAGTTCTAGGACCCCTCTTTTACTCGTTTACAACTAATTTTGGGGCTGGAACACATCTGAAAACCCTTTTTCAACTTTTGCGTGAAAACCCGTTTTTATGCCTGTGTGTATGTGTATGATGCGTTTGAGGCTTGATTTCTTGCTTGGTTATGCTTGAATGAGATCGTGGTATGTTTCCCTAAGGTTTAGAATGGTTGATTTGAGCTTAAAAGGGGTTTGGAAGAGGCTGGAGGCCGAAAACCCGCGGCTGCAGTCGGGATGAACTGCATTCTGCATCAGCTAGGGCTAGGCGACCGACTGGAGGGCGATTGGAGGCCATTCGGCCGATTGGCGTGCGACTGAGTTCCATGCGCATGATTGCCATGCGACTGAGGTCCATACGCATGATGGTCATGCGACTGAAGTTCATGTGCCTTTGAGGAATGCGATTGAAGGATTGTGCGATTGAGGTTCATTCGCACGAAGGATATGCGACTAAAGTCCATACGCCTGGAGGCCATGCGACTGAGGTTCATTCGCATGAAGGGTATGCGACTGAAGCCCACACGCCTAAAGTCATGCGACTGAAGGCCATACGCATGAAAGTTATGCGACTGAGAGTCCATTCGCATAGATGTCCATTCGCCCATAGTCCATTCGCATAGGGTCCATTCGCATAGATGCCCATTCGCCTAAGTGTTCAGTCGCCCGGAAGGCCATGCGACTGGAGGGTGTCCATATGCCCAAGTAGGGTTCATACGACCGAAAGAACAACAGTTTATCTTATGACCTTCGAGGGAAACTGCAGTTATGGGTTTCGACTCAGGAGGTTCCCGTAGGCTTGCGTAAGTTGACTTTCAAGGTCATAGGTGTTATGTTGGGCATCTTGACGATGATGATATGTATGATGTTATGTGTGATGTTAGGCATGGCGGTGCGTGTGATGTGATGTATGATTGATGCGTATGTATGATGATGCCCTGTATGGTGATGTGTGTATGTTTATGTTTATGTTCCTTAGTATGTATATGTATCTTTCCATGTCTTTGCGTCTAATGTTAATGAATGAAATAAAAGTATTATGTAATGTAAAGTGGAAGATAATAAAAAGATGAACATAATGAATGAATGCATGCATAAATGAATGAATGAAAACGTGTGAGGCTTGCAAGTGAAGTGTAGTGAAGTGCACGGCTCTAAATGCCTTAAGCTCAACCGCGTGAGGTTCAGCTAATCCTAAAGTGTGCACGCAAGGGTTCCAGTCTTTGTGGCTGACCTTCGGTGTAGTACCCATGTTGATGGGGGTGATGTACCCGTTTCGATGGGGGTGATGTACCCGTTTCGATGGGGGTGTAGTACCCATGTTGATGGGGGTGATGTACCCATTTCGATGGGGGTGTAGTACCCATGTTGTTGGGGTGTAGTGTGCTATAGTTACCCATAATGTTGGGGGTGAAATATATGATGGTTACCCGAGTTACGCATATCTTCGGGGGTGTAGCATAAAGCCAAACATATGTATGAGGTGAGCAACCCTGTTGTTGCAACAGACTCGGATAGCGTGCAATCGTTGAGATTGCCTATGAGGTGAGCGACTCTGTGTCGCAACAGACTCGATAGAGGTCCTTGTCGCGTACTCCGGTACTGTGTCAGTCTTAGGACATGAGTCGGGGGTTTGTGTACAGACCCCGTCACAGTACCAGTCTTCGGACATGAGTCGGGAGTATGGCGTGAGTTAATGAATGAGAAAGGTAATGATGGAAAGAATGAATGTATGAAATGAACGTTAATGAAATATCTTAATAATGCACTAAATGGGATCTTTGTCATTCGACCTCAGTAATCATGGCTGAGTGCCACGAAGAGGGTAAAGCCTGACAGGATCTAGAAAGAAGTGAAAGATGATGAATGAACGGTAAGAACGTAATGATGAAGATAATAATTATATTATCTATGTGTATGTGCGTTGTGTGATCGCTTACGAAAGTAAAGAACGGTTTTACGAAAGAAAAGTATGTTTTATTATAAAACTAGAACTCACTCAGCAACGCTGACTTTGATGTGTTTCCAGTTGGCAGGTATTGTTGATACATGTATGTCCCTAGATCATGATTTGAATGTAATAGATCTTGTTTATCTGTTTCTGATGTAATGTTTGAAATGATTAACGAAATGATATTGATTGTTTGTGATTTATAATGTTTAATATTTCATTAATGAGTCGATGTTGAATTGGTTAATTAGGTTTGTGGATATTTGAATGGTTACACATAATGTTATATTAATTAATACATTCAAACTTAACACAATGAAGTTCTCACTCGAATGGCCATGCGAATGGACCACACGCATGAATAACTTCATACGATTGACTCAGTCGCACGACTGAACCAGGAGACTGGATTAGTCGTATGATTGTAACATAAGATTGGCTCAGTTGCACGACTGAACACTCAGTCGTGCGGATGAATCAACCGCATGGTTCAATCGCACGACTGAACCATACTTATGGTCCAGTCGCACGAATGAACAATACTAACCTATAAATACAACCCAATTCGTGGAAAAACGTAAGCATTCATTCTATTTCGACTCCAGACGTACCATAGCCGTCCAGAAGCCTCCAAATTCGTTCTCCAAGTTCATAGAACGCATTAGATCGATTCCCTATCGATTCTTAACGTTAGATTCAATACTTTATTGGTTCTTCCTACGTTCTCACTGATTGGATCGCCAATCAAATAGGATTCCGCACTATTTGATCTGGTTTACACGCTAATCACTCGGTATTTCGTTCAAATACCAGGTCCTAACAAGTGGTATCAAAGCTTTGGCTCTTGATTACGTGTGATTCAATCAAGATTGATAAAAAGTTTGTGTTTTTACACTAAAAACGCAATCTTTTGTGTCAAAAGTGATCTTGGACGTTCCCTGCTCATCAAAGTTTGGTTTCTACGGACTTAGGCGATTAGAGTTTGCAAAATTTCGAATTTTTACGGCTAAAACACGTTTAACCTTGAAATTTTCACAAAACAGCAGCTTCAGTCGCACGAGTGAGCCATTCGCACGACTGGACTTCATTCGCATTGCCCAGACGCATGATTGGACCTAGTCGCATCTCCATTCGTACGATTGAACCATTCGTTCGCAGTGTTCATACGCATCAGATTCATTCGCACGACTGAACCAATCGCTTAGTTCAGCCGCACGATTGAACCAGTCGCATAGTTCATTCGCACGGATAGCCCAATCGCATCCTTTAGTCGCACCAGTTGACAGTTTGTTTTAGTAGACTTAAAGTTATTCGACATGGAAGATCAAATGTCAGCCTTTACTGCTGGGAAGGACTCAAGGATCCAGAATCTGCTGCTACTTGAGAGTGAGGTGGGTAATCATAATAAACCACCAAAGCTCTTAACGTTAGATGAGTTTCCCCACTGGAAACAACGTTTTGAGATCTACCTCAATGGAGTGGATCCAAATCTGTGGGAAGCTATCGAGATTGGGTATAGTATGCCGGTAGGACCTGATGGAGTAAAGCTTACTTTAGGAGGGATGACAGACGCGCAGAAGGTTAAGTATAATGCATAGAAGAGAGTCTATGCATTGATTACACAGTCTATTCCTAAAGATATTTTCCACCAGTACTCGGAGAATAAGCAGGCCAAGAAACTATGGGATGAGCTGGAAAAGAGATACGACGGGAATGCTTCGTTGAAGGCAATCAAGGCTAAGGAGTTAAAGAAGGAATTTGATAACTTCTCATCGATGGGAAACGAGAGTTTGGATGATGTCATAGATAGATTCTACCATCTGATGAGTGAACTGCATACACATGGGGTTGCTACTACCATGGAAGAAAAAGTTACTAACTTTGCAGACGTATTGCCGGAAAAGTGGGCTTCATTCGTGTCTAACCTGAGACAGAATGAAATGCTGGCAAAGCTGGATATCAATGACTTCATTGTAAAGCTGCGAGAAGAAGCACTAAGGATGAAGTACAGAGCTCAGAAGTCTTCGTACACTCCGAATCCAGCTTTATACAATGCCACGCCTCAAGCTATGACATCTGGAGCACCTCTCCAGACTGCATTTGTGTCTAGCTCATCGGGTCCTTCACATGCTTCTCCTTCAGGATTAGACACGTCAGGGTCTTCTTGTACCCACTATATTGGATCTGAAGCGAATGCTACTAGACTGAAGACCGAGAACCTAGGTAATGTGACCTTGGAAGTAGCTCGAGAGCATATGGATCTTTTGGCTGCAGTGGTTCATTCTTATGATGGACTTGTTGCTGGGAAGATTGGAAACTGCCATTTTTGGCAGATAAGGACTACGAGCAGGTGAACGAGATGGAGCTGGAGAGGATGGACATTATGTGGGCCTTAGCTAGTGTTGTCCGGTGGGCGAAGAAGTTTGTGAAAAAGACCAGACAGAACTTGGTAGCTACTAAGGATACCACATTTGGCTTTGACAAGAGTAAAGTGACCTGCTTTAACTGTGGATAGAAGGGGCACTTCAAGAGAGAATGTGTCAAGCCAAAGAAGACGGGTAACGGGAACCCATTCTCATCCTTCACTCAACAAGACAAGCAAGCTACTAGTTCTACTTCATCAAGCAAGGATCCAAAAGCCTTGACTGCTCATGATAATGAAGGACATGACTGGAGCTTTAGGTTTGTCTCTCCAGGGGAATCAAACATTACAAGTGTAGAAGACTTAGACGATGATTCCGCGAGTGAAGGAGATATAGAAGTTGAGATAGCGATGTCAAATAGTGAAGAAGCAACTGCAACTGAGGTCAGCTACAAGCCTAAAGAAGGGACTTCTACAGCAAAGTCAGAATCACAAGAACCAGAGACATCTGATGCTGCTTTGATGGCTAACTCTTCTGAACCTCCTCAAGTAAGTACCACTGATCAAATGTTTAATAATCATGCTTGTTCTGACTGTGATACTTTTAGAAATAGCATAGATGAGAAATTTTCTAGGTTATTAGATCATAATAATAACTTAGTAAAAGATTTGCAACTATGCACTGAGGCTAATAGAGTATTAAAACAAAATGAGCATAGTTACAAAGAAAAGATAGACCTTTTGACTAAACAGCTTAGGGAAACTGAAGTAGTTGCATTTAACCAAGCTAATGACATTAGGTACTATCTAAACTCCCTAGAAGACACTAAGAAACAAAAGGCAGTTTTAGAAGTAGAAGTAAACTCATTAAACAGAAACTGCACAGTTGGACAAGTTCATCACACATTGTCCAACACTTAGTGAGAGAAAGAAACAACGGGGAGGGTTTGGGTTATAAAGTGGTTCCACCACCACCTGAGACCTTGATGAACACTAAGACTAGACCAATTAATAATAACCCCATCAAGGATCATGTGGTGTCTACTCCTCTTGTTAGTGATCCAGATTGTTCATGTTCATCTATTGAATCTGGTACCAAACAAAAGGAGGCCACTTCCAAGGCAAAGGGTAAAATGCCTTGTGTTAATCTGGAAAAAGAATTCGAAAAGGTTAATATTAAGTCAGGGTCAAACAGAGTCAAATCAGAACCGAAAAAGACTGTTAATGTTAATCTTTCACAAATTTCAAGTCAAAAGCCAGTTAACCAAAAGGAAAAAGATGTTAAACAAGTTAAAACAATTAATTTTGTTAAACAAGAGAAAACATCAAAAGAACCAGAGTCAAAACCTAAACTAAGTGATGTTACTAGAGTGTCACACACATCTCCACAAAGAAAGTTTAATGATAAAGTTGATAGCAGGTCTTGCTACAACTGTGGAGAGTGTGGACACATTGCTTCCTTTTGTCCTTACTATCAGACACCTAGGAAGAAGATTGAACTTCAGGATTCAAAACCTAGGTCTTCTAAGAGGAGTTCTTTAACTCCACCTAGAAGAACTAGTGAACCTAAAGTTCAACCCGTTAGCCAGTCGCCTGTTTATCACAAACAGGCCTTGCACAAATCTGGCTTATGGAAAGAGAAGTCATCCTCTGTGTCTGATAATGATGACAAGAAGGAACCTGAGGTACCCTCACCCTCTAAGGGTCAATGGGTTGAATTCATGATGTGTGATGCCTCTAGGAAACCCAAGCCAGTAAAGGCTTGGGTTCCTAACCTAAACTAATTTTTTACATTGTATGTGCAGGGTGTTCGCTATAGTGTTGAAACCAACACGTGGATTGTAGACAGCGGAGCATCCAGGCACATGACAGGAAAAAGGCTCTTTTATCAAACGTCAAGCAAATAAAAGGAGGGCATGTTTGGTTTGCTGGAAACAAGGGAGGCTATATCACAGCTCAAGGAGAAGTTGGGAATCAGAAAGTTAAGTTTGATAAGGTGAACTACGTTCAACAACTTCAAAACAACTTACTTTTTGTTTCCCAAATCTGTGATAAGGGTTTTAAAGTCATATTCGACAACAAGAAGTGTTACGTGCTAAAGAAAGACTACGTGATTCCTGAGGACCAAGTTCTGATGACAGCTTCAAGATATAAAGATCTTTATGTTTTGAATCTGTCAACAGCTTCTACAACGGATCAGGAGGTTTAGTGCTTTCTCTCAAAAGCGACTGAGAAAGACTCCATTCTCTTGGCATAGGAGAATGGGACACATTAATCAGAGGAAGATGAATCACTTGATCCAGAAGGATCTCGTGAGAGGAGTCAACGTCAAGAATTTCCAACTTCCTCATTTTTGTGTAGCTTGCAAGAAAGGCAAACAGACGAAGAAGTCTCATAAGGAAAAGAAAGTGCATTCCATAGAACTTCTTCTTGAACTTCTTCACATGGATCTGTTGTGGTTACTGATGACTACTCAAGGTTCTCTTGGGTAATGTTTCTGAAGTCCAAATCAGAAACATTTGAGTCATTCAAGGAGTTAGTAACCACACTGGAATCTCTCTACAAGCTGAAAGTGAGACAAGTACGCTCAGACAACGGGACTGAATTCAAGAACCAATGGATGGAGGCTTACTTCAAGGAAAAGGGAATTGTGCATCAATTCACTTCGGCCTACACGCCATAGATGAATGGTGTTGCTGAGAGAAAGAACACAAGCTTGATAGAGACAGCACGGACAATGCTGGCAGACTCGAAATTGCCTATCCAATTCTGGAATGAGGCAGTGGCTAATGCATGTTATACACTTAATCGAGTTCTGATAGTCAAGCGCCACGGAAAGACATGTTACGAGCTACTACAATGACGCAAACCGAATTTGGAGTATCTTGAACCATTTGGCGCGCCGTGCACACTTCTGAAGAAGACTTAAGAAGGTAAATTCAGCGAGAAGGCTGATGAAGGAATCCTTTTAGGATACAACATACCGAACAAGAGAGTTTACAACAACTCAACGGGTCTAGTAGAAGTGTGGTGTAATGTTGACGTTCAGAGATATACCACACCACCTACTGGCAAAGGACCCGCCTACTTTTTCGACTATGATGGATTCTTCAAGTCCTTCAACATCCCTATCTCTCCTTCGGATGATGAGTTAGCTACTCGGATGATGTATGATATCTTGAATACACCATCTCATGATTCAACATCATCTAGCTCACAGGGAGAATCATCTACTCAGTCAGGGGGAGTAGTCGACGACAGTGACTCCTCCTCTGAAGATGAAGCTGAAGAAAATGATCAGAACAATCAGGAGGAACAGGTTCCAATCCCTGGAAGTCCACAAGCATCAAACAAGAATGTACCTTCGACTTCGGAACCTCAAACTCCAACTACCTCAGATGCAGAACCAAATGCTCATAATCTTGGCTCTGAGGTAGCTATTCCTACTACTCCAGGATCATGTCTAAACGTATATCATCCCCTAGAAAATGTCATTAGGGATGTCAGATCAGGAGTACAAACCCGAAATCAGCTATACTCAGCTGACTATGCCTTTGTTATGGAAAAGGGATATATTCATGATGGTGCTTATCGGTGTTTTGTCTTGCAGTTTGAGCCAAAATACGTCAGTGATGCACTAAATGATGAGGCGTGGGTGAGTGCCATGCAAGAAGAACTTCTTCAGTTCAAGAAGTTAGGTGTATGGACTCTGGTTGATAGACCTAAAGGTGCTAAGGTCATTGGCACCAAATGGGTCTTGAAATGCAAGAAGGATGACCAAGGGGTCATTATCATGAACAAGGCTCGACTAGTGGTTTAGGGATTTCGCCAAGTCGAGGGGATTGACTACAATGAAGTGTTTGCACCCGTGGCAAGGATGGAAGCCATTCGTATCATCCTTGCCTATGCATCGTACATGAAGATTAAAGTCTACCAATTAGATGTGAAGAGTGCATTCCTTCATGGGGAAATCAGAGAAACAGTCTATGTCAGTCAACCCGAGGGATTCGAAGATCCTTATCATCGGGACAGAGTTTACAAACTCGACAAGGCTTTATACGGGCTTCATCAAGCTCCAAGAGCCTGGTATGAGAAACTCTCGACTCATCTTGTGACACACGGCTTTCGCAGGGGAGTCATTGACTGCACGCTGTTCATCAAAGAAAAAGATGGAGACCTACTGCTCGTACAGATCTATGTCGATGACATAATCTTCTGTTCAAAGAACGAAGATTTATACAAAGCGTTTGAAGCAGTTATGAAGAAAGAGTTTGAGATGAGTGCAATGGGGGAGATGAAGTTCTTTCTCAGGTTACAGGTGGATCAGACACCAAATGGGATATTTCTACGTCAGACCAAGTATGTGGGAGACATTCTCAGTCGGTTTGACATGGAGAATGCTTCTGCTGCTGGGACTCCACTTGCTACAAATCATGATATAGCACCTGATGAAAATGGAGATCTAGTGGACGCCATAATGTACCGAGGAATGATTAGATCCCTCATGTACCTCACTGCCTCAAGACCTGATATCATGTATGCTACATGTTTATGTTCTAGATATCAGGCGAAGCCTAAGGTGAACCATCTGATCGGGGTCAAGAGGATATTTCATTATCTGAAGGGTACACCCACACTTGGGTTGTGGTATCCTCATGATGATGACTTTGAGCTCACGGCGTATAGTGACTCGGATTACGGGGGCTGCAAGATGAACTACAAGTCTACATCAGCAGGGTGTCAATTCTTTGGGAGGAGATTAGTTACCTGGCAGTGTAAGAAGCAGACATCGGTTGCATTGTCAACCTGTGAAGCCGAATACGTTGTTGCTGCAAGTTGCTGTTCACAAATCATCTGGATTTAACAGCAAATGCGGGATTACGGTTTAAAGTTTTCTTCTACTCCTATTTTTGTTGATAACTCTGTTGCAATTGCAGTAACTAAAAATCCGGTCCAACATCCAAAGACCAAACAAATCGGTATTAAATACCATTTCATAAGAGACTGTTTTGAAAAGAACTTAATTGATGTGGTAAAAATTAATACTGATTTTCAAAGCGCTGACCTCTATACTAAAGCCTTTTATAAACCACGTTTTCAATATTTGTTAGAGGTCAACGGCGTTAAAAAGAAAAGTGATGTTATTCCTGATGATGATCATGTGTAGTCCGATGCGTTTTTAGTTAAATTTTTTATTTTATTTTATTTTTATTTTCTTTATTTAGTTTAATCTGTTTAAATTAAACTCATGTTATTTAGCTGTTTATTAAAATCCTAAAATAATTAAACCAGTTATGATTTTAGTATTTTAGGGGGAGAATAAGTCAGCAAGTAACATTAAAAAAAATGAGGGAGAAGGAGTGGATAGCTGATATAAGGTAGATCGTATCTGTGATACCGATTCAAAACCTTTGGAAAATGATAGTACACAGGAACAAATCAAGAGGGACTTTAAAATTTTAATTTAGAAAAGATGCAAAATTTAAAGTATAAGTCTGTGTAGTCTGAGCAATATAAAAGGAAAGATGATAGTAAAACTGGTAACTACTAAGGTAACACAACGAAAGTAGACCTAGAGGTTGCTAGACCACAAATGATATGTCGGTAGATTCAACACAATAGATGGTTAGACCTAACTGGTGATCTCAAGATCAAACTAAGTTGTTCAACTGACTATGGGCTTCCATCTTATCACTGGTTAACACAATCAACGATATTCCAATCAGGGGTAATGAGCATGTAAACGCCACGAATATGTGCGGATGACCATAAATAGAGCAAAGCACGAAAAAAAATGAAAGACAAATGCTATCAAGCTAATGACTTATGTTGTTGGTGCATTTTGTGCAAAATAAAATTAAGCTGCTCTAACAAGGAGATAGGTTGTGTGCCTCTTTGCTGTGCGATGGCACTGACCTGAGGATAAGCATAACCTAGATATTCTAGAATTCATTGTTGTTTGCCGCCTCTCTGCTGTGCGATGGCACTGACCTGAGGATTGGCTTCTCTTTGAAAGCTCTAAGAATAGTCTCTTCTTGTAAAAATACCCGTAGACCGCTCTAAAGCTCCTGAGGAATGTTGATTACCATATAAGTGTGGGATCCACAAATGTTAGTTGAAATAGTTAAACCTAAAACTATTACCAGTTTGTGTCTAAAGTCTGTGTATGGATTTAAGAGGACAAACATATCGACAATCATTGTGGCTGCAATTCTTGAAAGTTCAAATCAATATGGGAATCTAATAGTTCCAGTATGATTTCCTAAATTTGCTAACGAATTTGGATGAAAACCAAGAATTAAGCATCAAAAGATTTTGATAACAAGTCCCAAATGATTTGACTTGCCTGTATGATTCCAAAATTGAATTGGTCCAGGTGTGGTCAATCTAAGTTGAAGCTGCTTATTCCGGAACCAAATCCAGTAGATTTCTATCTTAGGATTTATCTCTCACAAAAAACCAAAAACAAGTTTAATTTTGTATTTTATTTTAACTTTCTAGTTAGTTAGTCATTTAAGTTTGCTCTGTTTATCGGACTACATCATGAAAATCATTATGGGATCAACTCACTAAAAGGGTCATGTCTGAGATGACCACTTGTGTTTTCAAAGTCTAAAAGAGTCATGTCTGAGGTGACAAAGTGTTTAAAAGAGTCACGTCTGAGGTGACTAAATTGTTTAAAAGGATCACGTCTGAGGTGGTCAAAAGGTTTTCAAGTTAAAATGATCATGTCTGAGATGATCAAATGCTCATAATGTGAATTTCAATAATTAAAAAGGTTTAAATGTAAAATGTTCAAAATGGCAGAAAATTTCATAAGTCTAACCCATTCGCACGATTGGACCATAAGTATGGACCAACCATGCGAATGAGTCCCATTCGCACGACTGGACATGAGATTGGAATGGCTTATCAGACTGATCCATTCGACCGAATGGAAGGGTGCGAATGAGTCAGTCGACCGACTGAGACTCAGTCGGTCAATTGAGGATGCGAATGAAAGGGTACAAATGAGTCAGTGGACTGACTGAACCTCAGTCGGCCGACTGAATGCGACTGACTGGGCCAATCGCACGACTGAGCCTCAGTCGCCCGAATGAACTGAGCGAATGAGGCCAGTCGGCCGATTGAACTCAGCTTCAGTATTTAAAGGGCCTCAGTCGATCGCATTTCACTCATCACCCGCATTCGCTACTAAATCGCACGTCTTACCGTTACTCTGCCAAAATTCCTCTAGACCTTGTTTTCACATTGTTACTGATCTTCTGACGTTCGTCAACGTTTATACAGGTAGATTGCAGTGGAATCTCACTAAAATGTGAAGAAAGGGAACCCTAATTTGTGATTTTCGAGTGAAACAAGAATCGGACAGTAAACGACTTAATAACCAACCTAAACTAAGCAAAATGTTTGCAGGACCGTTTAAGGGCTTTAACATAATTACAACACAACAACACAATGAGGAGATTAACTAAACTTTAATCAAACAGTGAACTGGGTTAACCAAAGTGATACAAAGAACACAAGTAAAGCAAAGAGACAGAACAAGAGAGTATGGGTTTCAAGGAGGCAGTATATTGCTTTCTCAAGTTCTTTTAAAAGTGTTACAAAGCATAAAGAAAGATACAAGAACTTGAAATACTTATAATACAACCTACAGCCGGCTATACTTTGAAAGCCAGCTCGATACAATTGACTAGACACTAACAAAATCAATTGTAGGATCAAAAGGCATATCTGCCTTTTGACCTTGTGACTATGACATGCCATAGCTCACATCCTTATACATTACAAAAAGGATAAAGTACATAAAGTGGAAAGTTACAGACTCAAGACCTCAATGTACAGTTACCAAAAGCATGGACCTTTTCACCAACTCATGTAAGTTGGTGACTTTACAGAGATGCAGCGGAAAAGGTGCTTTATGGAACAGTACATCAGATAAAGCATGTGTACTAAAAGTCTTCGAAGAAATCTGTCTTCATAGGTTGAAGCTTCAGAAGACTTTGTCTCTGAAGCTTCGGAAGACTTCATGTTTGGCTTCGGAAGATATTGGTCTTGGCTTCGGAAGATTTTACACTTAGAGTATTTTCTAATGCATTGTGTAAAACTTCCGAAGCGTTCTTCACTTCAGTACTTAGTGCATGTTGCAGAGACACTTTGGATGTTTTGGGTTGCATCAGACTTAAGGAATCCTTACAAACTCCCCCTAGGCTGATGCTACCAAAACACTTAGAAGATCTTCAGATGTTGGTAGTCTTCAGTACAATCAAGACCATTCCTTTCTTCATTAGATGGTCAGGATCATCAAGACCTCATAGTATCTTCTCATCTCAAAGAGATCATGCAGAGGTAAGTTGATTATGTCTTGCCAGGAGTAGACATTCTCAACACCTTGATCTCTGATAAGATGCCATCTTTCTGGATTAGTAGAGTAAGTCCAGGACAAGATGGGTGTCTCAGTTGTTAGAGGAGCCACTTGCATAGGAGTTGATTGGGCTGCCTCATCATGCACTTCCTCAGGTTGATCTGATTCAGCCTGAGGTGTAGAGGTAGATGACTTTGGCTTCTTCTTCTTAGTCTTTGGTTTAGAAGCCGTTCTCTTCTTCCTCTTAGTTGACTTTAACTGAGAAGGCTGGTCTGCAGCACCATGTTGATCATCAGTGTCTTTCTCAGTTGGGTGTTCCTCCCTCACAGGTTCAGAAGGAGAGGGAGTTTGACCCTGCCTTGGATCAGAAGATGAAGTTTGCTGAGGCTCAGCTGGAGGTTCTGGTTGAGGTGTCTCTGGTTGTTCAAACTTGACCTCCACTTCAGGTGGGACTTGACTTGGAAGAGAGTGCAAGTCAATCAGTTCTCCACTTTTAATCTTCTGCTTGATCACCCTTATATGCTCATCCATAGTGGATAGAGACATGGGGCCAAGTCTCCTTCCGGAGAATCCATATAGCTTCAAGAAGCTCATCATTCTTTGTCTGTCAGCAAACTTCTTTGCATTCTTTTGAATGATGGCTCTTGACTTTGCAGCTTCTTCCCTTAGCTTCCTTTTGGTTGTCTTTCTTTCTTTGACTAGCTCAAGCTCAAGTTGCTTTAGATACTCAAACTCAATGAAGTCATAGGACAGGGGAAGAAGTGCATCTGCCTGATAGAAGCCTGTGGCACTAAGGTAGTTGATCATCTTGATCCTATCTTCTTCTTTATCTACCTGAGGTTCTTGTGGAGCCACATCTTCCTGTGCAGGACTTTCTTGAACTGGAGAGAGAGTGGGAGCATGCTTGTAAAGTCTTTCCTATCTCTTCTCCTCTTTGAATTGGAGAAGTAACCTTGCATCTTCTTTCTCCTTCATCTCTCTTGACACTTCCATGTCAGCCAGTTCATTTAACTCTTCTAAGGGGAGGGAGATGATTTCATCAATATCATAGTTCCTTGGTCTGTAAGTAGGTAATCCTGACTGCCCTTAACTCATCATCTTGAGTATTTGGTCTGGGAGCAGCCCTGATTGCAGCTTGCATGAAGCTAGATGACCCAGTAGAACTTTCTCCCCTTAGCCTCCTTTTCCTCTCTCTCTCTTCCTCCTCAATTTCCTCAGGAGTCATTATCCTTTTCCCTTTGTCACCAACAGACCTCTGTGACTCAGGTGGATTGAGGCTTGGCCTTCATTGCTTGGTGTAGCTTCCATGCTCTGGCCAGAGAGAGGCTGAGAAACACCTTCACCAGCAGGTGTCTCAGATGGAGTTTGGACCTCTGCAGCAGTTGTTGATGATGAGACAGGGGTCTCAGGTTCTGCCACTGGGCCTTCAGTCAAGGTTTCCCCTATGAAACTAATCTTAGGGTCCACCTCAACATCCAGTTGACCGATGACATTGCCTGATTGCCTAAGTCTCCTTCTTAGAGAGAACTCTGCAAGGATCCTGTCTTGGATTCTTTGAGCCAGCCTGTCAGCTTGTCTTGAATTGCTTGGATTGACAAGTGGCATGTTGACTAAATCCAGTCTTTCATAGAAGCTCAGGCTTTGGAAATGAAAAACTTCTTGTTGGCCTTGAACTCTGTGAAGTATAAGGGCTCTTCTGTCATCATCATACCTCCACCTTATGATGTAGTTGCCAGTTCCTTGTGGTGGAGATGAGACAGCCCTTGGTATACCTTCCTCAAAGAGACTCCTGATGATTGAGTCTATAGAGTCCACATTAATGTGAACTTGAGGAAGTTGCTGAGAATGCACAACAGCAAGTGAGGATGGTGAGTCCTCTATGTCCATTCTCTGTGAAGAACTCCCAGGTTCTGTGGTTGTAATAACTTTCTCCCCCTTTTTGGTAGCATCACCCACTTGCATAGGTGAGCTGGAGGATAAGTCAATCACTTCCACAGGTTCTTGTGTTCCTGGTTGAGCTCTCCTTAAAGGTCTCCCAGCTAGTTTTTCCTTTAGATATGAAATCTGAAGTTGCTGATCATTGACCCTGTTATGTAAGGTAGTCACCTGAGATTCCAAGTGACTAACCTTAGAGACTAAATAGGTGCATGTTTTTGACAATTTCTGCACCTTTAGTCTCAAATTCCCCTCATCTTCATCAGAAGAATCATTGGGGATGAGATGATTGGACCAAAGTCCTCTCTCTCACCACCAGCTTGAGTTTCTTGGCTGCTGGTTTTCCTCTGCTCACTGGCAGCCTCAGTTGAGATGCCAATGGGCTGAGTTGCCATGGTTGAGGTCTTAATGATGTAATCACTTTCAAAAGTGAGAGCCTCTTCCATATGGACATCCTGAACAGGTTCAGAAGTGTCCACCTCAGTAATAGGTGACTGATGGGGGATAGACTGAGGAGAGTCAGAGGTACTCATCTCTCTTTGAGTAGGGGAGGAGAAGAGAGACTCATGGTACTCACTGAATCCTAAGTCTTCATCAGTATAGAAGGATAGGTTGGGAATTGGTTGGTTGAGATCTAAAGGCTGGGGATGGTAGCTGTCCCCTGAAGGTTGTTCACTTGAGTGTTGAGACTCAGAGTGAAGGCTTAAGGCTGTTGGGCTAGTGAGCTCATCAGGGTGAGCATGAGGAACCTCAGCCCTGATAGGTGAAGAAATGGGAGTGGTTTGCTCCTCAGGAGAAGTGGGAGCTCTAGTGTCCACTTCTTCCTGTAAGGTTGAGTATATGGGGGCCTGCACAGACTCAATAGCCTGAGCAGGGGTTCGTTTGGATTTTCTTTGGTAGGTGAGGGTGATTTTGGTCTTTTTAGAGGTAAGGATAAAAGAGGTGTGGGTTCAACACTAGCTTGTGTTGCTAGGTTGTCACCTTGAGCAATGAGCTCTAACATTTTTGGGACTAGGGCTGTTTCTACCCCTGAGAAGCCTACAGTTGGCTTCTTCATTATTTTAAAGATGCCGGGCTTCATCTGTCCCAATTTAAGAATATTACTTGTTTCCCTCAACTGTGAGCCCAGTTCACAGTTGAGAATGTGTTGAACATATCTAGGAAACATGTAATACTCTAAGGAGTCTAAGTTTGCAAGTAAATTAGTATAAACAAATTGTGAATACCTGAACTTGACCCCCTGAACCATTCCATGAACTATAAAGGAGAGATCCTCAGGAATCTGGTCCCATCCACCATGCTTGTTTGATAAGCTGTGGATAACCACATGGAGCAGGTATTTCCACTGGGATGAGACCTTCCCTTTCCTGAAGGTCTTTACAGAGAAATCTCCCTCATAGCCCATCTGCTCAAAGGAATGATTAACAGCTTCCTTTGGGAAGGACACCTCACCTTCTTCATCATCCAGCTGCAAATGTTGGTTAATGATGGCCGGAGTGATGAAGATTGTCCTCCCTTGCACTGTGGCAGACAGTGCCTTCTCCCCATCCATAATGACCTCTTGGCAGGTCTTCCAGAATTCAAGCAAGTGATCCTCATATAGAGTAGGATCAATGGTCAGGGAGGTGAAATAGTTTGACAGAGTCAAGAATTGGCAAATCTCTGAGAAACTTGCATCTTTCTCAGAGCTTAACAGAGCAACTTGATTATGTTGCCTGTGAAGTTGCATGGAGAAATCTGGGTTGTTTCTGCGGTTAAGGTTGGCCATTTCAGAAGCTTAAGGGTGAAGAAAGGTAGAAAGCAAAGGCGGTTTAGAGAATTAGGTTAGAGGAATAGTAGAATTGAGGAAGATAGTGGGAAAGAGGGGGAACCGTTGGGTATTTATGTGAAAAGGGATTTGAACCAAAGTTAATGAAAGAGGATAAACTTTGAAATCCGGAAGTCGGTCCCACCTCTGAAAAGGTAGTTTACTTTTGCTCAAAAAGTAGTTTTCTTGGAATTCGAAAAGCTTCCGAAGGAAATTTGTCTTCGGAAGTTTTGATTGAAAAAGCTTCCGAAGCTAAAATGGCTTCGGAAGATTTTCCTGAGAGTCTTGAAAATTTATGCTTCGGAAGAGAAATAAACCCTTGGATGCTTTGTATAATAATGAACAAAGCTTCCGAAGGTTAATTTTGCTTCGGAAGGAAAAAGTCCTTAAAAATGAATAAGTGTCTGAGATAAGAATTTTAAGCTTCGGAAGATGAGTTTAGACTTCTTCCGAAGGTAAAATCTCTTAGACAGTTATTTATTTTGAAGACATGTTTTCTTCCGAAGATAAAATTTTATCTTCCGAAGTATCAGAAAATTTTCAAGAATCTAAGGAAAGTCTTCAAAAAGAATTTTACATCCAAAGAAAACATGAGCTTATGAAAGTGATGAACTAGACAACTTAGGACACACATATTTTAAGAAGAAATAATTAGAATTAGTTTTAAGAAAAAGTCTACTCAAAGTTAATCATCCCAATAGCTGATATCAGATACTTAAATCTCTGTTCATCAAAAGCTTTTGTAAACAGATCAGCATATTGTTCATCTGTATGAACTTTGACTAGTTTAATTAATCCCTTTTCATAGTTATCTCTTATTAAATGATACCTGATGTTGATGTGTTTGGTCCTTGAGTGCTGCACAGGGTTCTCAGTGATAGAGATAGCACTATTGTTGTCTATGTGGATAGGAGTCTCTTTGAAGTTAAATCCATAGTCCAGCATCTGATTTTGAATCCAAAGCACTTGAGCACAGCAGCTTGCAGCAGCAATGTATTCAGCCTCAGCAGTTGATGCAGACACACAGGATTGTTTCTTGCATTGCCATGAGACAACCCTTCCACCAAGGAATTGACATCCCCCAGATGTAGACTTTGCAGTCATGTTGCAACCACCATAATCACTATCTGTATAGGCATACAGATTGAAATTAGGATTCTTTGGATACCATAGACCAAGTGTTGAAGCACCTTTGAGGTATCTTAAAATCCTTTTCACAGTGATTAAGTGAGACATCTTAGGGTTGGCTTGATATCTTGCACAAATACATGTAGCAAACATGATATCAGGCCTGCTAGCTGTAAGATACATAAGAGACCCAATCATAGCCCTGTATAAATGTTCATCTACACACTCCCCCTCAAGATCTGGACCAAGGGAGTGGTTTCTGGCTATGGGTGTCTTAGCAATCTTACAATCAGTCATGTTGAACCTCTTGAGTATGTCTTGAACATACTTTGACTGACTTATGAAGATGCCATCTTCAACCTGCTTCACTTGAATTCCCAGAAAGAAATTGAGTTCTCCCATTGAACTCATTTCAAATCTGTCTTTCATCAGCTTCTCAAAGTCTTTGCAGAGCTTTGGATTAGTTGAACCAAAGATGATGTCATCTACATATACTTGAACCAGCAATAAGTCATTTCCCTGTCCTTTGATGAAGAGAGTTCCATCTATAGTACCTCTCCTGTATCCATGTTTACAAAGATACTCAGATAGTGTCTCATACCACTTTCTGGGTGCCTGATGCAGCCCATAAAGAGCTTTGTCAAGCTTGCAGACATAATCAGGATGATCAGGGTCTACAAAACCAGGTGGCTGTTTGACATAAACCTCTTCATCAATCACTCCATATAAGAAAGCACACTTTACATCAAGTTGATAGACCTTGAAGTTCTTGGATGCAGCAAATGCCAGGAATATCCTAACAGCTTCTAGTCTTGCTACAGGAGCAAAGACATCAGTGTAGTCAATCCCTTCTTCTTGTGTGTATCCTTGAACAACTAGTCTTGCCTTGTTCTTGATGATGATTCCTCTATCATCCTTCTTATTCCTAAAAACCCATTTGGTTCCAATGGTAGTCTTCCCATGAGGAAGAGGACAAAGGTTCCAAACTTTCTGCCTTTTGAATTGAAGCAGCTCTTGTTGCATAGCTTCAACCCAACTTCCATCCTTTAGAGCTTCATCAACTTTCTTTGGCTCTATCTGAGATAAGAAACAAGAGTGAAGACAAACATTTGCTTCATGGGTTTGTCCTCTTGTTCTTACCCCTGTGACAACATCTCCAATGATGTTTGTGGTGGGGTGAGACTTGTGGATCCTTAGCTGAGGGATCACAGCAAGTTGCTGAGAAAGATCCAAATTTGAGAAATTTAGATCTGGTCTGGAAGATTCACCCTCCACATTATCACACTTATCAAGATTAACTTGATCCAATGAGTGTGTGACATCATTGATGTTGTCATCTATGGTATGGTTATTAGCATCAAGAAATTCCTGATCACTATCACCATCACCATTGTTGTCTTCTACAATTGAGGTGTCTTTATCTGGTTGAGAAGCCTCTGAGCTGGAATTTGAAGGCATACCAGATGTATCAGCTGAATTTGTCATTGTTGTGCTGATAGAAACCTCATTTGCTGAAGTAGTTCCAACTGGAGCTGAAGATGTATGAGTTGAAGGTCTTCCTAGCTCAAATCTTGGATCAGGATCACCTGTATTTAAATTTTCTGCAGATCCTGAAACATGCTCACAAGATTTGTTAAAACAGTTGGTAACTAAATCAAGATCAAACAGCCAATCCGGACCAGAACCAGCCACACAGGGTGTGTGCTCATTGAAAGTCACATTGGCTGACTCCTCAACAATTCTAGTTCTGAGATTGTATACTCTATAAGCTTTAGCTTGGGAAGAGTATCCAATGAAAGTGTCCATCATCTGATTTCTCAGCAAACTTGGCAATTTGATCTTTGGTATTCAAGATGGTGCAGGGACATCCAAATGACCTGAGAAAACCAATGAAAGGTTTCCTCTTGTGCCAAAGTTCATAAGGAGTCTTACCATGTGTCTTAACTACTAAAACTCTGTTTTGCACATAGCAAGCAGTATTAACTGCCTCTGCCCAGAAGGTGATAGGCAGTTTAGAGTCAGACAACATAGTTCTTGCAGCTTCAATAAGTGTCCTGTTTCTCCTCTCAGCAACTCCGTTTTGCTGAGGAGTCCTGGGAGCACTATATTGTCTTGTAATACCTTTTTCATCACAAAATGTATCAAGGATTTGGTTCTTGAATTCAGTTCCTTGATCACATCTTATGGTTTTGACCTTGTGATCACATTGATTCTCAACTTTTAAGATGAAATTCTTCAGAATCTCAAGGGTTTCATCCTTAGTTCTAAGGAAGAAGACCTAAGTGAATCTTGTAAAATCATCTGTGATCACCAAACAGTAAGAGGTCCTTCCTAAACTCATTACACTGGTGGGGCCAAAGAGATCCATATGTAACAAGTGTAGGGGAGTAGTGATGGAGTTCTTTTCCTTAGGCTTGTGAGATACCTTGTGTTGCTTCCCTTTCAGGCATGCAACACAATGATCATCACTTGTAAACTCTTTCTTTGGCATTCCAGTTACCAGATCATGTTTAATTAATTTATTCATGTTCTTAAAGTTTACATGGCACATTCTTTTATGCCATAGGAAAGACTCATCACTATTTGCTTTAGATAGAAAGCATGAAACTTCTCCTGAGGGAGATGTTTCTTGCAAATCCATCTTGTACATATTCCCTTTCCTGGGGGCTCTGAGCAGGATATGCTCATGAGGAATGACCACACCAGGCTTGAGAACAATGCACTCATGCTCAGTGAAGAGCATGTTATGACTCTGATCACAAAATTGGGATACACTCAGAAGATTGTACCCAAGCTCCATAACAAAGTTTACCTTCTCAATGCTGAGCTTACCATTTGTGACCTTGCCCCTTCCAGAAATGTAACCACCTTCATCTCCTCCAAAAGCAACTAGTCCTCCATCAATTCTCTCAAAATTATGGAGTAGAGACCTATTGCCTGTCATGTGCCTGGAACAGCCACTGTCAATTATCCAGACATTCCTGTTTGTCTTGAGCTGTTCCTGTATAAAGAAAATGATTAGTTACATTTGGAAACCCAAGCCTTACTTGTCTTGGGCTCACTAAGTGTAATAGAAGGTAATGCAACAGTAATAGATCCTATGGTTGTACTATGGGATCTTCAGCTGTTGTTGATGGAGAAACTTCAGTCATTTGGTCTTTCTTAGACTTCCACACCACCTTTGGAGTCTTGGACTTGACCTTCAAAACCTTAGAAGCTTTTAGGACTTCACAAGTTTTGATGACTGAACCTTCGGAAGAGTCTACAGTCACTGCAGCAGACTTCAGTGCTTCGGAAGAACTCCTTTCTTCCGAGACCAATTTTGCTTCCGAAGGTAATTTTCCATTTACCTTCTTCTTTGATTTGGAGCTTCCGAAGGAAACAGACTTTCCTTCCAAGCTTGAGACTTCTTGAGACTCTTTGAAGTCTTTGTATTAGTCATGTGGATGATACTTTTAGGATTGTATGGGCAATCCTTAGCAATGTGAGAAGTACTTTCACACATGACACATAACATTTTCTTCTTCAAACAAGTCTCCCTTTGAGAGCAAGACTGGCTTTGGTCACATCCCTTCTCCACCTTCATCTTGGTAGATGCTGAGACAGTTCTTTTGGCTGTGAACTGTTCTTGGAGTTTGATGGTCCAGGCTGTGCAGCAGTGGTACACAGCAGCTCAGTCTTCTTCTTTGCACTGAGATGATTTGAACATGAACCAGGACTCTTAGCTGAGGAGTCTTGGTTGATGTCTTCAGTCCTTACTACTTTGAAACCTGCAGAGATAAAAACTTGTTTCTGCTTAGCATCAAAAGTAGCCTTGATTTCTTGAGCCTTCTTTGCTTTCCTTTTGCTCTTCCTGATCAAGTTCTTTCTCTTGGACTTGGTCATCACAGTTGATTTCTTCTCCTCAGAAGGATAGTGTCCCTTGGAAGAATCCTCTTCTTCACTCTTCTCAGAGGAATTCTTCACTATCACTTCTTCATCATCCTCACTTATAGGATCTATGAGAGGAAGCTCATCTTCACAAGTTCCACACCTAGGAGATCTTACAGACAAGATTGTGTGTGGAGGATCTATCTCATTTGATCCCAGTCCTGTCTATTTTGATAGCACACTTTGTTGTGCAGGGATGAGGATATCATGTTCTTGAAGGTCTCTTCTTCAAGAACACTCTTCTCTGCCTTGGCTTTGCTGATCACAAGCTCAGCCTGGCACTTAGTCAACTTAGTTATGAGATCTTGGATCTGAGTTCTAAAATCTGTATGTTCATGTTTTAGTACTGAAATGGTTTTCTCCAAGTCCTCTATCTTTAACTTGTAATCATTTTCAGACTTTCTAAAATCAGATTTTAATATGTTTAATGACTTAAGATCAGATCTCATCTCTAAGTTGTAGGACCTGTATCTATTTACTTTAGCAATGCATTCAGGAGTACAGAGATGTTCCAATACCTTGGCTTCATCATGGTCAGCCATCAGTGCTTGGTTTGGAGAAGCATCTTCCACCTCAAAGCTCCAGTCAAAGCCTCCCTCTTCAACAGCAACAGCAACATGTTGCTTTGGCTTCTCAGTCTGAGGGGCTTTGTCAGTGTAGTTTGGTCTGGGTTGTGTTTGGCCCCCATTTGCTTTAGGTGCCTTACACTCCCTAGCAAAGTGACCCATAAGGTTACAGTTGTCACTTAACTTTGCTTTTATCCAGCCCAAACTTACCACTGGTAGCATTGCTTGGAAATCTTCTTCATGTCCTCTTGTAGAACTTCTTGGCTCTGTGAGTGAGAAGAGCCATCTGCTGAACTATCTCCATGTATTCCAGGTCATCTGGATGGATACAGTCCAGGTCTTCAAGAGTGAAGAGATAATTCCCACAGCTTCATCAGTAGACACAAAGGCTTGAGAAGAACTTGTCTCTTGGAATGGGCTTCCTTGAGTAAAATTCTCCCTTGGTGTCTCCGGAAAGGTGATGAAAGGACCCTTTTGTGAGTTGTCAGGGTAGCATATGAGATGATGTTGGGGTTTTATGCTGTCCCTTTCAACCACATGAAGGGCTGAACCCATTTGATTGTTGGAGTTGCCAGATGAACCTTGCATATTCATCTCCATCTGGTATCCACTGAGAATCCCATACAACTCTGTCAGAGTAAGAGTTTTAAGATTCTCAGTCCTCTTGATCACCACACAATAGTGTGTCCATTGCCTAGGAAGTGAGGACATGAACTTCCTTACAATGTCCCTGTTCTCAAGAGGAACTCCTCCATCCACTAGGGTATCCACAATCTCAACATACCTGAAGTATTGTTGGGTCATGGTTTCACCTGCTTTGAAGGTGAAATTTTCAAACTGCTGCTTCAGAAGATCTTTCTTGTTCTCTTGGCTTCAGAGGAGCCTTCATACATCAGCTTCAGTGCATCCCACAGCTGTTTGGCTGTCTTGCACTTCTTAAAACATCTGTATACAGAGTTTGGGAGAGCAGTCTGAAGAGCAGTCATGGCCTTCCTATCAATCTCTACTCTTTTTCTATCTTCATCTGAGTAGTTGGCCACATCTTTTGGAATCATACCAGCACCAGTAGCAGAGGGGGTGCTGGGTATGAAAGGTCCATTCTCAACACATTCCCACATTCTTGAATCAAGAGACCTGATGAAGCCTTCCATCCTCATGCACCAGGTGTTAAAATCATCAAGAGTGATCAGTGGGGATTTGTTCATGGTTCCAGTCTCCATATCAGTCTTTGAGATGGAAGCCATTTGAAAAGTTTAGTTTTGTGTGTGTGAGGGATCTTAAGATGGTTAGATCTTATATCAAGAGCCTGAAAGCTCTGATACCAATTGCAGGACCGTTTAAGGGCTTTAACACAATTACAACACAACAACACAATGAGGAGATTAACTAAACTTTAATCAAACAGTGAACTGGGTTAACCAAAGTGATACAAAGAACACAAGTAAAGCAAAGAGACAGAACAAGAGAGTATGGGTTTCAAGGAGGCAGTATATTGCTTTCTCAAGTTCTTTTACAAGTGTTACAAAGCATAAAGAAAGATACAAGAACTTGAAATACTTATACTACAACCTACACCCGGCTATACTTTGAAAGCCAGCTGGATACAATTGACTAGACACTAACAAAATCAATTGTAGGATCAAAAGGCATATCTGCCTTTTGACCTTGTGACTATGACATGCCATAGCTCACATCCTTATACTTTACAAAAAAGGATAAAGTACATAAAGTGGAAAGTTACAGACTCAAGACCTCAATGTACAGTTACCAAAAGCATGGACCTTTTCACCAACTCATGTAAGTTGGTGACTTTACAGAGATGCAGCGGAAAAGGTGCTTTATGGAACAGTACATCAGATAAAGCATGTGTACTAAAAGTCTTCGGAAGAAATCTGTCTTCATAGGTTGAAGCGTCAGAAGACTTTGTCTCTGAAGCTTCGGAAGACTTCATGTTTGGCTTCGGAAGATATTGGTCTTGGCTTCGGAAGATTTTACACTTAGAGTATTTTCTAATGCATTGTGTAAAACTTCCGAAGCATTCTTCACTTCAGTACTTAGTGCATGTTGCAGAGACACTTTGGATGTTTTGGGTTGCATCAGACTTAAGGAATCCTTACAATGTTAAAATTAAGTTTAATAGGTTATTAGTAACAAGATGGCGAGTCTATTGAACCGGTAACCCATGTTAAATCACTTGTTTTGGTCAAGATTCGAACAGCAGGCGACTGAACAGTAGGACAAGCGACTAGTCGTCCAGATGAACTCCAATCGCACGATTGAATCTTGTGATTGGGTCAATCAGCCGAATGTACCATGCGAATGAACTCAGTCGGCCGACTGAACCAATCGCAGACTCAGTCAGCAGATTGAACTCAGTCGCATGTCTCATTCACCCGAATGAGCTCAGTCGCATGAAAGGACAACCGACTGACTTCAGTCGCATGATTCATTCGCACGAATGAATCAGAATGAATTTAAACTATACACTTAGAACTGAATTTTGATATATTATTTACTAATGGTTCTGTGTCTTGTGTTTCAGGCAAATGGCTGATAGGTGGTCCATCAACCCAAAGCACAATATTTGTGCTAATTTGGACCACACGACTCGGAATGGGGCCGAGTTTACAGAGATTATTGCGTTTCTTCGACATTCTCGGATACATAAGGCCATTTCTACACCGTGTACGCCTTACAGGTCGTTACATCAGGCATTCTGGGAGAATGCCTCCGTTGATCGTTCTCGTGAGCCTTACAGTATACGGAGCTCCATTCTTGGTCATGATATTGAGATTACAGCAGCAGACATCCAGAGAGTTCTTGACTTTGGGAACGATACTAATCACCCCACCAGATTACATCCACTTACTGTTAGAGGCTGCTTTCTCAGGATTAAGTACGCTGGGGACATAAACTCAGGTGTGCTCAACAAGAGCAACCTGTGCCCCCAGTACAAGTACTTGGCGCATGTGATCCTGAAGTGTATTGCTTCCAGGAGGGGTGGGTTCGATGACCTATCAGACCAGATTCAAAATGCCTATGTGGCACTGGTGCTGAACCACCCTTTCAGCTTCTCGAGCATGATTTTTTCATATCTAGTGGAGAATCTGGAGGCCAAGGGGAAGGAGGGTTTTTGTATGTACCCCAGGTTTCTGCAGCTGATCTTCAACGAGAAGCTGCCTTCACTTCCCAAGGAGAGCCATGATGCTGTGGCACTTGAGATTATGGATGACACGACTTTGGGTCGTATGAGAATGTATAGGGGCAAGCAGGTAAAGCCCCAAGTGAAGAGGTTGATCGGCCATCTGGCCAATGAGAGTGATATGTGGCGCCAGGGAGACGCAAGTGGCGTCATGATGACAGCGATTCAGACGACGAGAGGCTATTGCTCCCAGAGCATGATTCCGATGATGACGACAGCGGGGATGCTGGGGATGATATGCCTATTCCACCAAGGGGCACAGCTTCAGATGTTATACCTCCAGTGTCTGCCCCAGCTGGTGACATAGCTGAGTCTGCTGGTTTCCATCAGAACTTTGTTCCTGGTGAGGAGGAAGAGGAGTCGGACGAGGAGCCCTTGACAAGAACTGTGGGAAGCAAGGTTGTTCCCACAGAGTATGGGCTAAGGGTGGTTGGTGAACGCCCAAGAGATTCAGGAGAGACAGTTGCAGATCCCAGTCATGCACCGGAGTCAGCTAGCCGTGTTGTAGGGGGAGCATCCACCTCGACGGGAACGAGGAGGAAACGGCCAGAAGAAGAAGAAAAGACGACTCACCTTCGTCACCACCACAGCCACTACATCTACCACCACCACTACCACCTCCACAGCCACACCATCCACCACCACAGCCACCACAGCTACTACTACCACCACCACACCTCCCACCACTGTACAGATGCCATCTACCACCATTTCTTTCACTCCCACATCACCTCCACCATTTCACAGACCCAGCCCCATCTTCACTACAGCCACCACCACCACCACTACCCACCAAGAAGGACCCTCAGCCCATCCCTCACATACATATGGATCACCTCTACCTCCAATTGGGGTAGAGGAACAGCTTTCTGCCCTTAACCGGATGGTGATGCGTTTATTAGCTGCGAATGAGGAGAAGACGGCTCAGATCTGTCAGCTGGCTGATCTTACTTCCGTACAGTCACGCCAGATCTCAAAGCAGGCTCGATTGATTGAGGAGCAGGCCCAACAAATGGCTGCTCAGAGCGATGAGATCGCCCAACTCCAGGAGCACAGTATCACATCTACCAAGAAGATAGAGGAGTTGGAAGAGGTGAAGAAGACAATCATGCTAAAGCTTAAGGGCTCTAAGGAGGAGCCCCTGAAGATCAAAAAGGGAGACGGAGATGATGGTGATGATGATGATGAGGATGACGATGAGGATGATGAAGATGAGACTGAGGAGGATGAGGGGACTGAAGAAGAAAGGACAGAGGAGAAGGATGAAGATGATGATGCAGAAGGAGGAGATGCAGCTGCATCGGCCTCAACTCAAGGTCAGGAGAGGAGATCCAAGAATAGACAAGACCAACAAGCTTCCTCCTCTGCTCCACCAAGTGATGACCCGATGATCCAAGACAAAAGTAAAGATTAGATGTCTATGTATTTAATTACTTTTGTATTTGAATCATGTATTTAAACCTATGTATTCAGTGTTTATATTAAGTTTAATGCAGTTCTTTTTTGATTAATTACTAATGGTTGATGTGTTTGAATGTTTAAATCAAACAGATCCAAATTACCTACGGGATGAGTTCGATGTTGCTCCCCTACAGCAGGTCAAGACTCAGTTAACTATGATTCTTGATCTGCAAGGGATTGTAAGGAGGTCGGTGAGTTATACCTCTGAAGAAGGGGAAATAATTCACGATCTATCAAACGAGCAACTGGCAGAGATATTCAAGTTAAATCCAGATGAGATTGTGAAGGATGCTCCGACATGCGACTCGACCAGTGACGAAGAGCTCAACGACGTTGATGAAATAGAGATTGAGGATGTCACTGCAGAGCACCACCCTCAGTATGCTGACAATGAGGGAAATGTGGTCCCCAATCTGGGTGAATCCCTTGTTAGCGATACTTTTGAGGTGTTGGACAAAATGGAGCAAGAGTCAGAGAAGGTAGAGGAAACGGCCCAAGCCTCAAATGATGATGTCGATATCCGAAAGGCTGAGTGGGCTGCTTGTTTGAAAAAGTTAGAGCCCAACGCGCTGCACCTAAACAGGATGCCTACAACAAACTCTACAGAGTCAAGAAACATCATAAGGTATCGGGCAGGATCATAGCGTGGGCGTATCTTGAGGACCTTAACGTATATGCAGTTAAGAGGGAGAAGGGCATAGAGTACTTCAGATTCCCACATGATCTGAAGACTCTACCAGGTTTTGAGCTCAACCAGCTGGCCAAACTGAAGCTATTATATGCTGACCCGAGGAAGATGTCAGGCTGGTTTGAGGCTGCCCTAAAGAAGGAGTACCACACCAGGTGGGTTAACTTCAGACCACAACAGCCTACAAGGTATATCAGAAGGTCTGAAGTTGATGCCATCACTGGAAAGCCAAAGATAGTGTTGAAGTGGAGTCCTCCGCGCACGATCTCAAGAATCCCTCTACGGGAAATGCCACAGGACTTCACTCCACACTTTAAGTGGTGGTACTATGTTTGGAGGACAGGAGAAGCGGTCATAGTTCTAAACAAAGAGGGCCAAATGGATACTATTAGGGTATTCGACCCAATGTGGCTTACCAACTTGTCAGCTAATGATGTCTACACTCTATACAAGTGGCCATGTTCTATGATACGCAGGATATTGTACAAGCCCTCCAGTTTCAGAATGTCATAAGACTCTGCTTCGCGTTTGAGATTCACGCGGGAGTCACAAAAGAGGATAAGTACAAGAAGTATGAGGAGGTAATGAAGAAAACAAGACATTAGAGAGATCTAGGTCCAAGGGGGAGTTTGTTGATACATGTATGTCCCTAGATCATGATTTGAATGTAATAGATCTTGTTTATCTGTTTCTGATGTAATGTTTGAAATGATTAATGAAATGATATTGATTGTTTGTGATTTATAATGTTTAATATTTCATTAATGAGTCGATGTTGAATTGGTTAATTAGGTTTGTGGATGTTTGAATGGTTACACATAATGTTATATTAATTAATACATTCAAACTTAAGACAATGAAGTTCTTATGTGAATGGCCCATGCGAATGGACCACACGCATGAATAACTTCATACGATTGACTCAGTCGCACGACTGAACCAGGAGACTAGATCAGTCGTATGATTGTAACATAACATTGGCTCAATCGCACGACTGAACACTCAGTCGTGCGGATGAATCAACCGCATGGTTCAATCGCACGACTGAACCATACTTATGGTCCAGTCGCACGAATGAACAATACTAACCTATAAATACAACCCAATTCGTGGAAAAACGTAAGCATTCATTCTATTTCGACTCCAGACGTACCCTAGCCGTCCAGAAGCCTCCCAATTCGTTCTCCAAGTTCATAGAACGCATTACATCGATTCCCTATCGGTTCTTAACATTAGATTCAATACTTTATTGATTCTTCGTGCGTTCTCACTGATTGGCTCGCCAATCAATTAGGATTCCACACTATTTGATCTGGTTTACACGCTAATCACTCGGTATTTTGTTCAAATACCAGGTCCTAACAGGTATGTTGCTGGGGATGGCACGGGGCGGCTACTCAGCGTATTTTGGATGGCATCCTTATGTTTAATGCTTTTGTAATGATTGTAAAATGATATCGTGTAATGAACGTTTGTTTTATTTTGCAAAAGCATTTTGATGAAATGAAATTGTGTTTTTAATGTTTCCGCTGCAACGATTTATGAAAGGAAAATGTAATTATATGTTTTATGTGCGATGAGAATCCAACTGTAAGCGTCCCGGGAACGGGGCCTTACATGAACGAACGAAAGTTAAAGTACGAATGTAATGATGAAGATAATAAACATTATCTATGTGTACGTATGATGTGTGATCGCATGTATGTAAAGAATGGTTTTAACGAAAGAAAAGTATGTTTTATTATAAAACTAGAACTCACTCAGCAACGCTGACTTTGATGTGTTTCTAGTTGGCAGGTATGTTGCTGAGGATGGCACGGGGCAGCTACTCAACTTATTTTGGATGGCATGCAATGTTATAATGCTTTTGTAATAAAATGTAAAATGATATTGTGAAATGAACGGTTGTATTATTTTGCAAAAGTATTTCGATGAAATGAAAATGTTGTTTTTAATGTTTCCGCTGCAACTTTTTATGAAAGTGAAATGTAATTATATGTTTTATGTGCAATGAGGATCCAGCTGTAAGCGTCCCGGGAACGGGGCCTTACAAGTTGGTATCAGAGCCAAATTTTAAGTGAAATGGGTAAAATTTTAAAATAAACCTTAACTTAAACTGAGAATGGGACGGAAAGGGAATGGGATGCCAATCTGAGTAGCTTCGTGCCATCAGGTATTTTCTTAAGGATAACCGGTATTACGTGCACATGTTATATGGTTTATGTGTTGCTGGTAGATTTAGATACTGATGTAGTCAGGACAGGTAATGCTTAGGGTATGAAGAGTAAAGTAAGTGGTTAATCACAACTGGCCACTATAATTAGGGACTTACTATACTTGACATAAACTGAGCTGTTCCTTGAATGACCATGTTAGTGTTTGAATCTTTCAGTGTGTTTAGAGAATGGCCGGTGGTAGATCTTCGAAAGCTTCTCGTGGTGGAGGTGGTGGTGGACGTGGTGCTGAACCACGGGTCCCAAGAGGAAGGCCTAGGGCCGAAGAAGTGGTTCATGAGGAACCCGAGACCCCTCATCCGGAGGGCGGCGATGAGAGTGCTAATCTGAGGGCCTCGATGAGAGAGGCGGTCATGGAGGAAGTGCATCAGGTCATACAGACGATCCTACCGTCTGTGGTGACCAAAGTGATTAAGGCTGTAAAGGAGGGAGAGAGGAAAGAGAGGAACAGGTTCTCGGGAGGACGGGAGCAACCGGAGCCTAAAACGGTTCTCTCTAATGATGAAGAAGAGGAGGAAGAAGAGCTTGCGCCGGAGGCGGCACGAGGCTGTAATTATGGGGCGTTTCAACGATGCAAGCCCCCTACTTTTGATGGCAATGGCACTGCTGCTGCTGCTCACCGATGGGTGAGGGAAATGGAAGTTGTTTTAAATATCAGCGAGTGCCGAGAAGATCAGAAAGTAAAATTTGCTACCCACTCTTTCGTGGACTCAGCTTTGTGCTGGTGGGACAACATAGTCCATGTTGAGTCGGGCTATTGGAAGGATGAAATGGTCAGAGTTGAAAAGGCTAGTGATTGAAGAGTTCTGCCCTCACCGTGAGATGGATAAAGGTTGAAAGAGAGTTTTTGCAGCTGGAGGCGGGAACAATGACGCATCAGTAGTACACTACCAAATTCAACGAAATGGCACGGCTGGTGCTGGATCAGGTGACACCTCTCTCACGAAAGATCAAGAGGTATATTCATGGCTTGCCAGCGGACATCCGTAGGCACATGATCGCTGCCCGACCGAGCATGTTGAGGTCGGCGGTTGATTTGGCGGGGAGATTATACGATGAAAGATCTGTGGTGGTCACAGAAGGTAGCAAGAAAGGAGAGGGTGATCGGGGTTGGAAAGGTGTGACAAGTGTGGACACAAGCACCCCGGGGAATGTAGATTGGGGAACAATGTCTGTTTCCGTTGTGGAAGGACCGGACATGTTGCGAAAAACTACGGTATGGGGAGGTGTTATTCTTATGGTGGGGAAGGTCACATGAGCAGGGATTGCAAGAAGCCGAGGGCGGAAGGTTCAGGAGTGAAAAAGATCGGAGAAAGCTAGGACGGACCCTAATGTTGTGTCAGGTACGTTTCTAGTAAATCAACCTTTAGCTTTTGTGTCGATCGATGCTGGCGCTAGTAAAAGTTTTATTCCTGTTGCTTTCTGTGCTGAATTGCATGTTAGTGATAAGAATATAGATACGCCTTTTGATGTAGTCCTAGGAGTGGATTGTTTGGCAGACTACGGGGCGAACATTATGCGTCGCAGGAAAATGATACGGTTGACAGTGCTGACGAGGTCACGGTGACGGTTTAAGGTGATCGAGGCTACGACTGAGAAGCTCGAAAGGATCAAAGCCTTGATGAAGGTAGCCAAAGATAGACAAGAAGTCGTGTGTGGATAAACGACGTAGACCGATGGAAATCCAGGTGGGAGACTGGAAAAGAGATGAGACAGTATTACCCACAATGGTTTAAGGAATAACATGTTTCGGGGACGAAACCTATATAAGGGGGGTGGACTTGTAACGCCCGGAAATTTTCTTTGAAGCCGACGAAAGAAGAAAAGAAATAAAGTCCAAAGTCGAGGGACGAAACTTGCCAAACGGGAAGAAACTTTGATGAGTGGGAGTATAAAAGGGGGAGGGCAGCCCTCACCCTCTCCATTCTTGCAAAATCAGCCAAAGAAGAGAAGAGAAGGAGAAAAGAGTAGAAAATCTTGGTTCGGGTGGATTCGAGCGTGGAAATCGTCGTGTAGCGGGTCAAATCGAAGCTCTACTCGACGGGATTGTTTATGTGAGTTCTAGGACCCCTCTTTTACACGTTTTTGAATGATTTTAGGCGTGGAACACATCTGAAAACCCTTTTTCGAGTTTTTGGGTGTAAACCCGTTTTTATGCGTATGTGTAAGTGTGTGATGCGTTTGGGGTTGGCTTTTGGGCTTGTGTATGCAAGAATGGTGTTGTGGTAGGTGTTTCTAAGGTTTAGGATGGTTGATTTGGGCTAAAATCGAGTTTGGAAGAGCTTGGAGGCTGAAAGGGGCAGTTTGCGTTCGGCTAAAACTGCATTCTGCATCAGCTAGGGCTATGTGACCGACTGGAGTGCGATTGGAGGTCATACGGCCGATTGGCGTGCGACGGAAGTCAATGCGCACGATTGCCATGCGACTGAGGTCCATACGCAGAAAGTTATGCGACTGAGGTCCATGCGCCTTAAGGCCATGCGACTGAGGTTCATTCGCACGAAGAGTATGCGACTGAAGCCCATGCGCCTAAAGTCATGCGACTGAAGGCCATACGCATATAAGCTATGCGACTGAGAGTCCATTCGCATAGATGTCCATTCGCACAGGGTCCATTCGCATAGGGTCCATTCGCCTGATGTCCATTCGCCTAAGTGTTCAGTCGCCCGGAAGGCCATGCGACTGAAGGGTGTCCATACGCCCAAGTAGGGTTCATACGCCCGAAAGAACAACAATTTATCTTATGACTTTCGAGGGAAAGTGCAGTTATGGGTTTTGACTAGGGAAGTTCCCAGAAGTTCGTGTAAGTTGACTTTGAGATCATAGACGTATTGTTGGGTATGTTGATGATGATGTGATGTATGATTGATGTGTGTGTATTATGGTATGTATGCATGATGATGCCCTGTATGGTGAAGTGTGTATGTTTATGTTTATATTCCTGTTATGTATATGTATCTTTCTGTGGCTTTGCGTCGAACGTTAATGAATGTAAATAAAGTATTATCTAACGTAAAGTAGAAGATAATGATAAGAGGAATATGATGAATGAATGCATCATTAATGAACGAATGAAAACGTGAAAGGCTTGCAAGCGAAGTGTACCAAAGTACACGGCTCTAAATGCCTTAAGCTCAACCGCGTGTGGTTCAGCTAATCCTTAAGGGTGCACACAGGGGTTCCAGTCTTTGTGACTGACCATCGGTGTGGTGCATGGTCTATAGTTGTTACCTATATTGTTGGGGGTGTAGTACCCACATTGTTGGGTATGTAGTACCTATATCGTTGGGGGTGTAGTATGTCGTAGTACCCACATTGTTCGGGGTGTAGTACCCATATTATTGGGGGTGTAGTACCCATATCGTTAGGGGTGTAGTATGTCGTAGTACCCACATTGTTGGGGGTGTAGTACCCATATTGTTGGGGGTGTAGTATGTCATAGTTACCCATATTCTTGGGGGTGAAGAATATAGTTGGGATCTTTGTCGCTTACCCTGGTGTTGGTGCCAGGCTATGTGCCGTGTGGAAGTCGTTTATGAACTTCGGGCCAGTAGCCATATAGTTTGGGGCATAGCTGTTGTCGCTGATCCAGAACGTGATGACATAACAGATGTAATAATCCTAAACTTTACCTTAGGTACTGTGGCCAGAGGTGCTGTGCACCGTTAAAGAAGGTCTATGATAGGCTTAGGCCAAGTACCAGGAAACTGAAGGGTAAAGTTCATGGTGTTGACGAAACGAAAAGATGTAATAATAAACGAACGAATTAAAGTAAGAACGTATCAACGAACGAAAGTTAAAGTACGAATGTAATGATGAAGATAATAAACATTATCTATGTGTACGTATGATGTGTGATCGCATGTATTTAAAGAATGGTTTTAACGAAAAAAACGTATGTTTTATTATAAAACTAGAACTCACTCAGCAACGCTGACTTTGATGTGTTTCCAGTTGGCAGGTATGTTGCTAAGGATGACACGGGGCGGCTACTCAACTTATTTTGGATGGCATCCAATGTTATAATGCTTTGTAATGAATAGTAAAATGATATTGTGAAATGAACGGTTGTATTATTTTGCAAAAGTATTTCGATGAAATGAAAATTTTGTTTTTAATGTTTCCGCTGCAACGTTTTATGAAAGTGAAATGTAATTATATATTTTATGTGCGATGAGGACCCAACTGTAAGCGTCCCGGGAACGGGGCCTTACATTTGGTTGCACCAGCCTTACTTGATCCAACACTAGAACTATCAACACATGGGGTCCTTAGACATTCTAAAGTCAAGAATCACACATAAATCAAGTATTTAAACAATACAAATAGACATACATAGTCATTAAAAATGAAGAACCGGTTAATAACATAAAATTAACATAACATCATCATAATATACGTGCGAATTTAATTCATCATAATATTTAAAGAAAAAACTAAAATCTATATATATGATAAAAGAACATTTTGTAAATACATGAATCATATTTTACCACCTTGGCAAGACATGAGAGCACGTCCCATTTGATTTTTTGTCAATACATTGTTTCTTTATTTATGAAAAAACTACATAAATAGACATTTGACTAGTTTCAATTACTAATATAACCATTAACCCTTAAATTTCTGAAATTCAACATTGATCCTAACATCTATCCATGTACGCATAAATTTTAGTTATTATGTTTTCTTATTAATATACCAGCTTATAAAGCCTTGTGATACACGGGTAGTAAATGAAAAAAACATTAGTAGATAATTTTAACTATAACACACAAGTTGATTTGAACGTATAATGAGAACACGAGGATAATATTTGTTTTTAAAGTGTAATAAGAAAAATAATTTTAATAAATTTCTTACATATACAAAAAAGCTGTAAAAATTTAAATATTAGCAAAGATCTCTTTATAGACGACGTTCTTTGTTGTGCTTACGACTTCCGTGCAATAAAATATGTGAATAGGATAAACTTTGATTTTTAACGTGAAAATGTATTTGAATAAAAAGTGGGATGGTTTGGATAGCATCTTTTCATCAACAAAAATTATTTCCAATAGAGAAGGTGTCGTTTGGGATTCGGTTACTCCATTGTCTCTAGAGTTTGATAACGCGAACCTAGATGGTAAATTCATGAACCTTCACATCCACATCTTTAATCAAAGTTATTTAAGTGGAAGCGCCATTAATCTGTTAAAAAAATAAGAACGAACAATGCAGTCAAGTCAACATCGAATTTGGAAAAATATATTACAAACAAATATCAAGAAAATCATGAAAGGTTAAAATTTAATTTTTTAATGTTTATTTTTAGGAAATTCAAATTAAAACGTGTAATTAAGAAAATTAAAAACAAAGTAACTTTATATATATAAATAAGATATCTTGATTAAATCTTAAAAATATTAATTTAAATATTTTATCTTCGAGCAATTCTAAGAAAATAAGATTTTTAAGAATGAGATTGTTACATCTAAAATATAAATTTTTTAACTTGTACGGTTTAATTTTTTAAATTTTGCTCAAAGGAAGGAAAAATCAATCAAGTTGTCGTAATGTTGTAATATCATTAATCCTATGACTTTAATTTCGATTTGAAAAACTACCACGAAAATATCTCATAAAATTTGATATATATCAATCAATTGAACATTTAAATTTTCAAACGTAGATAATTTAGGGTTGATAAATTTAAATTTGGGTTGATAAAATTAGTTAGGATTTAAATTCAATAGTTACCTTTTAAATTTTAAATTTAAATACTAATTATATATCAATTTTAATTTTTCAAACATTAATATTTTGTATACTAATATAGTAAGATATGATATTCTATATTTTTATTTTCCCTAATTTCCATTTGTATAATGTTATACTTTTTTAAAATATTGTAAGTTAAAGTAAAGTTTATAAATATTTATTTTAGACCCCGTCAATTTCATCTGTAGCCAATTAACCCGCTTGATTCGATCTACGTACCTGCAAAACCGACCCAAACAACCCGTTACCTGAACAAGTTGAAAATCAATTAAACCGATTCTTATTCGAGTCGGATTTCGAATAGACTTTATAACCTATAAAATCGAATAACTCGAGCCGATTAACCCGTGATCCGAATAACCCGATCAACATACATTATAATTAAGTAGATTGTTTGTATACATTTGTTTAGATTATCCAAATTGAGCAATTTGATTGTATACAATTATATATTAAAGCACATTTTATAACTTATACAAGTAAACTAATTTAAATTTACTAATTTTATAAAATTTTAAAAGAAAACTCTTTATATCTACTAATTTAAGTCTATGTTTCATATCCTCCAATTGAACAACATCTATTTTATATTATTCTCCGAGGAAACCCGACCCGAATAATCGATTACCCAAACAATCTGAAACCAATTCAACTGAATGTTATTTAGGTCGATCGGGTTTCAGGTTGACTTTCAACGCAAAAAAACTGAATAACCCGAACCGATTAACCCGAAACCCGATTAACTAACCCGATCAAGACCCCTAATTTATTTAGTGGTGTTTTAATAATACTGAATATTTTGATTTTAAAAGATTATAAACGTTAAACAATTTTTTTAACTTTGATTAGTAAATTTTAGTTATTACTTTTCAGTTCAATTTAAATTTCTAAATATTTATTTTTTTTAACTTTGATTTGTACATTTTAGTTATTACATTTTTTAAGTAAACTTTATTTTTCAGTTCAATTTAAATTTGTAAATACTTTGTTTTTTTAAAAAAGTGCTCATATTTTAGAAAAAGAAATAGTATAAACTCTTTTTTGGAGTTTGATATGTAAATTATAATATATATTAAAACCCTTATTCGACTATGTATTTTGGTGATGGCAACAATAACTCCATATGGGTCCGCATGAAAGAATTTATTTCTAAAACACATCTCATCTATTACACCGTCCGTTATGGATTTGTCCGCCGTAAAAAGAGGCAAAATCCAGCCACTCTCCACCGTAATAGACTTACACCAAAAGCCACCAAAAGAGTAATAAAGATTACTTTTTTTTCATTACATGTAGAATCTTTTTATGTTAAGGTGAAGTGAATGTACTCATTAGGGTTAATAGGGGAAGTGGTTGTAGGCCTACAGTAATAATATTCTTAGATGTCAATGAATGTTTTTTTTGTTTTAAAATAAAATACATCTAATATCATGTTTATAAGAACAATTATGAGAGATGATACATTAGTCTAATTTCTTAGTTAATTGTTCTGCAAGACTACAATTATACATTTGTATTACTAAACTCATCAGGTTCTAGGCTTAGTAAGTCTTAATTATACATGATTATAATTTATACCAGAAAATGATGTTGGACATATGTGGATATCTTGTTGATCCTCATATTTTTGTGATGTGGCCGATTCATATCTTTTAAACAAGCTACTAACAACAATATTTTTAAAATCGGATCGGACGTTGAACCGGACGACTTACTAGTTTGATGGTCGGACCGGTCAGACCGGATTTGAGAACCGAATGACGTCATAATCTATACTTATCAATAAAACAATAACTTTAATGCCACGTGGCGTTCTTTTAGGCCTCTATTTTTTTCAATTCCCGCCTAAATATGTATATATTCTTAGTGTAAGGCCCCGTTCCCGGGACGCTTACAGTTGGTCATTCATCGCACATAAAACATACATTCACATTTCATTAGGAAAACATCGCAGCGGAAACATTCAAAAACGACATCACATTTCATTATAAATACTTTTGCCAAATAATACATCATTATCCGGTTACAAAATTCATGTTTGCATTACATCACAAAAGTTATATAATTGGATGCCATCCCAAAAGAGCCGAGTAGCTTCGCCATGCCATCCTCAGCAATCATTTACCTGCCAACTGGAAAATGCAATAAAAGTCAGCGTTGCTGAGTGAGTTCTAGTTTTAGTAATAAAACATACTTTACTTTCATTAAAACCATGCCTTTATCATGCGATCATGCAACGTACGTATACACAGAAAATTTCATTATTATCTTTCATTTCATTCATTATCTTCCATTCTTTCGTTCATTCTGTCTTCCGAGTCTTTTGCGACAACATGGTCGCTCACCTCAATGGCAATCTCAATGATTGCTCGCTATCCGAGTCTTTTGCACCCCTAAGGTTGCTCACCCCAATTGCCCATCACGATAGCAAGCTATCCGAGTCTTTTGCAACAACAAGGTTGCTCACCCCAAGGCAACGTCACGATAGCTCTTACTCGAGTCTTTTGCAACGACAAGGTTGCTCACCTCATAGGCAATCTAATGATTGCACTTCATCCGAGTCTTTTGCAACACAAAGTCGCTCACCCCAATAAATATGCTTGCAAGCCTTTCTTTCGTTCATTCATCGTTCATTAATGCATGCATTCTTACTTCATGTTCCTCTTTCATTATCTTTCGCTTTACATTACATAATACTTCATTCCTTCATTCATTCATTTATTAGCATGACATGTAAAGCCACAAGAAAGATAAGCATACATCATAATAAGGAACATATCATACACATTCATCATATCATCATATAGGGCAATATCATACATTCATAATATGCATAAACATGCAACATCATCATCAACATCATCATCATCATGCCCTACATGCTCTCTAAGGCCATAATCATCCTCTTACATGCTCTTACGGGTTACCTTACGTCAACGCTTACATCTGCACCTTTCCCCGAAGGCCAGAAGTCAAACTACACATTCCTTCGAGTGCAACAGCCCTGTTCGGGCGTATGGACACTCTTCAGTCGCATGGCCTCCATGCGACTGAACATCATGCGACTGGACCCATGCGGATGGTCATCTATGCGAATGAACTTCCAATCGTGCGTATGGACCTTGTGCGAATGGGATTACTGCGAATGGGCACCTATGCGACTAACCTCATGCGTATGGACTCATGCGACTAAGCATCTATGCGACTGAACCCTCAGTCGCACATCCCTCATGCGACTGGACTCCCAGTCGTGCGACTGAACCCCAATCGTGCGAATGACCTTCAATCGCCCTCATTCGGCCGTATGGCCTCCATTCGGTCGCCTAGCCCTAGCTGGTGCAGAATGGAGTTCATCCCGAACCCAATCTGCCATTTTCGGCCTCCAAGCTCATCCAAACCCATTCTAAGCCTAAATTAACCCTCCTGGACCTTAGAAATGCATACCATAACCCCATACAAGCACACACAAGCCCGAAATCATACTCTAAACGCATCATACACATCACACCCAAATGGGTCAAACACACACACACATAAAAACGGGTTTTGAACACTTTCCAGCCCCAAAATCAGTTGAAAACGAGTAAAAGTGGGGTCCTAGAACTCACACAATCGAGCACAAAGACAAGAGCTTCGATTTGGCTTGCTACTCGACGAATTTGGACACCCGAATCACCCGAATCAACCCTTTTCTCCCTTTTTCTCTTCTTTCTCTCTTCTCTCTTCTTTGGTGGCTGAATTTTGTGAAGTGTGGGGAGAGTGGGCTGCCCTCTCCCTACACATATCACCACATTTCCCGACTTTTCTTCGTTGGCGAGTTTGGTCCCTCGACTTTGGACTTTATTTCTTTTCTTTCTTCGTCGGCTTCAAAATAATAAATTTCCGGGTGTTACAAGTCCACCCCCCTTAAATAGGTTTCGTCCCCGAAACCTGTCATTCCTCGAACAAACGTGGATAATGTTGTCTCATCTCTTCCTCAGTCTCCCACGTCGATTCGGATCCCTTCCTGTGTTTCCACTGTACACGCACAAGAGGAACCACTTTATTCCTTAGCCTTTTCTCCTTTCGGTCGATGATTGCCACTGGTTGCTCCACATAATTGAGCCGTTCATCTACTTCGATATCTTCCAATGGGACAATCATATCTTCATCTGCTAAGCACTTCCTTAGATGAGATACATGGAATGTCGGGTGAATTCCACTTAACTCATCCGGTAACTCCAGTCTATAGGCCACCTCTCCTACTCGAGCAATGATTCGGAAAGGGCCTATATACCTTGGGCTCAACTTGCCCCGCTTTCGGAAGCGAATGATACCCTTCCAAGGTGAGACCTTCAACATAACTCGGTCACCCACCTGGAACTCAATCGGTCTGCGTCGTTTATCAGCATACGACTTCTGTCTGTCTTTGGCTGCCTTCATGAAGGCTTTGATCTTCTCAAGCTTCTCAGTCGTAGCCTCGATTACCTCGACGCTTCCCAATTCCTTCTGACCAATATCACCCCAACAAACGGGCGTTCTGCATCTCCTACCGTATAGCATCTCATATGGGGGCATGCCAATGCTGGCGTGATAACTGTTGTTATATGAGAATTCGGCTAACGGTAGGTGGTCATCCCAACTTCCACCAAAATCGATCACACATGCCCGAAGCATGTCTTCCAGCGTCTGAATGGTCCTTTCTGACTGACCATCAGTCTGGGGATGATAAGCCGTGCTGATATGTAACCTCGTCCCCATAGCATCGTGGAACTTCTTCCAGAATTTAGATGTAAACCGGGTGTCGCGATCCGACACAATAGACACCGGCACACCATGACGAGTCACAATTTCCTTGATGAACAGATCAGCCAACCTCTCAGATGAATATGTCTCGCGGATCGGTAGGAAGTGAGCACTCTTCGTCAAACGATCAACTATCACCCATATGGCATCGTACCCTTTCGGAGTACGCGGCAACTTGGTAATGAAATCCATGGTGATGTGCTCCCACTTCCATTCCGGTATATCCAAAGGTTGTATCTTCCCATACGGCTTTTGGTGCTCGGCCTTCACCTGTAAGCAAGTAAGGCACTTACTCACGTACTCCACCACATCGCGCTTCATACCCGGCCACCAATAATCTTTCTTCATATCATGGTACATCTTTGTGGCACCAGGATGAATGGAGTACCGAGTCTTGTGAGCTTCATCCATAATCTTCACCCGTAGATCCCCAAAACGAGGAATCCACACACGATCAAATCGGGTTCTAACACCGAGCGTGTTTTCACCCAATTCTCCAACCAGACCTCTCATTCTTTCAGAGTTAAGATGATCTTCTTTCAATGCCTCATCTTGAAACTCTTTAACCTGCTTCATTACATCAGAGGTCATGATCAACTGATACGCTTTCACCCAATCGGCTCGGGCCTCTCTTTTCGGCTAAGGGCATCAGCCACCACGTTGGCCTTGCCCGGATGGTAGTGGATCTCACAATCATAATCCTTTATAAGTTCCAACCACCGCCTCTGCCTCATGTTCAAATCCTTCTGCTCAAAGAAGTACTTCAGACTCTTGTGGTCAGTGAATATGGTGCACTTCGTCCCGTAGAGGTAGTGCCTCCAAATCTTTAATGCAAAGACCACAGCTGCCAGCCAGCTCCAAGTCATGAGTAGGATAATTGACCTCATGAACCTTCAACTGTCGGGATGCATAGGCTATAACCTTTCCCCTCTGCATTAACACACACCCCAACCCCGAGTAAGAAGCATCGGAATAAACCACCAATCTTCACTTCCATCGGGTAATGACAGAACAGGAGCTTGAGTCAATCTCGCCTTCAATTCTTCAAACGCCTTCTCTTGAGCTTGACCCCATACGAACTTCACATCTTTTCGGGTCAACTTAGTCAGTGGAGAAGCAATCTTAGAGAAGTCTTGGATGAATCTTCTATAGTAGCCCGCCAAACCCAAGAAACTGCGAATCTCGGATGGCGTCTTTGGTGACTTCCATTGCATAACCGCCTCCACTTTCGCCGGGTCCACCATAATCCCGTCAGGGTTCACCACGTGACCCAAGAACTGAACTTCGCGCAACCAGAACGCGCACTTGGAGAATTTTGCATACAACTTCTCCCTCCTCAGCGTCTCTAGAACCTCCCGAATGTGACCGGCATGCTCTGCTTCGCTCCTCGAGTAAATCAGGATATCATCAATAAACACAATCACTGATTTATCCAACATAGGCCGACACACACGGTTCATCAAATCCATAAAAGCAGCTGGCGCGTTGGTCAAGCCAAAGGACATGACAAGAAACTCGTAGTGACCATAGCGCGTACGGAAAGCTGTTTTAGGAATGTCTTGCTCCTTCACCTTCAACTGATGGTAACCAGATCGAAGATCTATCCTTGAAAACCAACTGGCACCCTGAAGCTGATCGAACAAATCATCTATCCTCGGTAAGGGGTATCGGTTCTTCACTGTCAACTTGTTTAGCTCGCGGTAGTCGATGCACATCCTCATACTACCGTCCTTCTTCTTTACAAACAGGACCGGAGCACCCCAAGGCGAGATACTCGGTCTAATGAACCCCTTATCAAGCAGCTCTTGCAACTGCTCCATCAATTCCTTCATCTCGGTCGGAGCCAACCGATACGGTGCCTTGGCAACAGGTTGGGCACCCGGTATCAGATCAATCTGAAACTCGATCTCTCTGTCAGGTGGCACTCCTGATAAGTCTTCCGGGAACACGTCTGAAAGTCACACACAACTGGTACATCGGCTAGTTGTGGTGTTGGCGTATCCACATCCTTTACATAGGCCAAGTAGCACTACATCCACGCCTCATACACTTTCCCGCCACCGCCATCGAGATCACTTTCGGAATCGTAGTAACCCGATCACCATACACTGTCACTGAACTACCGTCAGGCGCCAACAACCAATCATCTTCTTGCGACACACAATGTTCGCCTCGAAGTCCGCTAACCAATCCATCCCAAGAACCAAATCAAAACCACCTAAGGTCATCACAAACGGTCTAACAGGAAACTTATGACCCTCAAGCTCCACATCACAATTCTCTATCATCTCAGAAATCCTGGTAGACTTACCTATGGCAGTTTCTACATCGAAGGGCGCATCAACACATCTACTACTAACAGGCAGCTTAGCACAGAAAGCAGCAGAAATAAAACTCTTACTAGCACCCGAATCAAATAACACAGAAGCTAAAGTTTGGTTCACCAGAAACGTACCGGACACGACATCAGGGTCCGTTCTAGCTTCCTCCTGTGTCATGGTGAATGCCCTAGCGCTCGCCCTCGGTCCATCACCTCCCGTCCTCTTTGCCCCTGAACTCTCAGCCCTCGGCTTCTTACAATCTTTGAGCACGTGACCCTCTTCACCACAGTTAAAGCATCGGACTGCACGACAGTCCTTTGCCATGTGCCCCGCCTTTCCACACCTGAAGCACAAGTTTGATCCAAACCTGCACTCCCCGCTGTGCTCCCGTCCACATTTGCCACACCTTCTCGACCCCGCACCTGACGTGACCACACGGCGATCATCCACCCGTGCCTTCTTATTACCCGTCGAGGCATTACCCCGACCAAACCTCTTCCCCTGCCAGTTCCGGTCGCCACCGCTCTTCCTGCCACCATCAGTCACCACTACCCGTCCTCTCATCATACAATCTTCCCGCCAAATCCACCGCCGACCTAAACGTGCTCGGTCGGGCGGCGATCATGTGCCTGCGAATATCCGCCGGCAAACCCTGTATATACCTCTTGATCTTTCGGGACAGAGGTGTCACTTGATCCGGCACCAGACGTGCCATCTCGTTGAACTTCGTAGTGTACTGTTGGTGTGTCATGGTTCCCGCCTCCAGTTGCAGAAACTCCCTCTCAACCTTATCCATTTCCCGATGAGGACAAAACTCCTCGATCACCATCTTCTTCAGTTCGGGCCACCTCATTCTCCCGATCGCCCGATTACCCTCTGCTTGGACAATGTTGTCCCACCAGCATAGTGCCGAGTCCACGAAGGAGTGGGTGGCAAACTTGACTTTCTGATCCTCTCGGCACTCGCTGATGTCGAGAACAGCCTCCATTTCTCTCACCCATCGGTGAGCAGCGGCAGCATTGCCATTACCGTCAAAAGTTGGGGGCTTGCATCGCATAAACACCCCGTAGTTACAGCCTCGTGCCACCTCCCGCACAGGCTCCTCTTCCTCTTCCTCCTCATTATCGAGAAAATCGTTTCAGGCTCCGGTTGCTCCCCCGAGGCCCGGTTTCTCTCCTTCCTTTCCCCTTCCTTCACAGCCTTGATGACTTCGGTCACCACAGACGGTAAGATCGTCTGCATGACCTGATGTACTTCCTCAACAACCGCCTCCTTTACTGAGGCCCTCAAATTCGCACTCTCATCCCCAGCTTCTGGATGAGGAGTCTCAGGTTCTGCAGGAACCTCTTTCTCAGCTCTAGGCCTTCCTCTTTTAGGGCGTGGTTCAGCAACAGGGCCATCACGGCCTCCACCCCTAGAAGCTCTAGAAGATCTACCACCAGCCATTCTCTACCACACTGAAAGATTCAAACACCAACACGGTCATTCAAGGAAACAACTCAGTTTATGTCAAGTATAGTAAGTCCCTAATTACAGTGGCCAGTTGTGATTAGCCACTTACTGTACTCTTCATACCCCAAGTATTACCTGTCCTTACTACATCAGTATTCAAATCTACATACAACACGTAACATATACCATGCGCACATAAACCGGTTAACTTTAAGAAAATACCTGATGGCACGCAGCTACTCAGTTTGGCATCCCATTCCCTTTCCGTCCCATTCTCAGTTTAAGTTAAGGTTTATTTTGAAAATTTACCCATTTCACTTAAACTTTGGCTCTGATACCAACTTGTAAGGCCCCGTTCCCGGGACGCTTACAGTTGGTCATTCATCGCACATAAAACATACATTCACATTTCATTAGGAAAACATCGCAGCGGAAACATTCAAAAACGACATCACATTTCATTATAAATACTTTTGCCAAATAATACATCATTATCCGGTTACAAAATTCATGTTTGCATTACATCACAAAAGTTATATAATTGGATGCCATCCCAAAAGAGCCGAGTAGCTTCGCCATGCCATCCTCAGCAATCATTTACCTGCCAACTGGAAAATGCAATAAAAGTCAGCGTTGCTGAGTGAGTTCTAGTTTTAGTAATAAAACATACTTTACTTTCATTAAAACCATGCCTTTATCATGCGATCATGCAACGTACGTATACACAGAAAATTTCATTATTATCTTTCATTTCATTCATTATCTTCCATTCTTTCGTTCATTCTGTCTTCCGAGTCTTTTGCGACAACATGGTCGCTCACCTCAATGGCAATCTCAATGATTGCTCGCTATCCGAGTCTTTTGCACCCCTAAGGTTGCTCACCCCAATTGCCCATCACGATAGCAAGCTATCCGAGTCTTTTGCAACAACAAGGTTGCTCACCCCAAGGCAACGTCACGATAGCTCTTACTCGAGTCTTTTGCAACGACAAGGTTGCTCACCTCATAGGCAATCTAATGATTGCACTTCATCCGAGTCTTTTGCAACACAAAGTCGCTCACCCCAATAAATATGCTTGCAAGCCTTTCTTTCGTTCATTCATCGTTCATTAATGCATGCATTCTTACTTCATGTTCCTCTTTCATTATCTTTCGCTTTACATTACATAATACTTCATTCCTTCATTCATTCATTTATTAGCATGACATGTAAAGCCACAAGAAAGATAAGCATACATCATAATAAGGAACATATCATACACATTCATCATATCATCATATAGGGCAATATCATACATTCATAATATGCATAAACATGCAACATCATCATCAACATCATCATCATCATGCCCTACATGCTCTCTAAGGCCATAATCATCCTCTTACATGCTCTTACGGGTTACCTTACGTCAACGCTTACATCTGCACCTTTCCCCGAAGGCCAGAAGTCAAACTACACATTCCTTCGAGTGCAACAGCCCTGTTCGGGCGTATGGACACTCTTCAGTCGCATGGCCTCCATGCGACTGAACATCATGCGACTGGACCCATGCGGATGGTCATCTATGCGAATGAACTTCCAATCGTGCGTATGGACCTTGTGCGAATGGGATTACTGCGAATGGGCACCTATGCGACTAACCTCATGCGTATGGACTCATGCGACTAAGCATCTATGCGACTGAACCCTCAGTCGCACATCCCTCATGCGACTGGACTCCCAGTCGTGCGACTGAACCCCAATCGTGCGAATGACCTTCAATCGCCCTCATTCGGCCGTATGGCCTCCATTCGGTCGCCTAGCCCTAGCTGGTGCAGAATGGAGTTCATCCCGAACCCAATCTGCCATTTTCGGCCTCCAAGCTCATCCAAACCCATTCTAAGCCTAAATTAACCCTCCTGGACCTTAGAAATGCATACCATAACCCCATACAAGCACACACAAGCCCGAAATCATACTCTAAACGCATCATACACATCACACCCAAATGGGTCAAACACACACACACATAAAAACGGGTTTTGAACACTTTCCAGCCCCAAAATCAGTTGAAAACGAGTAAAAGTGGGGTCCTAGAACTCACACAATCGAGCACAAAGACAAGAGCTTCGATTTGGCTTGCTACTCGACGAATTTGGACACCCGAATCACCCGAATCAACCCTTTTCTCCCTTTTTCTCTTCTTTCTCTCTTCTCTCTCTTTGGTGGCTGAATTTTGTGAAGTGTGGGGAGAGTGGGCTGCCCTCTCCCTACACATATCACCACATTTCCCGACTTTTCCTTCGTTGGCGAGTTTGGTCCCTCAACTTTGGACTTTATTTCTCTTCTTTCTTCGTCGGCTTCAAAATAATAAATTTCCGGGTGTTACACTTAGTGTGACTCTAGATTCATTTGACTAAAAGTCAACTTCTGATACAATATATATTTAAGGAAAATTTAGAAATTTAACCCTAAATTAGAGCACATCTTATTTTGGGCATTAAATCATACCTGATATTTAAGGAAAATTTAGAAATTTAACCCTAAATTAGAAATCATTTATTATTGTCTTCATCTATGAAATGGATTTCTTAATTGTGTCGTTCCATTAAGTACTCAGTTTATATTCGAATTTTGACAAAATCTACTGGGTTTTTTATCGACTCCTCTCCAATTTGAAGGAATTCATGGGTATCTTTTTTCGAAAATGAAATCATACCCGATTTTAAAATGTTTCTCAACTATCCTAGCTTTACGACCCTCGCGGTTTGTTTTTATAAAGTCTGATGATATCACCGTCGAAAAACTTCATCAAGGTCCTCATTTTGGCTTCGGTTTCATTAAGTTTTTTCAACAAAAGGTATTTATTTTTTATTATATTTGAGCTTTCATCCTCTACGATTATTATTTAACCTATCATTGTCTACAATTGTGTTTTGAATGTATATTATCTTACTTTTATTTTTTGATTTGAATGTGATCTACTTCAACAATCCATCTGTGAAGAGGTATTACATGATTGATTTAATCTATCATTGTCTACAATGTGTTTTTTGTTTATTTTTCTGATTGGAATTCGTTTGATATGCGCAAATTGTTTTGATGTATCTGAAACCAATATTGAAAATCACACTTTTATTCCACGATTAAAGTTGACACCTTCAGACAAAAGGAATTTAAATTTCAAAGAAGACAGTTCCTGTTAGCAGTGTGTTTTGCAATGACAATAAACAAGAGTCAAGGACAATCGCTATCCAAAGTTGGTTTGTTTTCAAACGAGGATCAAGGTCAGCTCTATGTTGCATTATCTCGAGTTAAAAGTAGACACAGATTAAACTATTAATATTAGATAATGATAATAAATCACCAACAAAACATCAAATGTTGTATACAAATAAATTTTCGGATGTTTATGCAATTGAAATATTATTTTTCATGTTCAATTTAATATGTTTATTACTTAAAGTTGCTATTTATAAGTTTATTTCATTCCATATTATACACTATTTAGACGTATAAATATTAATAGAGAAAACCTACTAATATTAGATGTAAGTAATGTTAAAAATTATACATAAAAGTAGATATATAAAGTATTAATAATAATATTATAACTTAAGAATCTTTTTAAACAATAACAATACTTTGGATTAAACCCGTGTGTTACGCGGGTCTTTAGCCTAGTTGTATATATAGTATCTCAATCTTACTACCCTAATAAAAGGGTAAATGATGGTGCCAAGTGTCAACACCACATTCATTCTTATCAATTTTTTCCCGCTCTCTCTCCTATTAAATAACTACATTAATTACTAATAAATTATTTATTCATTTCTACATTATAATTTAATTTTTTTCTAATTTAAGAAAAATATCTTTTTATTAATGTTAAGTCTATAGAAATAGTTTTATATAAATAATTTTTTTCTAAAAATAAAACTATTTTAACGTAATATTTTAAAATTAGTTTTCTAAAGTAATTTTTTTATAAAACAAATAATTAAAATAGAAAGTTATATTAAAGAAATTTTTCAAAACAAAAATTTTTCAAAACATTATCTTAAAATAAAATGTTTACTTTATCTTTTAAAAAACTGAAATTTTTTTAATAAGTACATATTATTTTTTATTACTTATAGTTATTACTCATACGTAATTATATCATGTCTAAGTATATCGTTTTAAAATTAATATTTTTTATTCTATTTAATATTTTATTTATTAAACCCGTGTAATACACGGGTTTACTAAAGTTAGTATATAATAAATGAAATGAGGTTTAGCGACATGGCAAGATTTTAGCTAATGCACTGCCACATGTCATTTTCACATCATACCAATGCCACGTGGCATTTTATTATCAATATGATTTTTAAAAAAAATGTTTAAATGGTATTTAATTTCTAATTAAACAACATTTTAAAATTAAATTTTAAAAGTTAATAATTGAAACATAAATTTAGAAACTTTAAATTTAAAATTCAATCCAAAATTAAATCCGAAATTTTTTCTAAAAATAACTAACTAAATTAGTTAAAATTTGAAATGTAAATGTAACACCCGGTTATTTATTTAATTTGAAGCCGACGAATGAAGAAAAAAGAAATAAAGTCCAAAGTCGGGGGACCAAACTTGCCAAAACAGGAAAAGGTTGAATGGGTGGAAGTATAAAAGGAGGAGGGCAGCCCACACTCTCCCCTACACTCACACATTTCAGCCATAGAGAGAAAGAGGAAGAAAAAGTGGTCTCGAGCTTGGTTCGGGTGGATTCGAGCGTGAAAGTTGAAGTGTAGCGTGTTGATTCGAAGCTCTTCTCATCGGGATCGTTTGTGTGAGTTCTAGGACCCCTCTTTTACATGTTTTCAAACGATTTTGGGCTGGAACACATCAAAACCTGTTTTTGAAAAAGTTGGGTGTTGACCCGTTTTTATGCATATGTGTATGTGTTAGATGCGTTTGGGGTTGGATTTTGGGCTTGTGTATGCATGATTGGTGTTGTGGTAGGTGTTTCTAAGGTTTAGGATGGTTGATTTGGGCTAAAATCGAGTTTGGAAGAGCTTGGAGGCCGAAAGGGGCAGTTTGCGTTCGGTTTTGGTGGAACTACATTCTGATCTGCTAGGGTAGGCGACCGACTTGGAGTGCGATTGGAGGCCATACGGCCGATTGGCGTGCGACTGAGGTCCATGCGCATGATTGCCATGCGACTGAAGTCCATACGCATGATAGTCATGCGACTGAAGCTCATGTGCCTGTAAAGCATGCGATTGAAGGATGGTGCGACTGAGGTTCATTTGCACGAAGGTTATGCGACTGAGGTCCATGCGCCTGGAGGCCATGCGACTGAGGTTCATTCGTACGAAGGGTATGCGACTGAAGCCCATGCGCCTGAAGTCATGCGACTGAAGGCCTTACGCATGAAAGATATGCGACTGAGAGTCCATACGCATAGATGTCAATTCGCCCACAGGTCCATTCGCATAGGGTCCATTCGCATGATGTCCATTCGCCTAAGTGTTCCGTCGCCTGGAAGGCCATGCGACTGGAGGGTGTCCATACGCCCAAGTAGGGCTCATACGCCCGAAAGAACAACGATTTATTTTATGACATTCGAAGGAAAGTGCAGTTGTGGGTTTTGACTCGGGAGGTTCCCGGAGGTTCGTGTAAGTTGACTTTCGAGGTCATAGACGTTAGGTTGGGCATGTTGATGATGATGTTATGTATGATGTTATGTATGATGTTATGCATGGTGGTGCGTGTGATGCATAGTATGTATGAGGTGTGTTATGTACGTACGATGATGCCTGTATGGTAATGATGTATGTTTATGTTTGTGTTTCTTATTATGTATGTTTATTTTCCCTTGGCTTTACGTGGAATGTTAATGAATGGCATGAAAGTATTATGTAACATAAAGTGGAAGATAATAAAAGAGGAACATGATGAATGAATGCATGCATTAATAAACAATGGAATGTAACAAAAGTCTTGCAAGCATGGTATAACGGGACACGCCCCTTTGTAAGGTGTTAGCAAAAAGGTGCCCATTTGGGTGCAGTGTGTGGGTTCGCTACCTCGGGAGGATGCACATCGGGGTCCTTCTTTGTGATTGACCATTTGTATAGAACCATTGCTGCTTGCCTTCGGTACTGTGGCCATGAGGTGTTCTGCACCGTAATGGAAGGTCTATGATAGGCTCCGGTCCAGTACCAACGGACGGAAGGGCATAGCGCATGACAATGGTATACCAGAATTTTTACCTTCGGTGCTGTGGCCATGAGGTGCTGTGCACCGTAATGGAAGGTCTATGATAGGCTTCGGCCCAGTACCAACGGACGGAAGGGTAAAAGTTTATGGTTTTAATGGAAAGAAAAGATGTAATGATGAACGAATAGAAGTTAACGAGCGAATGATGAAGATAATAAAGATATTATCTATGTGTACGTATGATGTATGATCGCATGAAAGTAATGAACAGTTTTAATGAAAGTAAAATATGTTTTATTATAAAACTAGAACTCACTCAGCAACGCTGACTTTTATGTGTTTTCAGTTGGCAGGTAAGGTTGCTGAGGATGGCACGGGGCGGCTACTCAGCTTATTTTGGATGGCATCCTTATTTATAATGCTTTTGTAATGAAATGGAACACGTGTTTTGTAATTAGAAAACGATGTATTAAATTGCAAAAGCCTTTATTATTAAATGAAATGTTTGGTTTAATGTTTCCGCTGCAACGTTTTATGAAAGTTAAATGTAATTATATGTTTTATGTGCGATGAGGATCCACCTGTAAGCGTCCCGGGAACGGGGCCTTACAGTAAAACTAACAATTTGAATACTCAAATGAATCATATGTCGTTCAAAATATTAAATTGTAATCGTAATAATCAATTCAAGTATTTTAGGTTAATAATTAAAATTTTGAAAATCTTCTGTATTTTAATAATATCGTATTATATTTGCTTGCATTATATAACATAATATCATTATTTTATTATATATACTTTTTTTTCTGTTTACTGTTCTTCCACTATTAAAGATATTTCAGAAATATATGTAATAACTTCTCTTATGATCATATAGTCCAGCTATTTTGCGTGAAAAACTTCTCTTACTTTTCAATTATTCCCACACTCATTATATTCGACTCATTTCGTATTGTATTCAATTATAATATTACATACACTTGTATTTAAAAAAACAAGTTTTTAATGATAAACCTTATTACTAATTTTTTTTATCTTGCAACCATAACTTTCACTTACTTCATTTTTTTTATTTATGTATACTGGTTTATACATTATTGGTAAACCAACAAGTTACTTCTCAAGAAGACATTATCAGTATTAGAAGTAACTTTTTATAAAGGATCTTGACATATCACGCCGTGATTCGTTTATGGAGGCAACCAATGTATAATAATTTGGTAAAAACTTACTCTCTTAAGTTTATTGTGGTTGAGGAGAATGTATTGTTCAACTAATCGAATAGTTATCTTATTCTTTTAATAATTATTTTATAAAACATATCTTATATACATCTTTAATATTTAATATTTTTAATCACATGACACTACAATACATAAGGATATTCTAAAAAGATGATTTCTTAAGTTTGAGAAGTTATTGACTAAATCTGGTAAAAATTTGGATACAAAAAAGTTTTTAGATATTATAAACATTAATATTGTTTCTCTATTTATTTAATTCTTTTAACTAACATGCATACATATTTATTTAATCAACATTTCATAATAATTGATAATCTATGTTCTGTTTATTTTAAAGAGTAAATCACATGGATGGTTTATGTAGTGTGGTCAAAATTTTGAATTTGGTTCTTAAATTGTTAAAATTTCAAATATAATCCCTCATGTTATATTTATCTTTCATTAATGATTTTTATTCTGTTAGTTCAGTTAATAATGTTAAGTTTTTCAAAATAACTATTTTACCTACAAAGAGTATCAATGTAATTTACTTTTTATATAAATAAAAAATAATCTTAAAATGTCATTTTTAGAATGTTCAGGTTTTTAAATACTTCTCTAAAACTTTTGATTTTTTAAATGCCTCTATTAAAAAATTTATTTTTCAAAGGTACTTTTTAAAATCATTATCGTCTTTCTTAAAATCATTCGGTTTTTATAAATGTAATTTTTATAATTATTCACTTTTTAAATATTATATTTAAAACTATTTGTTTATTGAACGTTTTGAAAAAATACTAAAAATGTCATTAAAAAATGAATTGTTTTTGAAAAAAAGATTTTTAAAAAAGTGATTGTTTTTTAAAAGGTGTTTTAAAAAATAAATTTATTACGAAAAAATTTTGAAAACCAAAAAGCTTTGAAAAACGTTTTAAATATTAAACGGCTTTAAGAACAACATTTAGAAAATGGATAGTTTAAACATGTTAAAAGCAAACATTTTATAAAATATGTTATTATGATAGTATATCAATATATTTAAAACGTATTTTATTATATAATAAACATAATAATAATGAATTTTAAAAATATTAAAAATTAAAAAACTTTGAAAATACAAGAATATACAACTTTCTTTTTAATAAAATAATACCACAGTTTAAAACATAAATTAAATGGATGCTCGATGCGGGTAAAATGTCATTTTTATAACTTTTAACATTATCAATTATTAACTAACAGAACATGAGATCATAAATGAAAAAAAAAAGAAATATTAGGGATCATATTCAGACTATAAGAAACAAATCCAAAATTTTAACATAATATAGGGACCATACATGTAGTTTATTGTATTTTATATTTAATTTTTTTAACCCGTATAACACACGGGTGGTTAGGCTAGTATTATATATATAGTTATACATGTAATTCAGTATAAGTAATTTATGTGTGTCTTTTATAGCTATATATAAAACTTAACAATAATCTTATGTCCAAAATACTAATTTATTGTTCAGCCCCTCGTTTTTACCCATTAAAACCCAAAAAAAGCCAAAATCCGTGGTCCGACCACTGGTTTGGGACGAACCGGCCGATCCAACCAGTCCAAAACGAACTATCCTGAACCGGTTTGGCACGCACTCCGATTCCCGGTCGGTTTGACCGGGGGATCCGATACTGTTGGATTTAGAAAGGCTGGTGCACCCGAAACCAGATCACTTAGACTATTTTGGTGCAACTAATAAAGGACTTCTAAAGCTAAGTGTGGAACTTCTGAAGGAAATGGAGTTCTTCCGAAGACAAAGTGCAAGATCATCTTCCGAAGGAAAACTCCAACTTCCGAAGACAATGTATTCTCTTCCAAAGTTCAAGACTTAGAAGAAAACAAGAAGTCAACTTCCAAAGTATGAAGATATGAAGAAGTCCTCAAGCCTCGAAAGAAGTAGCCTCTTCCTAAGTATAAGTGGCTTCGGAAGAACTTGTTCTTCTGAAGCCAACTAACCTTCGGAAGACACTACTATGAACCAGTGGACATAAGTATGGTCTCTCTGACACTCTGCTGCAGACCTCTAATATACTGCATGACGTTTTCTCAAAAACCATGTAGTTGACCATACTTTATTCCACTGTTCACCTCTATCAGTTAGTATAGTTGCCAACTTTAGTTGGTGACAAAAGGTAAGTGTTGGTCCAGGTGATCGAAAAAAGTGCAAATGAAGTGATGAATTGCTCAATATCTAACAACCATGCTAAACAATGACAATTGAGAAGATAGAATACAATTCTAACACATATTTGATAACAAAATGAACAATAACAATCAATAACATGAAGCACAATGATATTTCTGTGTAATAACTGCTTGGAATAGGTAACTTGCAACAATGATCCACGATTAGGGTTTTGCAAGCTTACCTTACAATGAGAATTAACAAAAGTATATATAGCAGTTGTAGTTTCGCAGACAGTTTCGCTACCAGCGAAACTGTCATGCCGAAACTACAGTTTCGCCCGGCAGAACACAAGTTCGCCGGGTAAACTAGAACAGCAAACTGTGAGCGAATTTACAGATTCGCTCACAGTTTCGCTGGACTGCCAAAAATACACAATTCAAAGAACATACAAAAGGAAACTAACAAAAGTCCTATTACAAGTAAAGTAAACAAACTATACTAAGGTGAGTCCAACCTATACATGATCTTCAATACTCCCCCTAGGTTGGATCTCACCATCTTCACTCTTCTTGATTTGACTTGTCAGCTCCAGTTTCCTCTGCTGCCATTGATCTGTCTTCATCACCTCCTGCAGCAACATCCTCAGAAGCTTCAGCCAATGATCCTCCATGGTCCTTTCCTGCATCACTAGCTTCTTCAGAATGACCACTAGCCTTTGCAAACTGCCTGGTCAGATCTTGAACATCCATATTAAACTCATCCTGAGCTCTCACCCTTTCAGCTAACTTCTTGACCTCCGACCTCACTCCCCTGATCTTGTTGGCAACATTCATGAACAAACTAGCTTCTTTTCTAGTTTCCTCTCCAGCCCCAGCTTTAATGTGATTTTCACATAGTACCAAAAGATCTTCATCACAAAAACTAAACAACTCCATCGGATCAAATACTCTAAACTCCTTTCCATGTTTAACTCTGATCACAGCCTCTCCAGTATTATTGTCATAAAACCATTTCTCAAAGTCCTGTAGTTGTTGGGGAAGAGGATCAGCCAATCTTACCCGATTTACAGTCTTTGGAGGTTTAACTCTTAGTACAATCCTTCCCTTTCCTGTCTCCCAGTCTTTATCCTTCTTTGATCTCTTTCTTTCAGCTTTCATATATCCAAAAGACTCAAAATTATCATTAAGTCCATTTTTTATCTCCTTCTCAAGAAATGAGGCTCTTTCACTTAGATGAGCATTGATCAGAGGTAGAGTTGCCAAACGCCTTAAATCCCATTTAGGCAAGGTCTTAAAAGCCTTCCTCTTAAGCATATAACTGATATTTCCTCCCCGTCTCTTGATCATAAACATCTTTAAGCTTGGATTGTAACACCAGCTTATAATTTTCTTATCAGCTTCCTTCCTGCTTAATCCCTCCAAGTGTTGAAACAAAGGAGTGATTTCTTCTACCTCCTTCTCTTTCACCAACCAATCATTTTTATCCATTTCAAAAACATCTGCATCATCCTCTCCCTTTTTAGCAACATAGATCAATGGTCGCTCATCAACTTCATAAAACTCAGGTTCTGAATCATAGTCTATGAGCTGTTCATCTTCCTCTTCTTCATCAACCAACCCTTTGCCTTTATCAGATACTCCTTCAGTAGTAGCTGTAACAACAACTTCTTCACCAACCAGATCTTTTTCAAAGTCAAATTGCATGTTTACAAACCCAGCCTCTATAATATCCTCCTCATCATTTCTTCCAACATCCTCTCCTGGAGTTTCCTGCTCTCCTCCACCAGTAGTTGCTGCTCCAGAAGTGCCCTCTCCTACCTTAGATGAAGTACCCACATTCAGAAATGAGTACTTTGATGTATCAGTCAAATCATCTAACTCAGATTGAGTCAGTTGATTAGGTAGGCCGGCTGCAGCTTTCAGCTGTGTAATCTCCTCAAACAACTTCTTAACCAGTCTGTTTTGATCAACTAACATCCTCTGCATTCCTTCAATCACTTCATCTTTCTGTCTTTCTCTGATTTCCTGATTTGTAAGTTTAGTCTTGATCATACTCAGTTCATTAGCCAACGAAGTATTCAAGTTGCGTATCATATCCTCATCAAGATTTTCACTAGCCTCTCTTCTAGTTGTAAATCCTTCATGTCTATGCTTGGTTCGTCGCTCAGGCTCAGCAAAATCAGTTTTCTTCTTAGACCTCCTTTCTTTTTCAACCCTAACTTCCTCAGCTTGTGCAGCAATATCCTCCTCAAAATCATAATCTTTTTCTTTGGCATATCTCTTCCTTTTCTTTGTAGCATCAGCTTGCTGTACTCTTGTTTCTTCAGCTCTTTTATTCTCTGACTCATCCACCCGTCTAATATAGTTCCAGCGTTCTGGAGGATACATGTTTTCCCAAAGATGGGTGATCTTACCACTAAAGTCGTGGCGAATGGCACAGCAGTCAGCAAAGATACGGGGATTCATCTGTACCAGCCTCTTAATCTCTCCATGTTTTGGAACATCAGGTATAAGATCATCAAAAATCATCTGAAGAAAACGAGGGTACAGCAGCCATTTGTCTTTCTTTAAGGCCATCACATTCTCCGCCATGCACGCAAAAATCAATCTAGCAATATTGGCCTTCTCCCCTTTACAACACAACACCATTGCCTTAGCCCAATCAATATTAAGACCATCGGATCCACCTTTACGGTGATCTAGACACATGATAAAAACATGAGCAATGTATCTCCATTCTTTAGATAAGAATGACTTCTTGATCTCCTTCCTCGAACCAAAGGCTGGTCCCTCATATCCCATACTTCTAAAGGCTTGAAACACCTCAGAATCTGTCATAGCCACTTCATCTCCTGAATCTTCTTCAAGTCTAAGAATCCTCGAAACAGTCTCAGCAGTGATCGTCACTTCGTGATCAACAACTTTGGCAGTGATCCGCTGTACATCTCCTCGAGTATCATACTCTGCAGATCGCCAAAAATCTCTAATATGAAGATCATAAATGGTAGGCGAATGAGATATGGCATAAGCTATAGGTGATCTTTGAAGCCATCTGATACAATCTCTAAATCCAGCTGCCTTAGGGTGAGTATCATCTAAAATGGCTGTGATATTATTCCGCTCATCAAATTTGAGATTAGCCATGATAACCTGATGAAGAAATCAGATAAGTTGAATGAGAAATTAAGAAAAGAAGAAAATAATACTAAAACAGTGAAAACTAACAGTTTCGGCAAGCGAAACAATAGTTTCGCTCATTAAAACATGTTAGTTTCGCTGAACAAAAACAGTTTCGACAATGAAAACTAACAGTTTCGGCAAGCGAAACAATAGTTTCGCTCATTAAAACATGTTAGTTTCGCTGAACAAAAGACAGTTTCGACAAGGTGAAGATAGATTAAAGAAGATTCGCTATTAATTTCTGCAAGCAAAAACATAGTTTCGCTGTAAAAAAATAGTTTCGCTGTTCAAAAAATAGTTTCGTTGTTCAAAAGAAAACATGACCAAGCGAAACTGTACAAGCTTAAGACCAGATTCTGCGAAACTAAAGATAGTTTGGCGAAACTGTTAAGTTCGCCCGGACAGCATAACTTTACAGTTTCGCTGAGAAGTTGAGAACTTTCGTTCAGTTTCGCAGAAGAATCTGCAATTTCGCTGGATGAACAGCGAAGCCACCGAAGAGTCAAAATCCAAATGACTTAAAAGAAGTTGATTTTAACCAGATTAAATGATATTACATGGTTCGAAACTCACATGCGAAGCAAAGGAAACGATTAATCGGTCCAAAACACAACCAAAACGCAAAATCGCCCAATAAAGTCACGGTAAACCCTAAAGACCTACACAGATCGTTTTTGCGAAATTGTGAGAAGAATTTCGCAAAAACGACTTAAATAGCAAATAGTTTCGCAGTAAGCGAAACTATAAATTCGCAGGGCGAATTTACAGTTTCGCCTAGGGAAACTGTAATTCGCTAAGAGATAGCCAGTTGAAACTAATTAGTAAACCTAGCGAAATTGCAGTTTCGCCTTGCGAAACAATTAGCGAAAGTATAGTTTCGGCACCCCTTCTCTTTTATTTTTTTTATTTTTATTATTTTATTTTTTTATTATTTTATATATATTTTTTATTTTTATTATTATTGTTGTTTTTTTTATTATTATCATTATTATTTTAACATGAAGCACATCACATAATGAGATCTAAATTAATCAGAGATCACATCCTCTAGGTATTTATGAACATAAAGATGATCAAAAATCATCGACCGGCAATGAGATCATACTGAATACGAGATCTGATCACAATCTGCACAGGAACAACTGAAATTAGAACAAATCAATAACGATTGCTGATATAATTGTCCACTTAAACTCATGCCTTATCCTTTTTCAACAAACAGCTTATGATTTGTTTAAGGTTCAATTAGATGCTTTAGAATGTTAGGACCCCACAATCATTTGGTAAAAACCCTCACCCAACCTCAGGATTTCTTGAATTTTGAATCGATCTAAAAAGAGCAAGGCTTGTGCATTAGTGTGCAAATGATTATAAACAGAATATTTCATTCTGAAAAGAACTCATCGATAAGATGATTTGACATAATTATATCAAAATGGTGAGAGCTCCAGATCTATACTCACGTATAACAGAGGAGATGACCATTTAAACATGTGCTGATGAGAGCTCCAGGTCAGTACTATCGTACAGCAGAGGAGATCATCACTCCAGGTCAGTACTTCCGTACAGCAGAGGAGATTAGCACAGACACAAGATACACCAATACAAGAATATACCAGCTATGGTTCAGGGAGATGACATATAAAAGCAAAATGACGAAAGATTCATTCTCAATCCAATTTTTGTCAGGACTCAGTTTTTGTGCAAGCCAAAACAATTGAGTAAATCCAGACATTCTTAAGCATGATGTTTAATTTAATCATAGAGCTGCTGTCTACTTTATTCGTCAGGCTGAGTCTATCAAGCATATCGTTAAAGAATCTGATCAATTTTCCTTAAAAATTTATGTGAAACAGAATCCAGTATCAGTTACTATCATTTCTCATTGAAGCACCGGTCATGTATAAAAATATACTTAGAGAATATACAATCATTTCTCATCATTTTAAATTCCGATCTCAGGATATGAAATTACTCCCCCAAATTTTTATTTTCAAATAATAAATAATTTCTATAAATTATTATTTTATTATTATTATTTTTTAATAAAAGGAACAGAAAATGAAAATTTAAAAGGATATTAACCCGAGCATAGAAATCAATTCATAAAAACGAGGTTTATCAAAAGTTTTTGTGAAAAGATCAGCTTTTTGATTTTTTGTATCGATGGGTATAATATCAATGAAACCCTTTTCTTGAGCATCACGAATCGCATGAATTCGTGTCTCGATATGCTTGGTTCGGGAATGATGAATAGGATTTTTAGCAATTCCAATGGCTGCTTCATTGTCACAAAATAAAGGTGTATGGAGAAAATTAATTCCATAATCAATCATTTGGTGTTGGATCCAGAGAACTTGAGAACAACAGCTTGAGGCAGCAATATATTCAGCTTCCCCTGTAGAAAGAGAAACAGTGGTTTGTTTCTTGCTCTGCCAAGATACCAAACAATTTCCCAAATATTGACATCCTCCAGACACAGATTTTCTGTTTAACCTGCAACCATTGGAATCACTATCAGAATAAGCATGTAAATCAAAATTCCCTCCATATGGATACCATAATCCCAAACGAGATGATCCTTTGAGATAACGAAATATTCTTTTGACAGCTTTCTCATGAGATTCCTTTGGAGCCGACTGATATCTAGCACAGTAACCAACAACAAAAGTGATATCAGGACGACTTGCAGTAAGATACATGAGAGAGCCAATCATAGATCTAAAAAGATGAGGATCAACTGGTTTTCCGTTTTCATCTGGAGTGAGACAAGTCTGAGCAGTAAAAGGAGTCATCTCAGTAGAAGCATCATCCATCTTAAATTTCTTCAAAATATCCTTAATATACTTCTCCTGATGAATAAGAATTCCTTCTTTCTGTTGTTCAACTTGTAATCCAAGAAAGAAACACATTTCGCCCATCATACTCATTTCAAACCTTTGGCTCATTACCTCTTCGAACTCTCTACACAATTGAGAATTTGTAGATCCTAAAATAATATCATCAACGTAAACTTGGACAAATATCATTTCACCATTCACTTCTCTTTTGAAGAGAGTCATATCAATGGTACCACGAGAGAAACCATTGCTTAGAAGATACTGTGTAAGGGTCTCATACCAGATTCTGGGTGCTTGATGAAGACCATACAGAGATTTGTCAAGCTTAAACACTTTATCAGGAAAATCAGGATCCTCAAAACCTGGTGGTTGACACACATATATCTCCTCATCAATGTCTCCGTAGAGAAAAGCACACTTCACATCCATCTGATAGACTTTAAATTGTTTATGAGCAGCATGAGCGAGAAATATTCTGATTGCTTCAAGACGAGCAACTGGAGCAAAAACTTCTGTATAATCGATCCCTTCTTCTTGAGCAAAGCCTTGCACAACCAGTCTAGATTTGTTACGTACCACAACTCCTCGATCATCCGGTTTGTTCTTAAACACCCATTTTGTACCGATTGGATATTTGTTAGGAGGTAAGTCAACCAAGGTCCAAACTTTAAGCTTTCTGAACTGTTGAAGTTCCAATTGCATAGACTCCACCCAACAAGGATCCTGTAGAGCAGCATGAACGTTCTTCGGGACAATTTGAGAGATGAAGCATGAGAAAAGACAAACATTAATTAGACCAGATTGACTTCGCGTTCGAACACCATCAGAGATAGATCCAATCACATTATCAAGTGGATGATCTTTCAAAGTTTTGTAATCGCTTGTTGAAGCCAGTGAAAGATTAGATGAAGGTGAATCGATGATAGGTGTTGGATCAGGTAGAGGAGAAGATGTATTAGGTAAAGAATCAGATGATGGTGCCGGATCAGTCATTGGAGACGAAGAACTAACATCAGTTGAAACAACATCATTTACTAATGAGGTGGATGGAACAGACGATGGAGATGATGAAATAATATTTGTTTGAGTATTTGGAATGGACGTATCATCATCGAAAACTGGCAGATTGAACGAATTGAACACAGTATCGGAGTCAAAGAACCATGCTGGTTCAGATCTAACTTCAGAAGGATTAGATTCCTGCCAATCAACATAGAACGACTCTTGAACGATACGTGTTCTTTTGTTATAAACCCGATATGCCTTTTGCGAAGAAGAATAACCAACAAAGTAACACTCATCAGAAACAGCACCAAACTTTGTCTTTTGAGATTGAGTATTCAGAAGAGTGCAAGAACAACCAAATGGTCGAAAGAAATCAATTAGAGGCTTTCTCTTATGAAAAAGTTCATAAGGAGTCTTCATTTTATCTTTCACAATCAACACCCGGTTTAGAACATATGAAGCACAATTTACAGCTTCAGCCCAGAAAATAATGGGTAATGAAGATTCTATCAGCATTGTACGAGCAGCTTCAACAAGAGTGCGATTCTTTCGTTCGGCAATACCATTCTGCTGGGGAGTTCTCGCAGCACTAAATTGTCTCACAATCCCCTTTTGAGCACAAAATGAATCGAGAATCTGATTTTTGAATTCAGTGTCGTTGTCACTTCTCAGTCCCATAACTTTTCTCTTACTAATTGATTCGATAGAAAGAATTAATCTCTGCAATTCCTCTGCAACCTCGCCTTTGTGTGCAAGAAACCTCACCCATGAATATCTTGAGAAATCATCTGTAACAACAAGACAAAATGATTTTTAGCAATAGATTTAACACTAATTGGCCCAAATAAATCAGTATGTAACAACTCAAGAGGACAAGATATGCTATTTAGAAGTTTGGGCTTATGAGGTTTCTTATGTTGTTTGCCCTTGGCACATGCCATGCACTTTTCATTAACAGAAAAATCTTTTGAAGGAAGTCCTCTAACAAGGTTGTTCTTTACTAATTTATTAATTATCTTAAAATTAACATGGCCTAAACGATGATGCCATAAGAGAGACTCAGAGGTTGATGCTTTTGAAAGAAGACAAGTTGCAGTAGCCTTTGATTCGCTTGAATTCATATCGAGAAGATACGTATCATGCTTTCTTGGAGCACGCATGAGAATCAAATCATCTGGAATTACAATCTCTGATTTTAAAAATAGACATTCATCAGATTTAAATAGAACAGGAATGTCTTTATCGCAGATTTGAGAAACACTCAGAAGATTAAAAGCCAATTCGGGAACATAGTTGACTTTTTCCAAAGTGAGAGAACCATTGGTAACTTCTCCTTGTCCAATCATTTTTCCACCCTTTTTATTACCAGCAAAAGCTACATATCCTCCATCTATAATCCGATAGTTGGTCAACAAATCCTTTAATCCCGTCATATGCTTGGAACACCCGCTATCAACATGCCATAAACTGTTTACAATCTTTGACGAGGACTCCTGAAAAGAATTAACAAATCAATTAGCCAGGAGTAATAGGAACCCAAGATTGAAAAACTTTGCTTTTTAAAGAAGCAGTTTTTTACAGAAGAAATTATTAACCAATTTTGTCAATTTATTTCCAAAACAGTTCCTATTAGAGGATCCTTGAATCAAAGAAGGACAATTTTTTACAAGATGATCCTCTTGACCACACCTGAAACAATGAGGTTTGAATCTAGGTCTGTGATGTGATGAGGTAAAAATAGGATCAATAATAATCTCCTCATCACATTCAGACAAACTAGAATCAATATCACTGAATGTCTCATACAACCCATGAGTTTGATGTTTATTTGAACAAGAATTATTATTTACAAAATTAGAAGAAGATTCATCTGACATATCAGTAAAACTAGTTCCACTGGTACTGGTGTCAGATGAAGAAGAAATACGTTCATCAGATGAGGTCATATTTAATGGAGTGAAAGATGGAATAGGTTGAGAAAAGAACTTTTCGAAACAATTAGTTTTAATTTGCTCAGTTGGTTTTGGAGAAAGATCAGATGCATTACATTCATTATGAGAACAAAAATCATCACTACCATGATCTGAATTACAAGATGGAATAAAACTATCATGAGAACATGAGACATTCAAGTCTGTTACAGTTGAACTAGAAACAAAAACAGAATTTAAACTAGACTTATGATCTAAAACAGACTGCTGATTTTCAGGTGTACTAGAACTAGTGCATCCAAGCCCACTAGTTGGTCCATAGTCGTAGTCTTCACGAATGTACTTAGAGTTATTCCCCACTAAACCTGCAGACATACTGTCAGTATCTGTTTTGATTAAATCATTAGAAGGATGAGGAACAGGCATAGGAGAATAACAGTATGTACTAGGTGGAGGATAAACCTGTACATTTTCATAACCCAAACCTGTTTTAATTCTTGCTCCCCGTTGAGATTTACAAAGATCATCATGTTTCATTCCAGAAATAGTCCATTTATCTAACTTTGACTGAAGTTTGCTTGCTTCAAATTCAGCAAGAGCAACCCTTTCAGTCAAAGTATTAATCTCGACATTTCTTTCCAAAACGATTCGTTTTAAATGATCATTTTCTTTTAAAGCCTCATTTAATTTCACAAAATATTTTGATTCATTGATTTTAAGTTCATCATTAATTCGCTTTAAATCCTTTTCATTATCAATTAACAAACGGTTAGCCTTATAAATCCCAAATAATCTAATTTTACAAGCAGGTGAGCACATATCCTGTATTACCTCATATGGAAGTCCCATTACCATCCTTTCAGCAGCTAAAGCTTTGTCACACAGGCATACTGGAGTACTTGATTTCTTTTCCTCAACAGTAGCAGCAGCATCATCCTTCTCCTTTCCTATCCCATCTCTTGAACTTCTTTTCTCACTTAAGCCTGCAGTTTCATCTTTCCCATTTCCATCATCTTTTTCTTCTTTCCCATTTACAAATGACTCATTTTCTCTTTTGAATTCCTTGAACAGCACAAATCCATCTTCACCATCTACCTCTTCATTACTTTCCACAAACTCAGCAACTAACGCGTGATTGATCTCAGTTCTTGTTTCTTCCACCTCTGCACTCCAGTCAAAGTTCGAAATCAAAGCCGACTCCTTTTTTAGATTCACTTCTTCCTTTTCTTTCTCTGCTGTCAGTCTTGGTACTCCAGAGTTACTAGGATCTGTGACAATTGGTAATGGACATTCACGTTTGAAATGTCCCAATTGTTTACAATTAAAGCACCTCAATTTTGACTTATCAAACCCCAGTTTTGAAGTAGATGATTGACCACCAAAGTTCTTTCGTCCTGTTCTTTCCATAAATCTCCGAGCTCTCAAAGTTAACATCGCCATTTGCCATTGAATATCAGTTTCTTCAAGATCATCAGGATCAACCTGATACATGTCCTCCATAGTCATTCCCTTACCTTTCAGTTCTCCAGCAACAAGAGCTTCATAGCTCTGAACAAACATTCCAAAAAGAGCCATTGTTTCTGATGGAATTGGAGTTTCAGCATTGGCCTTAGAATTACCCAAATCTCTTCCAACATGACTGTTCCCACTCGAGAAATTACTTGTATTGCTCCCTCCTTGAATTGGATTTTGTATTTGAGAGTTTGCAGCGGATGACAACAAAGCAGCATTTTGAGAAAAACCAGATGTGGGCATCATAGTCTGGTTAAATTCCCTTCTTTTCATATCCAACTCAAAGGATTTCAACTTATTGATGATATCCATCAGCTTGTAATCTGTGAACCCTCTTTCTTGTTTAAGCATTCTCACCTGAAGACTCCACTGTGGTGGAAGAGAATCGAGAAGCCTGTTAACTTGTTCACTGTTGGAGAGCCTTTCATCATATTTCTTTAAGGTGCTTGAGACGGTTAAGAAACGGTTTGTAAGATCTGTCAGACTCTCATTCTTGTATCCCACAAAAGAACTGAATTCTTTTTAGCCTGAATACTCTTATCTTTTACCAAATCTGCATTACCATCATAAAATTCACATAAAGCATCGTAAAGAGATTTAGCATTTTTATGCTCTGCAAAACGGTTGTAGATGTCTGGAGCTAAACAGAGAGTTAGAGCACCAAAAGCCTTTTGATCACGATCAATCAATTTCAGATCTCTTTCAGTATAGGAAGATGGGTCCTTGTTTTGAGAAACAACATCACCAACAGTAACCGTTGGTATGTGAGGACCAGAAGTAATCGATTCCCATTGATTATGATCAGTGTAGAAGAAGAAAGCTTTGAGACATCTCTTCCAATCTTCAAAATTATCTCCATTAATGAGTCTTGGAGGTCTATTAGGAGCAACACTTTCAAGATCAGCAAGTGTGAGAGTAGTTAATTTCGACATTGTAGTTTCGGCAGAAAAGATGATAATTTCGCTGACAATTTCGCTGAAAAGGATGACTGGGATGACAGTTTCGCTGAAGAATTACTTTCGCTGACAATTTCGCTGGAGCTGACAATTTCGCTAGCAATTTCAGCAGCACTTTCGCTAGACCAAAGACACCACTGGCTTAGTTTCGCTGCTAACTTCGCACGAAACAAGCTTGAACTTTCGTTCAAAAACAAATTCGGCAGCAATTTCGCTTGTTGATCGTTCACAAACACTGATGAACTTTCGTTCAAGAGATTAGTTTCGCAAAATCCCTAGAAAACAACTTCTGATGCAAAATAGCTCATAGTTTCGCTGAAAGATGATGACAGTTTCGCTGGAAGAACACCAATTTCGCTGATCGATCTCAAAACCCTTTTTCACCTCAAAATCAATCTGAAATCATCCAAAACTCAATGAATTTGAGATCTGATGATTGTAGAATCTTCCTCAAACAAAAACTAGCATAATTCAATCAATTTCCATGTCAAAAACACCTTAAAATCCAATGAAAATTGATTGATACTAGATATTGAACAAAAACCATAAAAACTCAACAAATCAAGAGCACTAAGGCTCTGATACAATATTGTTGGTCCAGGTGATCGAAAAAAAGTGCAAATGAAGTGATGAATTGCTCAATATCTAACAACCATGCTAAACAATGACAATTGAGAAGATAGAATACAATTCTAACACATATTTGATAACAAAATGAACAATAACAATCAATAACATGAAGCACAATGATATTTCTGTGTAATAACTGCTTGGAATAGGTAACTTGCAACAATGATCCAGGATTAGGGTTTTGCAAGCTTACCTTACAATGAGAATTAACAAAAGTATATATAGCAGTTGTAGTTTCGCAGACAGTTTCGCTACCAGCGAAACTGTCATGCCGAAACTACAGTTTCGCCCGGCAGAACACAAGTTCGCCGGGTAAACTAGAACAACAAACTGTGAGCGAATTTACAGATTCGCTCACAGTTTCGCTGGACTGCCAAAAATACACAATTCAAAGAACATACAAAAGGAAACTAACAAAAGTCCTATTACAAGTAAAGTAAACAAACTATACTAAGGTGAGTCCAACCTATACATGATCTTCAGTAAGTCATGGACATGTCATGACTACCATATCTTAGATAATACTGTATCTAAGATACCTTAACTTTAGCATTGTAGTATATGCTTTAGTCGTAGGTTTCCAGCTGGTATCAAAGTATATCCGGCTGTAGGATCTAGTATATAGAGTTTCTCATTGCAACACATGTAATATGCTTGTAAGAGTCTTGTAATACTTTGAGTTGAGAAGTAATATATACAAGTACCTTGAAAATTATTTCTGTGTGTTTTTTGCTACTTAGTATATTATTATCAACTCTTAGAAGGGATTCTGCTTCATCATCTAATCCGAGTGTGTTACAAGTGAGTTTGAGAGAAAACTAAGTGTTAAAGTGACAAAAACCGATCCTGCAATTGGTATCAGAGCTTTTTAGGCTCTTGATTGTGAGATCTTACCATCCAAATCAACTTGTTTTTCACTCCTCCTTACACCACACTCAAAATAGCCCCCAACCAAAAGTCTGAAGTAGAGATGGGGACGACGACTAAAGCACCCATTATTACGCCTGAAAACTTCAGATCATGGAGCAGACGCATGGAAGGCTTCATCAGGTATCAATCTATTGTCAATGGCCCGTACAAACCAAATTTGGCAGCACCAGGTGGAAACGGTGCCATGATAGAGAAAGCTGTTGAAGACTACTCTGATGAGGATCGGAAGAAGCTGGACATTGACAACAATGCTGTTGATGCATGTATGTTCCTAGATCATGATATGAAATGTAATAGATCTTGTTTGTCTGATTATTATGTAATTTGAAATGATTAATGAAATGATATTGATTGTTTATGATTTCTAATGTCTATATATTTCATTAATGAGTCGATGTTGAATTGGTTGATTAGGTTTGTAATTGTTTGAATGGTTACATATAATGTTATATTAATTAATACATTCAAACTTAACTTAATGAAGTTCTCATGCGAATGGCCCATGCGAATGGACCACACGCATGAATAACTTCATACAATTGACTCAGTCGCACGACTGAACCAGGAGACTGGATCAGTCATATGATTGACACATAAGATTGGCTCAGTCGCACGACTAAACACTCAGTCGTGCGGATGAATCAACCGCATGGTTTAATCGCACGACTGAACCATACTTATGGTCCAGTCGCACGAATGAACAACACTAACCTATAAATAGACCCAATTCGTGGAAAAACGTAAGCATTCATACTATTACGACTCCAGACGACCCTAGCCGTCCAGAAGCCTCCCAAATCGTTCTCCAAGTTCACAGAACACATTAGATCGATTCCCAATCGACTTCTAACGTTAGATTCAATTCTTGATTGATTCTTCGTGTGTTCTCACTGATTGGATCGCCAATCAAATAGGATTTCGCACTATTTGATCTGGTTTACACGCTAATCACTAGGTATTTCTTTCAATACCAGGTCCTAACAAGTGGTATCAGAGCTTTGGCTCTTGATTACGTGTGATTCAATCAAGATTGCATAAAAGTTTGTGTTTTTGCACTAAAAACGCAATCTTTGGTGTCAAAAGTGATCTTGGACGTTCCCTGCTCATCAAAGTTTGGTTTCTATGGACTTAGGCGATTAGACCTTGCGAAAATTCGAATTTTTACGGCTAAAACACGTTTAACCTAGAAATTTTCGCAAAACAGCAGCTTCAGTCGCACGAGTGACCCATTCACACGACTGGACTTCATTCGCATAGCCCAGACGCACGATTGGACCTAGTCGCATCTCCATTCGTACGATTGAACCGTTCGTTCGCATTGCTCATACGCATAAGCCTCATTCGCATGACTGAACCAATCGCTTAGTTCAGCCGCACGATTGAACCAGTCGCAGAGTTCATACGCACGACTAGACCATTCGCATCCTTCAGTCGCACCAGTGACCGTTTGTTTTACTAGACTTAAAGTTATTCGCCATGGAAGATCCAATGTCAGCCTTTACTGCTGGGAAGGACTCTAGGATACAGAACCTGCTGTTGCTTGAGAGTGAGGTGGGTAATCATAATAAACCACCAAAGCTCTTAACGTTAGATGAGTTTCCCCACTGGAAACAACGTTTTGAGATCTACCTCAATGGAGTGGATCCGAATCTGTGGGAAGCCATCGAGATTGGATATAGTACACCGGTGGGAGCTGATGGAGTTAAGCTAACGTTAGGAGGGATGACGGATGCGCAGAAAGTTAAATACAATGCAGAGAAAAGAGTTTATGCATTGATTACACAGTCTATCCCCAAAGACATCTTCCACCAGTACTCAGAGAATAAGCAGTCCAAGAAACTTTGGGATGAGCTAGAAAAGAGGTACGACGGGAATGCTTCGTTGAAGGCAATCAAGGCTAAGGAGTTAAAGAAGGAATTCAATAACTTCTCATCGATGGGAAACGAGAGTTTAGACGACGTTATAGATAGATTCTACCATCTGATGAGTGAACTGCATACACATGGGGTGGCTACTACCATGGAAGAGAAAGTGGGCTGAAAAGTGGGCTTCATTCGTGTCTAACCTGAGACAGAATGGAATGCTGGCAAAACTGGATATTAATGACTTCATTCTTAAGTTGCGAGAAGAAGCACTTAGGATGAAGTACAGAGCTCAGAAGTCTTCGTACACTCAAAATCCAGCTTTGTACAACGCCACGCCTCAAGCTAAGACATCTGGAGCACCTCTCCAGACTGCATTTGTGTCTAGCTCATCGGGTCCTTCACATGCATCTCCTTCAGGATCAGACACGTCGGGGTCTTCTAGTACCCACTATATTGGATCTGAAGCAAGTGCTACTAAACTGAAGACCAAGAACCTCGGTAATGTGACTATGGAAGTAGCTCGAGAGCATATGGATCTGTTGCCTGCAGTGGTTCATTCTTATGATGGACTTGTTGCCGGGAAGATTGGAAACTGCCATCTGGCAGACGAGGACTACGAGCAGGTGGACGAAATGGAGCTTGAGAGGATGGACATAATGTGGGCCTTAGCTAGTGCTGTCCGGAGGGCGAAGAAGTTTGTTAAAAAGACCGGACAGAACTTGGTAGCTACTAAGGATACCACATTTGGCTTTGACAAGAGCAAAGTGACCTGCTTCAACTGTGGGGAGAAGGGGCACTTCAAAAGAGAATGTGTCAAGCCTAAGAAGACGGGTAACGGGAACCCATTCTCGTCCTTCACTCGCCAAGACAAGCAAGCTTCTAGTTCTACTTCATCAAGCAAGGATCCAAAAGCCTTGACTGCTCATGATGATGAAGGACAGGATTGGAGCTTTAGGTTTGTCTCACCAGGGGAATCAAACATTGCATGTGTAGAAGACATTGACGATGATTCCGCGAGTGAAGGAGATCTAGCAGTTGAGATAGCGATGTCACATAGTGAAGAAGCAACTGCAACCGAGGTCAGTTACAAGCCTAAAGAGGAGACTACCACGTCAGAGACAGAAAAGACAGAATCACCAGAACCAGAGACATCTGACGCTGCGTTGATGGCTAACTCTTCTGAACCAACTCAGGTAAGTACCACTGACCAAATGTTTGATAATCATGCTTGTTCTGATTGTGATACTTTTAGGAATAGCATAGATGAAAAATTTGCTAGGTTATTAGATCATAATGATAACTTAGTAAAAGATTTGCAACTGTGCACTGAGGCTAATAGAGTATTAAATCAAAATAAGCATAGTTATAAAGAAAAGATAGACCTTTTGAAAACAGCTTAGGGAAACCGAAGTAGTTGCTTTTAACCAAGCTAATGACATTAGGTACTATCTAAACTCCCTAGAAGACACTAAGAAGCAAAAGGCAGTTCTAGAAGTAGAAGTAAACTCATTAAAACAGAAACTGCACAGTTGGACTAGTTCTTCACACATAGTTCAACACTTAGTGAGAGAAAGAAACAACAGGGAGGGATTGGGTTATAAAGTGGTTCCACCACCACCTGAGACCTTGATGAACACTAAGACTAGACCAGTAAATAATAACCCCATCAAGGATCATGTGGTGTCTACTCCTCTTGTTAGTGATCCAGATTCCACATGTTCATCTATTGAATCTGGAAACAAACAAAAGGAGGCCACTTCAAAGGCAAAGGGTAAATTGCCTTGTGTTAATCTGGAAAAAGAATTTGAAAAGGTTAACTTAAAGTCAGGGTCAAACAGAGTCAAATCAGAACCTAAAAAGACTTCTAATGTTAATCTTTCACATGTTTCAAGTCAAAAACCAGTTAACCAAAAAGAAAAGGATGTTAAACATGTTAAATCAGTTAACTTTGTTAAACCAGAGAAAACATCAAAAGAACCAAAGTCAAAACCTAAAGTGATTGATGTTACTAGACTGTCACACACTTCTCCACAAAGAAAGTTTAATCATAAAGTTGATAGCAGGTCATGCTACAACTGTGGAGAATGTGGACACATTGCTTCCTATTGTCCTTTCTATCAGACATTTCAAAGCCTAGGTCTTCTAAGAGGATTTCTCTGACTCCACCTAGAAAAACTAGTGAACCTAAAGTTCAACCTGTAAGCAAGTCGACTGTTTATCATAAACAGGCCTTGCACATATCTGGCTTATGGAAAGAGAAGTCATCCTCTGTGTCTGATAATGATGACAAGAAGGAATCTGAGCTACCCTCATCCTCTAAGGGTCAATGGATGGAATTTATGATGTGTGATGCCTCAGGGAAACCCAAGCCAGTGAAGGCTGGGGTTCCTAACCTAAACTAATCCTTTACTTTGTATGTGCAGGGTGTTCGATACAGTGCTGAAACTAACACGTGGATTGTAGACAGCGGAGCATCCAGGCACATGACAGGAAATAGGGCCCTTTTATCAAACGTCAAGCAAATAAAAGGAGGGCATGTTTCATTTGCTGGAAACAAGGGAGGCTATATCACAGCTCAGGGAGAAGTGGGGAATCAGAAAGTTAAGTTTGATAAGGTGAACTACGTTCAACAACTTCAAAATAACTTACTTTCTGTTTCCCAAATCTGTGATAAGGGATTTAAAGTCATCTTCGACAACAAGAAGTGTTACGTGCTAAAGAAAGACTACGTGATCCCAGAGGACCAAGTTCTAATGACTACTTCAAGATATAAAGACCTTTATGTTTTGGATCTGTCAACAACTTTTACAACGGATCATGAGGTTCAGTGTTTTCTATCTAAAGCTACTGAAAAGGATTCCATCTCCTGGCATAGAAGAATGGGACACATTAGTCAAAGGAAGATGAATCACTTGATTCAGAAGGATCTTGTGAGAGGAGTAAATGTCAAGAACTTCCAGCTTCCTGACTTTTGTGTAGCTTGCAAGAAGGGCAAACAGATGAAGAAGTCTCATAAGGAAAAGAAAGTTTATTCAATAGAACTTCCTCTTGAACTTCTTCACATGGATCTGTTTGGTCCAGTCAGTACAAAGAGCATAGCAGGCGACTTGTACTGTTTTGTGGTCACTAATACTACTCAAGGTTCACTTGGGTAATGTTTTTGAAATCCAAAATCAGAAACATTTGAGTCATTCAAGGAGTTAGTAACCACACTGGAATCTCTCTACAAGCTGAAAGTTAGACAAGTACGCTCAGACAATGGGACAGAATTCAAGAACCAGTGGATGGAGGCTTACTGCAAGGAAAAAGGAATTGTGCATCAATTCACTTCTGCCTACACGCCTCAGATGAATGGCGTTGCTGAGAGAAAGAACCGAAGCTTGATAGAGACAGCACGGACTATGCTGGCAGACTCGAAACTGTCTATCCAATTCTGGAATGAGGCAGTGGCGAATGCATGTTATACACTGAATAGAGTCCTGATAGTCAAGCGCCACGAAAAGACATGTTACGAGCTACTACAAAGACGCAAACCGAATTTGGAGTATCTTGAACTATTTGGCACGCCGTGCACACTTTTGAAGAAGACACAAGAAGGTAAATTCAGCGAGAAGGCGGATGAAGAAATATTTCTAGGATACAACATACCGAAAAAGCGAGTTTACAACAACTCAACGGGTCTAGTAGAAGTGTGGTGTAATGTTGACGTTCAGAGATATACCACACCACCTACTGGCAAAGGACCCGCCTACTTTTTCGACTATGATGGATTCTTCAAGTCCTTCAACATCCCTCTCTCTCCCTCGGACGACGAATTAGCTACTAGAATGATGTATGATATCCTGAATACACCATCTAGCTCACAGGGAGAATCATCTACTCAGTCAGGGGGAGTAGTCGATGACAGTGACTCCTCCTCTGAAGATGAAGCTGAAGAAGATGACCAGAACAGTCAGGAGGAACAGGTTCTAGTTCTTGAAAGTCCACAAGCATCTACCAGTAATACACCTTCGACATCAGAACCTCAAACTCCAACTACCTCAGATGCATAACCAAATGTTCATAATCTTGGCTCTGAGGTAGCTGTTCCTACTACTCCAGGATCACGATTAAACGTCTATCATCCACTAGACAATGTCATTGGGGATGTCAGATCAGGAGTACAAACCCGAAATCAGCCATACTCAGCTGATTACGCCTCGGTTATGGAGAAGGGTTATATTCATGATGGTGCTTATCGGTGTTTTGTCTCGCAGTTTGAGCCAAAATATGTCAGTGATGCACTAAATGATGAGGCGTGGGTGAGTGCCATGCAAGAAGAACTTCTTCAGTTCAAGAAGTTAGGTGTATGGACTCTGGTTGATAGACCTAAAGGTGCTAAAGTCATTGGCACCAAATGGGTCTTGAAATGCAAGAAGGATGACCAAGGGGTCATTATCAGGAACAAAGCTCGATTGGTGGTTCAGGGTTTTCGCCAAGTCGAGGGAATTGACTACAATGAGGTGTTTGCACCCGTGGCAAGGATGGAAGCCATTCGTATCTTCCTTGCCTATGCATCGTACATGAAGATTAAAGTCTACCAATTAGATGTGAAGAGTGCATTCCTTCATGGAGAAATCAGAGAAATAATCTATGTCAGTCAACCCGAGGGATTTGAAGATCCCTATCATCGGGATAGAGTTTACAAGCTCGACAAGGCTTTACACGGGCTACATCAAGCTCCAAGAGCCTGGTATGAGAAACTCTCGATTCATCTTGTGAAACACGGCTTTCGCAGGGGAGTCATTGACTGCACGCTGTTCATCAAAGAAAAAGATGGCGACCTACTGCTCGTACAGATCTATGTCGATGACAAAATCTTCGGTTCAAAGAACGAAGAGTTATGCAAAGAGTTTGAAGCAGTTATGAAGAAAGAGTTTGAGATGAGTGCTATGGGGGAGATGAAGTTCTTTCTCGGGTTACAGGTGGATCAGACACCAAATGGGATCTTTCTACATCAGACCAAGTATGTAGGAGACATTCTCAGTCGTTTTGACATGGAGAATGCTTCTGCTGCTGGGACTCCACTTGCTACGAATCACGACATAGCACCTGATGAAAATGGAGATCTTGTAGATGCCACGATGTACCGAGGAATGATTGGATCCCTCATGTATCTCACTGCCTCAAGACCTGATATCATGTATGCTACATGTTTATGTTCTAGATATCAGGCTAAACCTAAGGTCAACCATCTGATTGGGGTCAAGAGGATTTTTCGTTATCTGAAGGGTACACCCACACTTGGGCTGTGGTATCCTCATGATGATGACTTTGAGCTCACGACGTATAGTGACTCGGATTACGGGGGCTGCAAGATGAACTACAAGTCTACATCAGCAGGGTGTCAATTCTTTGGGAGAAGACTAGTTACTTGGCAGTGTAAGAAACAGACATCGGTTGCATTGTCAACCTGTGAAGCCGAATATGTTGCTGCTGCAAGTTGCTGTTCACAAATCATCTGGATTCAACAGCAAATGCGGGATTACGGTTTAAAGTTCTCTTCTACTCCTATTTTTGTTGATAACTCTGCTGCAATTGGAGTAACTAAAAATCCGGTCCAACATCCTAAGACCAAACATATCGGTATTAAATACCATTTCATAAGAGACTGTTTTGAAAAGAACTTAATTGATGTGGTAAAAGTTAATACTGATTTTCAACGCGCTGACCTCTATACTAAAGCCTTTGATAAACCATGTTTTCAATATTTGCTAGAGGTCAACGACGTTAAAAAGAAAAGTGAGGTTATTCCTGATGATGATAATGTGTAGTCCGAGGTAGTTTAGTTAAAGTTTCCTTTTTATTTTATTTTATTTGTTTATTTTAGTCGGTTTAATTTAAACTCATGTTATTTTGCTGTTTATTAAAATCCTAAAATAATTAAACCAGGTATGATTTTAGTATTTTAGGGGGAGAATATGTCAGCAAGTAACATTAAAAAAAACGAGGGAGAAGGAGTGGCTAGCTGATATAAGGTAGATCGTATCTGTGATACCGATTCAAACCCTTTGGAAAATGATAGTACATAGGAACAAATCAAGAGGGACTTTAAAATTTTAATTTAGAAAAGATGCAAAAATTCAAAGTATAAGTCTGTGTAGTCTAAGCAATATAAAAGGGAAGATGATAGAAAGCTGGTAACTCCTAAGGTAACACAAAGAAAGTAGACCTAGAGGTTGCTAGACCACAAATGATATGTCAGTAGATTCAACATAATAGATGATTAGACCTGACTAGTGATCTCAAGATCAAACTAAGTTGTTCAACTGACTGTGGGCTTCCATCTTATCACTGGTTAACACAATCAACAATAATCGAATAAGGGGTAATGAGCATGTAAACGCCACAAATGTGTGCGGATGACCATAAATAGAGCAAAGCAAAGAAAAAATGAAAGACAAATGCTATAAAGCCAATGACTTATGTTGTTGGTGCATTTTGTGCAAAATAAAATAAGCTGCTCTAACAAGGAGATAGGTTGTGTGCCTCTCTGCTGTGCGATGGCACTGACCTGAGGATAAGCATAACCTAGATATTCTAGAATTCATTGTTGTTTGCCGCCTCTCTACTGTGCGATGGCACTGACCTGAGGACTGGCTTCTCTTTGAAAGCTCTAAGAATAGTCTCTTCTTGTAATCAATACCCGTAGACCGCTCAAAAGCTCCTGAGGAATGTTGATTACCACATAAGTGTGGGATCCACAAATGTTAGTTGAAATAATTAAACCTAAAACAGTCACCAGTCTGTGTCAAAAGTCTGTCTATGGATTTAAGTGGACAAACACATTGACAATCATTGTGGCTGCAATTCTTGAAAGTTCAAATCAATGTGGAAATCTAAGAGTTCCAGTATGATTTCCTAAAGTTGCTAACGACTCTGGATGAACACCAAGAATTAAGCATCAAAAGATTTTGATAACAAGTCCCAAATGATTTGACTTGCCTGTATGATTCCAAAATTGAATTGGTCCAGGTGTGATCAATCTAAGTTGAAGCTGTCTATTTCAGAACCAGTAGATTTCCATCTTAGGATTTATCTCTCACAAAAAGCCAAAAACAATTCTTATTTTTAATCTTTAATTTAATTTTCTAAGTTAGTTAGTCATTTTAGTTTGTTAGTTGTCGGACTACATCAGGAAAATCAATAAGGAATCAACTCACTAAAAGGATCATGTCTGAGATGACCACATGTGTCTTAAAAGTTTAAAACAGTCACGTCTGAGGTGACAAAGTGTTTAAAAGAGTCACGTCTGAGGTGACTAAATTGTTTAAAAGGATCACGTCTGAGGTGATCAAAAAGTTTTCAAGTTAAAATGATCATGTCTGAGATGATCAAAAGCTCATAACGTTAATTTCAAAAGTTAAAAGGATTTTAAATATAAATTGGTCAAAATGGCAGAAAAATTACTAAGTGTGACCCATTCGCACGATTGGACCATGAGTATGGACCAACCATGCGAATGGCTCCCATTCGCACGACTGGACATGAGATTGAGACATTCACACGAATGGCTTATCAGAATGACCCATTCGACCGATTGGAAGGGGCGAATGAGTCAGTTGACCGACTGAGACTCATTCGGTCAACTGAACATGCGAATGAAGGGTACGATTGAGTCAGTCGACCGACTGAACCTCAGCCGGTCAACTGCATGCGACTGACTGGGCGAATCGCATGATTGAGCCTCAGTCGCCCGATTGAACTGAGCGAATGAGGCCAGTCGGCCGATTGAACTCAGCTTCAGTATTTAAAGGGCACAGTCGATCGTATTTCACTCATCACACCCCAATCGCTCTCAAATCACACACTATACCGTTACTCTGCCAAAATTTCATTAGACCTTGTTTTCTCATTGCTATTGATTCACTGACGTTCGTTGTTGATTACACAGGTAGTTTGAAGTTCTATCTAACCGAAATCAGAAGGAATGAAACCCTAATTTGGTGTTATTCGAATGAAAACAAGAAGCAGACTAAACATGACCTAATAACCTACCTAAACTATGCAAAATGTTAAAATTAAGCTTAATAGGTTATTAGTAACAAGAATGCGAGTCTATTGAACCGGTTATCCATGTTAAATCACTTGTTTTGATAAAGATTCGAACAACAGGCGACTGAACTGTGGGACAGGCGACTAGTCGTCCAGATGAACTCCAATCGCACGATTGAAACTTGCGATTGGGTCAATCGCCCGAATGAATCATGCGAATGAGCTCAGTCGGCCGACTGAACCAATCGCAAACTCAGTCAGCAGATTCAACTCAGTCGCATGTCTCATTCACCCGAATGAGCTCAGTCGCATGAAAGGACAGCCGACTGGCTGCAGTCGCAATGTTCATTCGCACGAATGAATCAGAATGAATTTCAACATTACACTTAGAACTGAATTTTGATGTATTATGTACTAATGGTTCTGTGTCATGTGTTTCAGGATAATGGCTGATAGATGGTCCATTAATCCAAAGCACAACATCTGTGCTCACTTGGATCATACTACTCGGAACGGGGCCGAGTTCACAGAGATTATAGCTTTCCTAAGACGTTCCCGGATCCATAAGGCTATCTCTACTCCTTGCACGCCCTACAGATCACTACACCAGGCATTCTGGGAGAATGCCTCCGTGGATCGCTCTCGTGAGCTGTCACACCCCAACCTTGACGGCGGAAACGTCGAGGAGTGAGAGTTAAGATCGTTCATAGCCACATAACGCTATTAATAAACCAAATATAGTTTAAACATAAGTTCCATTTGTCACGTTACAAATATAAGTCTCAAAGGAAATAAAAGCATAACATAGAATGCAACAAATCATTCCATTTTATTTATTTATCTAGGTCCATTCCTAGATGTGCAAGCTTCAAAGTGTAGAAGTCAAACTTGGGCGTTTTCTGAAACATGTTAAAAATAAAAGGTCAACAATAATGTTGGTGAGCATTCCATAGTTTTTAATACATAGATTATATAAAAGATGGCAATTCAAGTCATGAGTTAGTGAATAAAGTGATTAGGGATGTTATGAACAATGCAACAATCAAACCTCGACAAAGTTTTACAAGTCTCAAACGTTAAAAGTATATACGATCAGCTAAGTGTACTTGGATAAACCAAGCAGGCTTGTCTTACCCATAGATCTATGACTTCGCTGGGCTACCAATAGTTAATGATTGTACATATAACGCCATAACATGGTAACCACGAAAGTTCAACTAACCACAACTTAACAAGATAAATTGCCATAGGTTTACAAGTCTCAAATAAGTTTACAAGTGCAAAGTATAAGTGAACATGTTTCATCCCAAAGTGTGAAAGTAAGCAAAAAGGGGTATGGAAATACTCACATGATCGAATGACGTTTAATAAGAAATAATAATAAGCGTCGATTCAACGTAGCCCTTCACGGTGTACCTATAATATATATTTATAAGATTTTTAAGTTTAATTATATTAAGTTTAACGAGTTAACGGAGACTAGGGTTCTAAGTGGAATTTAGGGGTTGTCGTATAACTATGTCAACAATTTTAATTATTAATATTAAAGAAAATTATTATATTTTATATAAAGTTTTATACAAAATTGTAACTCCTATAATAATTTTGTATATATATATATAGGTTAAATAAAGTCTAATAACACATTGTAAACGATAGTTTAGAAACTACGTTCGGAATAATCATATTTGTGGAACAAGGTGAAAATATAATTTTTATAAAACAAACTTAATATTATTACTATTTATATATTTTTTTTAAAATATATATAAAAAAATATTTCTTTTAAGGAAATAAATTTCCAGAAAATATTTAGAAACATTTAAAATTATCAGCTTTTATAAAATGTCTTTTTATAATTTTCAAAAATATTTACAATTGTTGTAGAAGGCTAAAAAGCCTCAAAAAAAATTGTGGAGTGGCCCGGGGTCGAACCCAGGACCTCCAGGTTTTCATGGGGACAGTTTGCCATTAGGCTGGGTCGCCTAGGCCTGTCATAACCCGTTTTCTTTATCTTTTAAACCAAAACAAGAAACCCCCCCCCCCCCCAAATCCAAGAACCCTAGTTCGTTCTTGGATTAAATTGACCTCCAAATCAATGTTGCAAATCAAATTAATGTTAGGGCTATTGTTCCCCAACAAAAATCGAGCATGTTTGTATGATTAATTACCCGAATTGAAGATTGGATTGGTATGAACTGGTTAGAAAACGAGTCGCGAACAATGTAAAGCTCGATTATGATCAAATGGTGATTATACTCCGATTAACTTCGTGTGGAGCTTCGGGTGATGTTCACGATGTAAAGCCCTCTATCAATTCGTGATTAGCAGGCTCTTATGGGGGTGTTCGAGTATATGCAGGTCGCGATGCAAGAGGTCGACGGGTTTGGGTGATTGTGTTTGTTTCAAGTGCAATTGAGCGTGGTATTGATTTAGGAAAAGATAGACGTTCGATTAGGTCGAGTTAATTTGATTATTATTGGTCTTAAATGCTCGAACGGCTCCTTTGAGTTTAATGGTCTCGGTTACTCGCTCGATTGAGGTTGTAACCGGTGTTTCAATGCATTTAAAGTTCATAATGGGTTTTGAATCATGATAACGAAGCGATTGGGATTATTCGAGCACGAAACGGTGATGTTTAGAGGGTCATGGGACCTCGCCGGCGCCGCGCCGGGCTTGGCCGGCCGGCGGCCGGAAAGTCGGGGGAAAAGAAACAGGGTGGGGGGTTGGGTGTTAGCTAATTACATCTTTGGTCCCTGTGGTTTCCTTCCTTTATCATTTTTTGCCCAAAACTTCTATTTAAATTTTAAATTTGACACAATGACCCCCTCACTTAATCAAACTTTAAGTTTTAATCATTTTAAAACTTATTAATTGTTTATATTTTATAAATTGTTACTTATTATTATTATTACTATTATTCTATTTTTAGTATTATTTCCCTTTATTTTTAACATTATGATTTAGATTATACTTATCATAACAATCAAATGTTACAATTACTTGTATACTTACAATTATTAGCATTGTTATTATGTTTGTTATTATTTCTATTTTTATTATTATTATTATTATTATTGTTATTATTATTATTATTATTATTATTAATTTTGTTAATATTGTTATTATTATTATTATTATTATCATTATTATTATACAATTTATTACTTTAATTATTAACTTTTATAAATTAAAATTTAATAATGATTACAGAACAAACATAGGTAACCCCTAAGTTTCATAAATGCCAACAATAACCCTTACAAGAATTAACGACGATAACATTTAATTAACCCAAAAATACGCGATGTTACAGTCTCCCCAACTTAAAAGAATTTCGTCCCGAAATTAAAAATAAAGCTAAGAGAAAAAATGCGGGTATCTCTCCTTCATATGATCCTCACACTCCCAAGTGAACTTCGCTCCACGTTTGTTTTCCCAACGGACTTTAACGATAGGTGTAGTAGTTGTTCGGGTCTTCTTCAGGGTGCGATCCATAATCTCAACAGGCTTCTCAACAAAATGCAATGACTCATCAATTTGAATTTCCTCTAGTGGAACATGCAAATTTTCATCAGCCAGGCACTTCCTCAAGTTTGAGACATGAAAGACAGGATGAACTCCGCTAAGTTCAGGAGGTAACTCCAGTTTGTAAGCCACTTTCCCAATTTTTTTCAGAATCTTGAAAGGTCCTACAAAGCGTGGGGCTAACTTACCCTTCTTCCCAAAACGTACAACACCCTTCCATGGAGAAACCTTAAGAAGAACCATATCGTCGACTTGAAACTCCAACGGTTTGCGTCTTTTATCGGCATAACTCTTTTGGCGACTTCTAGCCACCTCAAGGTTATTTCGAATCTTGGAAACTTTGTCAGTCGTTTCTTGAATAAGTTCCGGACCAGTGATAAGATTTTCCCCAATGTCAGTCCAACAGATCGGAGAACGACATTTACGTCCATACAAAGCCTCGAATGGTGCCATCTTGATACTTGAGTGTTAACTATTGTTATACGAAAATTCCGCGAGCGGTAAATGCGTATCCCAATCACCACCAAAATCAAGGACACAAAGACGCAGCAGATCCTCGAGGGTTTGGATTGTTCGTTCGGTTTGACCATCGGTTTGAGGATGGTAAGCCGTACTTAAATCCAATTGAGTACCCAGGAGTTCTTGCATCGAAGACCAAAAGTGCGAAGTGAAACGAGCATCTCGATCGGAAATAATGTGTAAGGGCACGCCATAACGACTCACAATTTCGTCAATATAGTTTCGAGCTAGCCTTGATACCTTGTACGTATCTCGTATGGGTATGAAATGTGCTGTCTTGGTCAAACGGTCAACGATGACCCAAATACTATCATGACCACGAGGTGTACGAGGTAACTTGGTTATGAAATCCATGGATATATGTTCCCATTTCCACATAGGGATTTCAGGTTGCTCAAGTAAACCACTTGGTCGTTGATGCTCGGCTTTGACCCTTGCACATGTGAGACACTTGGAAACATAAGACGCGATATCTTTCTTCATTCCAGGCCACCAATATTGACCACGCAAGTCCATGTACATCTTATCGGAGCCAGGATGAATGGAATATCGGGTTTGATGAGCTTCGTTCATAATGAAGTGTCGAAGGTTGTCACGATTCGGGATCCAAAGTCGATTCAAGAAATACCACATGCCATTCGGTTTTGTCTCCAGTTGTGACCGAACATTAGACATCAAATCTTCATCCTTCCCTTCGTCAGTTAGTGCCGCTTGTTGAGCCTCGCGAATGCATAACTCGAGGTCACTATCGATTCTTATGTTTTGGAGCATGATAGTAGCCTCGTTGACATCCACATGAATCTCGGTATCAAATTCTCCTAGCGTATCAAACCATTGCCTTCGATCTCGAATTTCTTGAAGCGAGACAGCCTTATTGTGAATCTTGCGACTTAGCGCGTCGGCTACAACATTCGCCTTTCCAGGATGGTAGCGAATGTCGCAGTCGTAGTCGCTAATTAACTCGACCCATTGTCTTTGTCTCATGTTGAGATCCTTTTGGTTAAACACGTGTTGGAGACTCTTATGATCGGTGTAGACTATGCATTGCGTCCCATATAAATAGTGTCGCCAAATCTTCAATGCGAAAACCACAGCACCAAGTTCGAGATCGTGAGTTGTGTAGTTCACTTCATGAACCTTCAATTGTCTCGACGCATATGCTATAACTTTGCCTCGTTGCATGAGAACACAACCAAGACCTTGATTAGAAGCATCGCAATATACAGTGAAGTCATCATTTCCATCAGGAAGTGTGAGAATAGGAGCGTTGCACAACTTGCGTTTTAATGTTTCGAAAGCCTCTTCTTGCTCGGGTCCCCATTCAAAGAGTCGATTCTTTTGAGTTAGCGCCGTTAATGGTTTAGCAATCTTCGAGAAATTCGCTATGAACCTACGGTAATATCCCGCTAAACCCAGAAAAGAACGAACCTCGGTTGGGGTTGTGGGAACACACCAATTCTTCACGGCTTCAATTTTAGCAGGATCAACGTGAATTCCTTGGCTATTCACCACATGTCCTAGGAATTGAACTTCTTCCAACCAAAATTCACACTTGGAAAACTTAGCGTACAATTGCTCCTTCTTCAAAAGTTCAAGAACTTGTCGCAAGTGTGTCTCGTGATCGACTTTCGTCTTGGAACAGATAAGAATGTCATCAATGAACACGATTACGAACTTATCCAAATACGGTTTACATACTCGATTTATGAGATCCATGAACACGGCAGGCGCATTGGTCAAGCCAAAAGGCATAACCATGAACTCGTAGTGTCCATATCGAGTACGAAAAGCGGTCTTTGGAATGTCATCATCGTGAACACGTTGTTGATGATACCCAGAACGTAGATCGATCTTTGAGAATTGAGTTGCTCCTTGAAGTTGGTCGAAGAGATCATCGATTCGAGGAAGAGGGTATCGGTTTTTTATAGTAAGCTTGTTGAGTTCCCGGTAGTCGATGCACATACGAAATGAACCATCCTTCTTCTTCACAAACAGTACAGGTGCACCCCACGGTGATGAGCTAGGGCGAATGAAACCCTTATCGGTCAACTCTTGCAATTGACTAGCTAATTCTTGCATTTCAGACGGTGCAAGACGATAAGGTGATTTAGCCACAGGGTTTGCGCCAGGGATTAAGTCAATCTTGAACTCAACTTCTCGCACGGGAGGTAACCCTGTAAGATCCTCGGGAAAAACATCGGGAAAGTCTCGCACAACAGGAATGTCTTTCAACTCCTTACCCTTGGCTTTCGTATTAACTACATACGCCATGAAAGCCATGTAGTTTTTACTTAAGCACTTGCGGGCCTTGATGCAAGACATGAGTTTGAGTCTTTGGGATGATTTCTCCCCAAAGACCTTCAAAGTATCGCCAATCGGTAAAGGAATTCGGATACACTTCTCGAAACATAGAATTTCCGCACGATGCTTGGCTAACCAATCCATACCAATGATAACATCAAAGCTTCCCAATTGCATAGGAATAAGGTCGACGAAGAACTCGTGTTCGTTAAGGCTTAAAGTGCACTTACGTATTACGACGTCCACAACAATAGATTTTCCATCGGCGACTTCGACCGTGAAAGATCTTTCTAGGTTGACGCGCGGTTTAGAAAGTAAAGACTCGAATTCCAAGGACACGAAACTCCTATCGGCACCCGAATTAAACAATACAGATGCATAACGATTATTTACAAGATACATACCTGTTTGGTAACAACCTATTATTGGTATGATGAACATAGATAGGAAATTTTACAAGACAAGAAAGGACTAAAAGAAATTCAACGGCGTACCATTCACCACGTCGTTGTTGGCTTGTGCTTGGTTGGCGTTGATGTTGAAAGCCCTTCCACGAGCCGGTGGCACGGTTCCCGCATTGTGAGGACATTGAGGGCGAATATGGCCAGCCTCGCCACAGTTGTAGCAGGTTCGGTTGGTAAGCATGGCAGTGTTATTTAGCGCACGAAGACAAGTAGCCACCAAATGACCATACTTTCCACACAACGAGCAGACACGGCATGGAATGTTGCTTGAATGATGGTACTTGCACGTGTTACACATAGGATGTGGACCAGCATAAACTTTAGCCATGGGAGCTTGATTCGCAACCACCATTTGTTTTTGAGGAGCATTAGGGGCGGTCACGGCGTAGTTGCGTGTCGGGATGAACTTACGCTTCTTGTTTTGAGAAGATGACTCGGCCCTTACCTCCTTTGTTGCCTCGGGTATCACCTTCGTAACAGACTTGGAACCCTTTTCCGACATAGTGCCAGCTCTTATATGATTCTCGGTGAGCTGTGCAGTGATGGTAATTGCTTCCTCCAAAGTTGTGGGCCTACTACCCACCACGGCATCTTGAATTTGAGGTGGCACCCCCTTGATAAATTTCTCGATGTTACGGGGCACGGTGTCCACCATGTGTGGTAGGAGCATACTCAACTCATGATGCCGGGTGGAATAAGCCAAATGATTCCCACCATCCTGTTTGAGGTTCCAGAACTCCTCCTCTAACTTTTGCAACTCGCTCCTCGGACAAAACTTTTGGATCATGATCTCCTTAAATTCCTCCCAGGGTAAGGCCAAAGCAATCTCGGTTCCACGGTTTCTTTTTTCACTATTCCACCATGTGAGTGCTTGTTGTTGAAGAACACTTGTGGCATAGCGAACCTTGAACTCGTTGGGGCACTCACTAACAATGAACGTGTTCTCCATACTTTCAAACCACTCGAGAAGTCCAGTGGCTCCTTCTTTTCCACTAAAACTAGTGGGTTTGCACGAGTTGAAGTGTTTGAAGGTGCAAGTACGGTTGTTCCCTTGTTGATTGTTCCCATTTTGAATGTTGCTATTGTCTCCATTAGCACCACTATTGTTCCCATTGGTGTTGTTGTTGTTGCTATTAGCCATTAGTGTGCTATTGAGTTCAGCAACCATAGTCGGGAGAACGCAGCCATTTGTCGGGCAATCATGGCAGCCAGCTTACGGTCGGAACTTCCACGCTTTCCATGGTGACGAGACATGCTGGATATACAAAAATGAGTTAGTTACAGGAGCGGGGATAACAAAGGATAGTAGTTTAACAAAGATAAGCTAAGGGTTATAAGGTACACGGAATGATTCCATTTGGTAACGCATTACCATTTGGAAACGTTGACACGTCAAGGTGAATTGACCCATTTACCTTAGAAACTTGTGTATTTTGACCATAGTTTATCACTCATCCCAGAAATCCCCAGGTAAGCATAACTAGTCCCGTAGGATTTATGCGATATGCTTGCCTTAGCCCGAGGGCCTTTTGCCAGGAAAACCATGATACAGGTGTCTATGTGTCACACAATATTTCTTAGGTTCATAAAATCAAAACCTTGATGAGATTTATATAGATTAGACATAACGTCTAAAGATCCAAGTCATAACATAAGCATAAGATTCCACGTGCCGACGAGAATAAGATTAAGAGAGTTCATGTTTGGGGAGAGTCAAAGAGTCAAGGTTAAGTTTAGGGAGACAAGTAACAATGTTTAGGCAATCCTATGCTAAGGCATCAAATTGCACATAAGAGGCATATCATTATGTAGCATGGAAAGTATATAATTTACAAGATAGATATATAATTCTATAAGGTTCATGCATACTATAGCCTAGGTCACCATTTCTAATAACCTAGATCCCTATAGTTATGGGCTCTGATACCAATCTGTCACACCCCAACCTTGACGGTGGAAACGTCGAGGAGTGAGAGTTAAGATCGTTCATAGCCATATAAAGCTATTAATAAACCGAATATAGTTTAAACATAAGTTCCATTTGTCACGTTACAAATATAAGTCTCAAAGGAAATAAAAGCATAACATAGAATGCAACAAATCATTCCATTTTATTTATTTATCTAGGTCCATTCCTAGATGTGCAAGCTTCAAAGTGTAGAAGTCAAACTTGGGCGTTTCCTGAAACATGTTAAAAATAAAAGGTCAACAATAATGTTGGTGAGCATTCCATAGTTTTTAATACATAGATTATATAAAAGATGGCAATTCAAGTCATGAGTTAGTGAATAAAGTGATTAGGGATGTTATGAACAATGCAACAATCAAACCTCGACAAAGTTTTACAAGTCTCAAACGTTAAAAGTATATACGATCAGCTAAGTGTACTTGGATAAACCAAGCAGGCTTGTCTTACCCATAGATCTATGACTTCGCTGGGCTAGCAATAGTTAATGATTGTACATATAACGCCATAACATGGTAACCACGAAAGTTCAACTAACCACAACTTAACAAGATAAATTGCCATAGGTTTACAAGTCTCAAATAAGTTTACAAGTGCAAAGTATAAGTTAACATGTTTCACCCCAAAGTGTGAAAGTAAGCAAAAAGGGGTATGGAAATACTCACATGATCGAAAATGTATAATTGACGTTTAATAAGAAATAATAATAAGCGTCGATTCAACGTAGCCCTTCACGGTGTACCTATAATATATATTTATAAGATTTTTAAGTTTAATTATATTAAGTTTAACGAGTTAACGGAGACTAGGGTTCTAAGTGGAATTTAGGGGTTGTCGTATAACTATGTCAACAATTTAAATTATTAATATTAAAGAAAATTATTATATTTTATATAAAGTTTTATACAAAATTGTAACTCCTATAATAATTTTGTATATATATATAGGTTAAATAAAGTCTAATAACACATTGTAAACGATAGTTTAGAAACTACGTTCGGAATAATCATATTTGTGGAACAAGGTGAAAATATAATTTTTATAAAACAAACTTAATATTATTACTATTTATATATTTTTTTTAAAATATATATAAAAAAAATATTTCTTTTAAGGAAATAAATTTCCAGAAAATATTTAGAAACATTTAAAATTATCAGCTTTTATAAAATGTCTTTTTATAATTTTCAAAAATATTTACAATTGTTGTAGAAGGCTAAAAAGCCTCAAAAAAAATTATGGAGTGGCCCGGGGTCGAACCCGGGACCTCCACGTTTTCATGGGGACAGTTTACAATTAGGCTGGGTCGCCTAGGCCTGTCATAACCCGTTTTCTTTATCTTTTAAACCAAAACAAGAAAAACCCCCCCAAATCCAAGAACCCTAGTTCGTTCTTGGATTAAATTGACCTCCAAATCAATGTTGCAAATCAAATTAATGTTAGGGCTATTGTTCCCCAACAAAAATCGAGCATGTTTGTATGATTAATTACCCGAATTGAAGATTGGATTGGTATGAACTGGTTAGAAAACGAGTCGCGACCAATGTAAAGCTCGATTATGATCAAATGGTGATTATACTCCGATTAACTTCGTGTGGAGCTTCGGGTGATGTACACGATGTAAAGCCCTCTATCAATTCGTGATTAGCAGGCTCTTATGGGGGTGTTCGAGTATATGCAGGTCGCGATGCAAGAGGTCGACGGGTTTGGGTGATTGTGTTTGTTTCAAGTGCAATTGAGCGTTGTATTGATTTAGGAACAGATAGACGTTCGATTAGGTCGAGTTAATTTGATTATTATTGGTCTTAAATGCTCGAACGGCTCCTTTGAGTTTAATGGTCTCGGTTACTCGCTCGATTGAGGTTGTAACCGGTGTTTCAATGCATTTAAAGTTCATAATGGGTTTTGAATCATGATAACGAAGCGATTGGGATTATTCGAGCACGAAATGGTGATGTTTAGAGGGTCATGGGACCTCGCCGGCGCCGCGCCGGGCTTGGCCGGCCGGCGGCCGGAAAGTCGGGGGAAAAGAAACAGGGTGGGGGGTTGGGTGTTAGCTAATTACATCTTTGGTCCCTGTGGTTTCCTTCCTTTATCATTTTTTTTTCCCAAAACTTCTATTTAAATTTTAAATTTGACACAATGACCCCCTCACTTAATCAAACTTTAAGTTTTAATCATTTTAAAACTTATTAATTGTTTATATTTTATAAATTGTTACTTATTATTATTATTACTATTATTCTATTTTTAGTATTATTTCCCTTTATTTTTAACATTATGATTTAGATTATACTTATCATAATAATCAAATGTTACAATTACTTGTATTCTTACAATTATTAGCATTGTTATTATGTTTGTTATTATTTCTATTTTTATTATTATTATTATTATTATTGTTATTATTATTATTATTATTAATTTTGTTAATATTGTTATTATTATTATTATTATTATTATTATCATTATTATTATACAATTTATTACTTTAATTATTAACTTTTATAAATTAAAATTTAATAATAATTACAGAACAAACATAGGTAACCCCTAAGTTTTATAAATGCCAACAATAACCCTTACAAGAATTAACGACGATAACATTTTAATTAACCCAAAAATACGCGATGTTACATGAGCCCTACAGTATTCGGAGCTCTATTCTGGGTCATGATATCGAGGTCACTGCTGCTGATATCCAGAGAGTTCTAGAGCTTGGAGATGATACGGATCACCCTACCAGATTACATCCACTGACTGTCCGAGGATGCTTTCTGAGGATCAAGTACGCTGGGGACATAAACTCAGGTGTGCTCAACAAGAGCAACCTGTGCCCCCAGTACAAGTACTTAGCTCATGTTATCCTTAAGTGCATTGCTTCACGGAGGGGTGGGTTCGACGACCTATCAGACCAGATTCAAAATGCCTACGTGGCACTGGTGCTGAACCACCCCTTCAGCTTTTCTAGTATGATTTTCTCTTATCTGGTGGAGAACCTGGAGGCAAAGGGGAAGGAAGGATTTTGTATGTACCGCAGGTTTTTACAGCTGATCTTCAACGAGAAGCTGCCACATCTTCCCAAAGAGAGCCATGATGCGGTGGCACTGGAGATCATGGATGATACGACTCTAGGTCGGATGAGGGTTTATAGGGGCAAGCAGGTGAAGCCTCAGGTTAAGAGGTTGATTGGCCACCTGGCCAACGAGAGATATGTGGCACCGGGGAGACGCAAATGGCGTCATGAGGATAGTGATTCTGATGATGAGAGGCTACTGCTCCCAGAGCATGATTCTGACGATGATGATAGTGGGGACGCTGGGGACGATATGCCTACTCCACCGAGAGGCACTGTGTCTGATGTTATACCTCCAGTGTCTGCCCCAGCTGGGGACGTTGCCGAGTCAGCAGGATTTCATCAGGATTTTGTTCCTGGTGCGGAGGAGGAGGAGGAGGAGGATGAGGAGCCCCTAACGCGAACTGTGGGAAGCAAAGTTGTTCCCACAGAACATGGGCTAAGGGTGGTTGGTGAACACCCGAGAGACTCCAGAGAGACTGATACTGACCCGAGTTATGCACCGGGGTCAGCTAGCAGGGTTGCAGGGGGAGCATCCACCTCAACGGGGACGAGGAGGAAGAGGATGGCTCAGCCCCATGGTCAGAAGAAGAAGAAGCGTCGGTTGACCTTCGTTACCACCATAGCCTCTACTTCTACCACCATCACTACCACTTCCACAGCCACACCATCCTCCACCACAGCCACCACATCCACCACAGCTACCACAGCCACCACCATACCTCCCACCACAGTACAGATTCCATCCACCACCATATCCTTTACTCCCACATCACCTCCACCATTTCACAGACCCATCTTCACTACAGCCACCACCACCACCACTTCACACCAAGCAGGACCTTCAGCCCATCCCTCACACACTTATGGGTCACCTCTACCTTAAATCGGGGTAGAGGAACAGCTGTCTGCGCTCAACAGGATGGTGATGCGCTTACTAGTTGCAGATGAGGAGAAGGCGGCCCAGATCCGCCAGCTTGCTGACCTGACTGCTGCACAATCTCACCAGATTACAGAGCAGGCTCGAGTTATAGAGGAGCAGGCCCAATAGATGGCTGCTCAGAGCACTGAGATAGCCCAACTCCAAGCACATAGTGTCACATCAAGCAAGAAGATAGAGGAGTTGGAGGAGGCAAAGAAGACTATCATGTTAAAGCTCAAGGGATCTAAGGAGGAGCCCTTGAAGATCAAGGAAGGGGATGGAGATGATGGTGATGATGATGATGAAGATGATGATGAGGATGATGAGGAAGATACAGAGGAGGATGAGGAAACTGAAGGGGAAAGGACAGAGGAGAAGGACGATGATGATGAAGCAGAAGGAGGGGATGCAGCTGCATCGGCCTCTACTTCAGGTCAAGAGAGGAGGTCAAAGAACAGACAGGACCAATCAGCCTCTACCTCTGCTCCTCCAAGTGATGAGCCGATGATACAAGACAAAAGTAAAGACTAGATGTTTATGTATTTATTTACTTTTGTATTTGAATCATGTATTGAAAACTATGTATTGAATGTTTATATTAAGTTAATGCATTTCTGTATGATTAATTACTAATGATTTATGTGTTGAATGTTTAAATCAAACAGATCCAAATTACCAAAGGGATGAGTTTGATGTTGCTCCCCTTCAGCAGGTCAAGACTCAGCTAACAATGATTCTTGATCTGCAAGGGATCGTAAGGAGGTCAGTGAGTTATACCCCTGAAGAAGGGGAAATAATTCATGACCTATCAAACGAGCAACTTGCAGAGATTTTCAAGCTCAATCCAGATGAGATAGTGAAAGATGCTCCGACATGTGATTCGACTAGTGATGAAGAGCTCAACAAAGTTGATGAAGTCGAGATCGAAGATGTCACTGCCGAGGATTACCCTCAGTATGCTGACAATGAGGGTAATGTGGTCCCCAATCTGGGTGAATCCCTCGTCAGCGATACTTTTGAGGTGTTGAACAAGATGGAGCAAGAAACAGAGAAAGCAGAAGGAACAGCCCAAGCCTCAAATGATGATGTCGACATTCGAAAGGCTGAGTGGGCTGCATGTTTTGAAGAAGTTAGAGCCCAACGTGCTGCACCGAAGAAGGATGCCTACACCAAACTCTACAGAGTCAAGAAACATCACAAGGTGTTGGGCAGGATCATAGCATGGGCGTATTTTGAGGATCTTAATGCTTATGCAGTTAAGAGGGAACATGGCATAGAGTACTTCAGATTCCCACATGATCTGAAGACTCTACCAGGTTTTGAGCTCAACCAGCTGGCCAAACTAAAGCTTTTGTATGCTGACCCGAGGAAGATGTCAGGCTGGTTCGAGGCTGCCCTAAAGAAGGAGTACCACACCAGATGGGTTAACTTCAGACCCCAACAGCCTACTAGGTATATCAAAAGGTCTGAGGTTGATGCCATTACTGGCAAGCCCAAGATAGTGTTGAAGTGGAGTCCTCCGCGCACAATGTCGAGAATCCCACTCAGGGAAATGCCACAGGACTTCACTCCACACTCTAAGTGGTGGTACTATGATTGGAGAACAGCAGAAGCGGTCATAGTCCTAAGCAAAGAGGGACAAATGGATACGATCAGGGTATTCGACCCGATGTGGCTTACTAACTTGTCGGCTAATGATGTCTATACACTATACAAGTGGCCACTGTTCTATGACACGCAAGATATTGTACAAGCCCTCCAGTTCCAGAACGTTATACGACTCTGCTTCGCGTTTGAGATTCATGCGGGAGTCACAAAAGAGGAGAACTACAAGAAAAACAAGGAGGTTATGCAGAAAACAAGAGATTAGAGAGATCTAGGTCCAAGGGGGAGTTTGTTGATGCATGTATGTTCCTAGATCATGATATGAAATGTAATAGATCTTGTTTGTCTGATTATGATGTAATTTGAAATGATTAATGAAATGATATTGATTGTTTGTGATTTGTAATGTCTATATATTTCATTAATGAGTCGATGTTGAATTGGTTGATTAGGTTTGTAATTGTTTGAATGGTTACAGATAATGTTATATTAATTAATACATTCAAACTTAACTTAATGAAGTTCTCATGCGAATGGCCCATGCGAATGGACCACACGCATGAATAACTTCATACGATTGACTCGGTCGCACGACTAAACCAGGAGACTGGATTAGTCGTATGATTGACACATAAGATTGGCTCAGTCGCACGACTGAACACTCAGTCGTGCGGATGAATCAACCGCATGGTTCAATCGCACGACTGAACCATACTTATGGTCCAGTCGCACGAATGAACAACACTAACCTATAAATAGACCCAATTCGTGGAAAAACGTAAGCATTCATACTATTACGACTCCAGACGTACCCTAGCCGTCCAGAAGCCTCCCAAATCGTTCTCCAAGTTCACAGAACACATTAGATCGATTCCCAATCGACTTCTAGCGTTAGATTCAATTCTTGATTGATTCTTCGTGTGTTCTCACTGATTGGATCGCCAATCAAATAGGATTCCGCACTATTTGACATGGTTTACACGCTAATCACTAGGTATTTCTTTCAAGACCAGGTCCTAACAAATGCCATGACGGTTCTAATGACTTCAATACCAAACTCCATCATGGTGGGGTTGAGCATTGCAAGTCAGCCAAAGAACTGTTTGATGTACTTGCTCAGATGTACTCCAGCTCCAATGACTCCAAGAAGGATTCCCTGAAGCAACAGTTCAAGAACTTCACTTATATTGCTGGAGAGACCCTCAGCCAGCAATACTTCAGGTATATGGATCTGATTTCCTCCCTTCAGTCTGTGGGAATTGCCCTTGGACTAAGAGATCTCACAAGAAAGTTCATGAGTGCACTCCCTAATGAGTGGACGTTCTACTGTGTCTCTATCAAGAGGACAGAAAATCTAAACACCCTCACCATGACTGAACTTTATGGCATCCTTGATGGATACCGTTTAGAGATGGAGAGCAAAAAAGGCCATCAGACAAGCAGACCCTTGAGTCTTCCTGCTAGCAACGCTTTAATGGTTGCTGAAGGCTCAGGACCCCCCAACCTCAACTGTACCTGACATACACCCAACAGCCATCCTGTTCTTCTGGGCCAAACGTTACATTCCCTGAGACTCCAAGGTCTCAACAGGCTCAGCAAAGTTCTTTTCAGGACAGTGTGCCTTTCTCTCAGGAAATGGGCACCCTAGTGACTATCAATACTGATTTGATGATCTAGAGTGTTTCCAACAAATGGCTCTGTTAATCTATAGAGCAAAGAAGTTCTTCAAGAGAACTGGAAGGAAATTTTCCCAGAACCCAACCAACAGCAAATTTGGGTTTGACAAAATCAAGGCCAAATGTTACCACTGTAACCAACTTGGTCACTTTGCCAGGGAATGCAAGGCTCCCAAGTCAAATCCGGGAACCCCACAGACCTCCACACATCCCTCTACACCAAATGCTACTTGAAAGTCAACAGAGCCAGCTGCTATGGCTCAAGAAGTTGACTGAAGCTTTATGGTACAGGATGTGACTCCTGCTCAAGCACTCATGGCAAGAACATATGACAATAAGGTATATGAACATCTCTGTACTCCAGCTTGTATTACTAAGGTTAAGTTATATCAGGACTACAATATGGAGATTAAATCCGATAATGAGTCTTTAAATGTTTTAAAATCTGATTTTAAAAGGGCTGAATCTGACTATCAAAAGAAAATTAAGGAGTTAGAGAAAACTATGTCCTAATTAAAGCATGAACATACAAACTATAAGACTCAAATGAAGGATTAAATATCTAAATTGTCTGAGGCTCAAGCCTAGCTTGTCACGGCTGAGGCTCAAGCCAGGAAGCATGCTATTTCTGAGCAAAACTTCCAAGCCATTCTTGCATCATCCTCTCACTCAACACTTTGTTACCAAAACAAAGGTGGGTTGGGAACGAATGAAATTGCTCCACCACATTCTTATGAGTCTATTAGACAACCAAGGTGTTGTACTGAAGAGCAAGATATTCCATCTGCTAACCCACCTTTTCATGAGTCGAATAGTGATGCAACTATATAGACCATCACATGGAAGAACCATGTAATTTTACCCACTCCTACCAGTGATGATCAACCCCTGACCACCAAAGCCTGAAGAAGCAGAGCTAAGGCAGCCATAAAAACTGCCAAGAAAGTTGTTGAGTCCAAGCTGAAGATAGACCCAAAGCAAAAGGGTGTATTCATCTTAACTGGATTCCAGGTGGTAGGTAACTCTGATTCAGGAAATGGATGTAGTACCAGCACTCCTGTCCTACCAAAGGATCAGAAGTTAAAGGGAAAGATTGCTGATGAAGAGAAGAAGAACAAGAAACAGCAATCCTCAAGTTCCCCGAAGATTAACATTGCATGCATAATGTGTGGTCTGCAAAACCACATGGCCAAAGAATGGTACTACAATCCTGCTAGCACACATTATGCAAACAATGTTAAAAGAGAATGAGTCAGGAAAAGTTTCTCATTTGGACCTTATCAGATGGTTCAAGTGATGAAAAAGGGAAAGCTTGTTTCCGAAGCAAGGTTGCTTTCGAAAGAAAGTCCTTCTTCCGAAGGGAAAATGGCTTCGGAAGTTAAAGCTGTCAAGACTCAAAAGAACAAAAGAGTCCCCTCGAAACCATCCAGAAGAAGACTACTTCGGAAGAAAAGGTGGTGAAGGTCTCTTCCAAAAAGAAAAAAGCTTCGGAAGAATGCCAAGCTGCAAAAGGTTCAACAAGCTCATCCTCTATGATCAACCAAGGGATGGAATGGAAGATCAAAGAAGATGCTGCAGCCCAAACCTCCTCTTCAAAGACATCCATTGAACCCCCACGCATAAACTTTGGTTTAATTATGTCACTATCATTGGAAGAACCCAAGACCAACAAGGCTTGGGTTTCCAATCAAAACTAATCATCTCATCTTATGTGCAGGAACATCCATATGACAAGAATAACAATGTATGGATTGTGGATAGTGGATGCTCCAGGCACATGACAGGGAACAAATCTCTCCTTCAACAATTCTAACATTTTGATGGAGGTCCTGTCTAGTTTGGAGGTGAGGCCGGAGGATATATTTCTGGCAGAGGAAGTATATCCAACAGAAAATTAAAAGTTGACAAAGTTCACTTTGTCAAACAACTTGAACACAACTTGTTAAGTGTTTCTCAGTTTTGTGATCAAAAGCGTCAAATGCTCTTCACAGAACATGAGTGCATTATTCTTAAACCCGGGATGACAATTCCTCAGGAATTGGTGCTTCTTAGATCTCCCAGGAAAGGGGATATGTACAAGCTTGATATGAACAATGCTTCCCCAATGGGTGAAGTGTCATGCTTTCTTTTCAAAGCTAATGGTGATGAGTCAACACTATGACATAAACGAATGTGTCATGTAAATTTTAAAACAATGAATAAATTAGTTAAAAATAACTTGGTATATGGTTTGCCTAAAAAGGAATTTTTCTGCAAAGATAACTATGTTGCATGCCTGAAAGGGAAGCAACACAGGGCGTCTCATAAATACAAAGTTGTTAACTCTATCACCACTTCATTACACTTATTGCACATGGATCTATTTGGTCCCACAAGTATAATAAGCATTGGAAGGAAATCATATTACCTTGTGATTGTTGATGATTTTACAAGATTTACATGGGTATTCTTGTTAAAAACTAAAGATGAAACTGCTGAAACTTTAAAATCTTTTATTCTTAAAATAGAAAATCAAATTGATCACAAGGTTAAAATAATTAGAAGTGATCAAGGGACTGGGTTTAAGAATCAAGTTTTTGACTCATTTTGTAATTCAAAAGGGATTGCCAGATAATATAGTGCTCCTAGAACTCCTCAACAAAATGGTGTTGCTGAGTGTAGGAGCAGGACACTTATTGAGGCTACTCGGACCATGTTAGCTGATTCAAAGCTACCTCTAAAATTCTGGGCAGAGGCAGTCAGCACTGCATGCTATGTGCATAATAGGGTTCTTGTATTAAGCCACATGGAAAAACCCCTTATGAGCTATGGAACAAGAGGCCACCGTTCATTGGCTTTCTAAGGTCCATTGGCAGCAGGTGTACCATACCTAACACAAAAGACAATTTGGCAAAATTTGCTGAAAAGTCGGATGATGCTATCTTTGTTGGATATTCCTCTAACTCTAAAGCTTATAGAGTTTATAACATCAAAATCAAGAATTTGAGGAATCTTGCAAAATTGTAGTTAATGAGCACACTCCTTGTGTTAGGGGGAATGGACCTTATCATATCTTTGATTTAGAATTTTTTTTCAAACTATTCTAAACCCTCTTGTGAGAATGTTTCAGCTGGAACAGGGGCTCAAAGTGACTCTAATGAAGACCAACTATTTGAGCTTCCCAGGCCTATTCCAAGTTCTCCTAGAGCTACAACAAACCAAGCTCCCACTATTGGCAAATCTAATAGCATGACTATCTCAAGGGATAGTGGAGTTTCAACCAGTGATCCACCTGTTGATTTTCAAACCTCATCAGGTGACACTGCTCAACACTAAGCTGATGGAAGTAGCATCTTGAAGGAACAAGCTACTGTTAATGCTGCTTCACAACCAACAAATGATGATGATGTTTCTCATTCATTCAATCAGTCCTCATTGAATGAGTTTGAAACAACAGCTGGACCCAGTGTTCAAGCTCCTGAGCAAAATATGTCCAATCTGGATCTATCTTTGCAATTGGAGGTAACTCCTAGACTTAGGATTCACAACACTCATCCAGCTGAGAACATCATAGGGGAAATCTTTGAAGGTGTGAGAAGAAGAGGACAAACTCACAGTGGGAATGTCTGCTTGTACTCATGCTTTTTATCCTAAATGGATTCCAAGAAGGTAGAAGATGCCTTGAAAGATAGTAGCTGGGTTGAATCAATGCAAGAGGAGCTGCTTCAATTCAAGAGACAAAAGGTTTGGAACCTATGTCCGCTACCATCTGATCAAGTACCTGTAGGCACCAAATGGGTTTTCAGAAACAAGAGAGATGATAGAGGCTTGATCATCAATAATAAGGCAAGACTGGTAGTTCAAGAATACACTCAAGAGGAGGGAATAGATTATACTGATCTCTTTATACCAGTTGCAAGACCTGAGGTAGTTAGGATATTCTTTGGTTATGCTGCATCCAAGAATTTTACTGTTTACCAGCTTGATGTCAAGTGTGCCTTTCTATATGGGGATATAGAAAAGGAAGTCTATGTGTGCCAGCCTCCACGATTTGAAGACCCACATCACCCCAACTATGTGTGCAAATTGGATAAAGCTCTATATGGGCTGCACCAAGCACCTAGGCTGTGGTATGAGACATTGTCTCAGTTTCTCCTGAAGAATGGTTACACTAGAGGTATCATTAACAAGACCCTTTTCATAAGGAAGTCTGGAAAGGACATCTTGCTCGTTCAAGTCTATGTTGATGACATCATATTTGGTTCCTCAAATGACCAAATGTGTAAAGACTTTAAGAGCATTATGAAGAAGAAGTTTGAGATGAGTTCCATGGCAAAAATGGACTTTTTCCTTGGAATTCAGGTGAAGCAAATGAAGGAAGGGTTTTTCATCAATCAATCTAAGTATGTCAATGAAATCTTAGAGAGATTTGATATGAAAGATTGTAAGGCAGCCAAAACACCTATACCTAGAAACCATAATTTATGTCCTGACTTTGAGGGGGAGGATACTGATCAACATCACTATAGGGCAATAATTGGTTCTCTGATGTATCTCACATCAAGTAGACCTGATATCATGTTTGCAACTTGCATTTGTGCAAGATATCAGGCTGCTCCAAAGGTTTCTCACCTAGTTGCTGCCAAGAGAATCCTCAGATACCTCAAAGGAGCACCTAAATTAGGTCTCTGGTATCCAAGGAACATCAATTTCAATCTCTACGGCTACTCTGACAATGACTATGGTGGCTGCAATATCAACAAGAAATCAACATCAGGTGGATGTCATTTTATTGGTGGAAGGATCATCTCATGGCAATGCAAGAAGCAATCCTATGTTTCAACATCTACTTCTGAAGCTGAATACATTGTTGCTGCTAGTTGATGTACTCAGCTGTTGTGGATTCAGAACCAGATGATAGACTACGGATTCAACTTCATGAGTACTCCTATCCATATTGACAACAATAGTGCTATCTCCATTACTGAAAATCCGGTGAAGCACTCCAAGACAAAGCACATTGATATCAGGTATTACTTCATTAGAGATATTCATGAGAAAAATCTGATTAAACTAATCAAAGTTTACTCAAATGAACAATATGCAGACTTGTTCATCAAAGCTTTTGATTAACAAAGATTCAAGTATCTCATTACAGCTATTGGGATGATAAACATTGATTAGTCTATCTCCTCTGAAAACCTTTTAATGTGTAAAGTCTTGTGCCATAACAATCTAAGCCCTGTTACAAAAAGGCCTTCTCTGAAATTTCACTAAGTATAAATTCTTCCGAAGAGGAATTAACCTTCGGAAGATATTTTACATATCTTCTGAAGTAAATTTCCTCCTAGGATAATCTTCTTCTCGGAAGAGTTTTTAGTCTCGGAAGAAGTGATTGATTACATATCAGATCTACTTCCGAAGCTTATAAAATTCTTTATTCGTAAAGCAATTTTTACTCTCGGAAGTAAAAATCTTACCTTCGGAAGTAAAAATGCCTTCGGAAGAAGATTACCTTCGGAAATGCTTTATACTCAGAAGAAAGATTTTACTGTGTGACGGAAATCTTTTGGGCCCCACTCTGTAAAAAGTAAAGATTTTGTTAATGATGTCCGATTATTTAAATGGACTAAACCTTACCACCCCTGTCACATCATCCACCAAAACATCATGTCACCTTATCCAAACCCCCGAAACCGCCATTTCACCCATTTAAATAACCCCGACTAATCACTTTTATCTTTTTACCAAATTTACTGCCCTAAAAGCTTCCTTCGTCTCCAATTTACCTAATTCAAAAGTCATCTCCCTGCAACTTTCTCTATGGCACTTAACCCTCAGCACAACTTGATTCTTCAAGGGATGTTGACTTCTCAGATATCATTTCCTTTCTTACCCAATCATCTTATTATACCGCTCTGACTGTTAACCCTACCGTTTACTCAAATCACATGGCTGAATTTTTGGCCAATGGTCAGATTGAAACCCTAAATATGGTTAGGGTAATAAGGTCGAGCATTTATGGCCAGGAGTTGATCATTTCTGAACAACTCATCAGGGAGTATCGGGTGCTTCACGATGAGGGTGCTCCTACAAAGTTTTCTAAGTCAGACTTAGACAACACCTATATCCAAATGGGATATGGTGGAGATGTAAGCAGGTCTACAGTCTATAAGTTTAACTTCTCTTACAACTGGAAGTTTCTGCTGCATGTTGTTCTTCATTGCTTGTCAAACAAGTCTGGGGGATGGGATCAAATCCCATATGAAGTAGGGTGCCTAGTTCATGGATTGGTGAAAAGCCTCCGCTTCAATTACTCAAGGTTTGTGCTGACTAACCTCATAGGGAACCTCCAGCGGGACACATTCTTCATGTATCCTAGGTTCCTTCAGCACATCATTAACTGTGAGTTGGACCAGAGTCAGCTTGTCTGTGCAGCTGCTCTGACTGTCCCTCAAATGAGGCCGACCATCTTCAAGATTTTGAAGAGAGTTTCCACCAATTTCACTGGGAGACAAACTGACCTTTTTCCAGGTATGATTGAGCCAATGGCTCCTGGTGACATCCCTGTTAACCCCACAGGTGATGAACCCACACCAGCAACTACCCTCACATTGCCAAATCTACCTTCTCACCCCATCACTATCACATACCAAAGACGCCCCAAACGAACCCTTGTTCAATCTACACTGATTGAACAAGCTCATCCTGTTCAATCCAAAAAGACTAGAGTGGAACAATGGGCTCCCACTCAGTCTGAGGTCTCACCATCCTTCACAATTAACCTTAATATGGGTATTGAGTCTCCTCAGTCTCAAACCCATAAGCCCAAAACCTAAGCAGTAAACCCTCAGAGTGAGTCTATATACTCCCCTGAGCAGCCAAAAAGGGACACCCCACCATAAGCTCAATGCCAATAGACATTGATCAAGGTCCCGGGTCATTAGGCTTAACCTCTATATCTTTTACTGACCTATTGATAGGAACTGATGAGGAGATTATGTCTCTTTAGGGCAATGAAGTTGATCCACAACACCCTCTCAAGGATCAACAAAGCCTAGAGCTTCAGAGGTTGAATGCACCTTCTATTACTGTTGAGGGAGTTGGTCAACCTAAGGTCCAAGTGGAACCTGAGAGTAATTTTGAAGGGGAAACAAGGACTGATGGCCCATCAACTGAGATAGTTGGGACAGAGAGTGCATTCTCACAGACTTTCGAAGCACAAGTCAAAGCCTCGGAAGAACAACTTCAAACTTCTGAAGCTGAGATTGAAGCTACGGAAGGACTATTCTCTTTATCTGATGATCTAGAAGTTATAGATGCAATCCTAGAACTTGCATCTCAGGTTAATAGAGAGGATTTTCTCACCCAACCCCTAGCTCAAACATCATCATTGACTCCAGCTCTTATTACCACCACTAAACCTGAACATCCAAGAACCCCCAAAGTCTAGCACTTCCGAAGATGTCAAAAGAAAGAGGAAGATGACTGAGGAAGAGCTTCAGGAGGAAGCAAGGTTAGAAAAACTTAAAATAAAAGGTAGACTCACAACTGGGAAGTTGCTAGCCACAAGTAGCAAAGCAGCTACAGCCAACCAGGAGGCTATCAACAACAGAAGAAAAGTGAAAATCATTGACAGGCTTGTCAAGTTGGGAGCTGTTAATGAAGATGTACTCCTGGTACCATTAGAGGAGTTAGTAGAGTTAGAAAAGGCAACTTTGCTGTAAATTTAGCAAAAGGAAGAAGCAGCAAGGTTGCCTTGGTGGAAGAAAAAGAGAAAGAGAAAAGAGAAGCTGATCAGCAACTAAGGAGGGAAAGGATAACTTTCCTAACCTCCAGGGGTTTCTCTTTAGCAGAACTATCTCCACATGACAATGATACAATCTTATGGCTCTTAAACAAAGAGCAAGATTAAATGGAGAAGGAGAGAAAGAAAGCTGCTAAGGAGAAGCTAAGGATGATGAAGAAGAAGGAAGAAGAAGCAGGACTCGCTGCTGCCAGAAAGATAGGTGATAAAGCCTGGATGAAGGACTATCTCTGAGCTCATGGCTTCTCTGGGAGGCAGGTGGGTCCAATGTCTGAGAAGACTCTCCAGCGACATGTCAATGACATAAAGGCTGACATTCGCTCGGGGAAAAGGAAGGAGATGTATAGAAGGGGACAGGGGATGATCTTCAAACCAACCACTCAATCCCAACCTCAAACCCAACCACAACCTGAACCAACTCCTTTTCCATTCCCCATTAAGAATGAACCAACCTCTGAGCCTTATCCCTTGAACCCACACCATCATCCATACCTACTTCCTCACCCCAACCACTTAAAGTACCCATCCTCAAACCAAAAACACTTGCCAGAACCCAAACATCTCAACCTACCCAACAACCTCCCAAACCATCCCCTCAGCCTTCCAAACATCTCTACTTGGAGGAGTTTTAGGAGATCAAAACAAAGCTCATCAACTATACAACCCTGAGCGACATCTCTTGTGAGGAGGTGTCTGTCAAACTAACATATGTTGATGGATCCTCATGTTCCCTCACTAGAGATCAATTTCTTCATCTGCCCAGAGGAACATTGGACCAGCCGCAAAACTCTTTGGCCTCAACTCAGATTCACTAAATGAAGAAGAGAAGAAGGTAAGGAGAAGGCTAGCAACTCTGCTGGATACAAAGAAAGGGGACAAGATGCCAAATCAACCCCTTGTGCCTAGAAAGAGGATTATTCAGTGGAGGATCGAAGACTCTTCTCACAACTTTGTTGTTGAGAGAGAGAGAGTGGAGAGCTAAACATGCTAAATGCCTCATCTCTGCTACACTTAAGCAGATTTTACATTGCTGAGTTAGTAGAGAAGCCATTCTCCAACCCCTCCAACTCTGATATTAGCATTAAATTGTGAAATAAAGTTAACAAAATTGGCTATGTGTGTACGTATACTTACTGTTTCCGTCCTGAAATTACATAATTTTCTTGTGCTACTGATTCACGACAGCCACTCCCAAAATCCTTCGGCAATGCCCCAATGATAATAACCTTTTAAAATCGATATTTAGATATATAAAACATACTCATCTTTATTTTGTAATTCCACCACTTGTAATTCATAAGGTTCACTTTCAATAACGATACAATTCCTTGTACTAACTATTCAAACTGGACAATTAAACATACTCGTCTTTATTTTGTAATACATTCCTCAGTTAGCTACAAATAGTGATCTTAATATGCCTTTGACAACTATAAATAAACCTGCAAATCTTGCAGCTTAAATAACAATTTATAAGCCACGAAATTTTCTTTTCAATTTAACCCCTTTGACGCATTAAATGAAATAACAGCTTTACCTTAAAATATTCATATACTTTCGTTTTATTGGATGACAACCATGACAAAAACAATGTATGACTTAGCAATAGAAATAACATAATACCAACATCTATAATTGATTCAAAATCCAGGAAAAAATTTAAAGTACATGCCAAAAACTACACATGCTTTTGTTTCAAGACTTGGACAAAATAGTTGCATCATCTTCAAATCCATATATAATTAGAACACAAAAGCATCAAATAAACGTTTCAGTTGTGATTTTAGTAATTAATAAGGAAAAATATCAAGATTTAAAACTCCAGTCTTTTACAAAAACTTATCATGTGTGTTGGAGGCTTGAAGATTAACATTAGTTTTTAGTTTTTGTTTTTGTCATAGTATAGGGACTTATTTTGTAAATATATGTTCCTTAGTTTCTTGTATTAGTATAAATAGGATTATATGTATTTTTGCAGGTCGATTTTGAATAGAACTCTCTCATTTATACATTGTAATCCTTTGCTAATATCAATGATATCTCTGTGAATTTGTTTTGATATATTTGCTTAGTTTGATTACTTTGTCCAGATAATTGTCAATTGTATTAATTCATTAACACAGATCAATCCATTTGAACCTATCAAATGGTATCAGAGCCTTCGGTTTAAGTGATTTGAAGCTTAAAATCGACTTTTAAGCAACTGTTAATCACTAGAAACTGTGTTTTGATAGCAATTGTTCAATTAATTGTTGATTTCAATTGTGTTTCATCATTAGAAACATGAATTGAATCACAATTGAGTGATTTGACACTTTCAGATCTGAAATTTCATCAGATTTGAGTGCGAGCTGTTCTTCATTGTCGAACTCAAATTTCATCAAAATTCTGATAAATTTTGTTAATTGAATGGAAATGATGATAAAGGATTGATAATCGGTGCATTTTACACTTGATAGAAGAGTTTTAGATCAATTAATCAAGTTTTGAAAAGTTTGTTAAGATCAGGTTGTTACGAAGATGATGAATTAGGCGTTTGGTGTGTTGAAATCTGCAATTCACCTAAGTGTTTAGGCGGATGAACACTGTTTAGACGCTTTAACACTGTTTAGGCGTTTCAGAGTGGACGTTTTAACACTATTTGTGGGCGTTTTAGCACTATTTGGACGTTTTTCGGAAACTAAGTCCTAGGCGATTTGGAACTATTTAGGCGCTTTGAAACTGTTCAGGCGTTTCATCACTGGTTGGGCATTTTAGAACTATTTAGGCGCATTGATACTATTCAGTGTTTCTACTTTTGGGCATTTCAAAAATTCACTAAGGCATTCTCTTTGGCGTTTCCAAGTCAAAGTGGGTGCTTATCAACTATTCAGGCGCATCAGATTCAGACTTTTCTTTTAAACACTTAGAAAATTTTTCAAAAATTAAAATCCAAAAATATTTTCATTTCTGTTCTTCATTTAAAACTTTATAACAACAAAAATAGTATCTTTCCTTAATCTTAAAACTTAAACATGGTTAAGTCTGAAGATTCTGAGAACAGAATGCCAAAGTTGAAGAACAGAGCTGACTTCAAGAACTGGTCACTCAGACTGAAACACCATCTGAACTCTATTGATACTGATCTCTGGAAATCAATAGAGAAAGGACCTCACATTCCTGTTACTTTTGATGGTCCTGATAGACTTTTTGTGTACACAAAAGATTCACAAGAGCCATATCCTGGAGATGGTTTACATAGGGATGATCTGAAGAAAGTAAAGAATGATATTAAAACCTATTATCTTATGTGTAAAGGGTTACCTTTGGAGGTTCTATCCAGGCTTGAAGGTTACCAAACTGGGTATACTATGTACAAAGCCTTGAAAATCATATGTGAAGGAGGAAAAGAGATTCAAGATCTCAAAAGACAGATACTGAAAAGGCAACTTGAGTTGTTTGAGCATATCTCTGGAGAAACCATAAACCAGATGATGAACAGATATGTGCAACTTATTACAGAAATGTCAACTTTAGGGATTAAGAATGATCTTAAAGACCTAAATGATAGACTTCTAAATGCACTTCCATCATCTTGGAAACAAACAGTAACTTTGTTAAAGCATACTGAAAAGTTTCTATGGACCTTGATCTGTTAATTATAAAGATTGAATCAGTGAAAATTGATGAGGGCTCAAGGAATAATGATAGAGCTGCATCTACTTCTCAATATAAGTATGTTGCTTCTCCAGCAAATACTGTAGAGAATGCTTTTCTTGCTTAAGATGAAACCACTCCAGAAGATGAGGGTGATCTGTTTGTGGGAGCAGGATTCTTTACTAGTACACATGTCTACTCAACTCAACCACAACCACAGTCTCCTCCAAAACCTCAAATGTCTAAAACTCAAAATGAGACTCAATCTTCTAACTCTGCTAATCCTAGCAAAGTTAAAGATGTTATAAACATCCTTTTACAGGATGAAGAGTCAAAATCTGTATTTACAGCATTTATGGCAAGTTTTCAAGCATATCAGGGTAGCCATTTAACACAAGTTGATTTAATTTTGCAGGATCTGTTTGAATGATGTTGAAGAAATGGATCTCAACTGGAAAATGGTGATGATAACTTATAGAACACAAAAGCATTCATATATAAACAGAAACTATAAGCCAAGTGCAAACAAAACAGTTGGCTTTGATAAGTCGAAGTCAAATTGTTTTAACTGTAACAGCTATGGCCACTTTTCTAGAGAGTGCAAAGCTCCAAGAACACAAGGAGGAAATGGTCAAAGTAGCACTAATAGTCAGAGGTATCATTAACAGACTCAGAAGACATTTCAGAAGCCTTATCAGAGTCTACCAATGCCAGAACTGAAGGAAGAATCAAAGACCACTGAAGAACCAAAGAAAGCACTAGTTGTCAGCATCAAGGATGGTTATGATTGGAGTGCTTATGCAGAACAGTTTACTGCAGATCTTACTTCTGGTCTAGCACTTGTTGCTGAGATTAACACTAAAGACTGGTCTGAAGACAAAGATCCAAAGGAAGAAGGAGATTCAGACAATGAGGAAGACTATGACTGGAGTGACAAATCTAACCCAAAGGAAGATTATGAAGAAGTTGCTCTTATGGCACAGTTTGAACAACCCAAGGTTGTAAACTCATCATCTAACACTGAGTCTTCAAATTCTTATCCAGAAATTCCAGTGGAAGTAAGGGAGAAAATGTGCACTAAAGCATGTTTTGAACAAGTAGAACACTACAGAACCTACTCATTCAGAATATGTGATAAACTGAAACCAGAAGAATTAATGCACAGTAAGCTGAAAGCTGATTACAAAATTTCTAATGATAAAATCATATCTTTTCAAACTTCTTGAAACAAAACTTTAAAAGAACTTGAACTTTTCAAGAAGCAACTTGAAGAGATGACAAAAACCCTTGAACAAGAAAAATTGACACATGCAGCAACTCAAATTGATTTAACCAAAGTGAAAAGCTCAAAAACTATTGTTGAGCAGTTAGTAAATGGTAGGAAAGATAAAGATAAAATAGGATTAGATTCACACATGAACCGATGCCTGAATCAATATCCAATACCTTACCTGAAAACTTTAATACCCATGATCATTCACCAGAAAATAAAGCTAAGCTGAAAGAATTTCAAGAAAAGAAAAGGAATGTTCAATCTAATGTGGAGAGTGAAATCGAAAAGATAAATATTGAAATATTCGAAGAGAAAGATTCAGAAAAGATAAAGAATGGTCATCCAATTAAAGTCTATGAACCTCGACAAAAGAACAAAAAGCTATTTGATCCAAAAGGTGAATGTGTTATTGAGAAGTGTGAACTTGAACAAGAGGCTAACAAAGTTAATAACATCAATAACAAGTTATAAGGGAAATCTAAAGAAGAGAAATCAGAGACTTCCTGTTCTGATGATTCAAGCTCTTCTGAAACAAACCTAATTGATCAAAAACTGAAAGAATCTGAAAAAGAATCTTCTCAAGATTTTATTAAAACCCAAAGCACTAAAACTACATCAAGAACAAGAAATCACAGAAGACGAAAAGCATCTTCTAAAGCTAAACATCAATCAAGTCAATTAAACCAGTAAAGTTTGTGTTAGCAGGAACTTTTGACATAAACACAATCTCTGAAACAACATCAAAACCTAAGATCAAATCTAACTCTAATCTGAAAACAGATTCAGGTCCTAAGTCTTCCACTGTTCATAAAAGATTTGTATCTCAGGAGTTAAAGAATTGTGAAAATGTTAAAAAGCCAAATCCTATAAATCAAAAGACCAAACTCACACAAAAAAAACAACAGTTTAACCTGACTACCCCTAACTCTAGACAAGGATCTAATGTGGCTTCCACATCTAGGGTTAAGCAAATGTTGTTCAAAAAGCCACAAAGGTACTGTAACATATGTGATATGTACAATCAGAACACATCTGAGTGTTATTTTAACAAGTATTGTCACATTTGTGATATGACAAATCACTCAACGGCTGATTGTTATTTCAATAAATACTATGCCTTGTGTAATGAAAGAAATCATAATACTGAGGATTGCTTCTTTAGGAAGAACTCGCCTCGGAAAGATTTTGGTAATCAAAGATTTCAAAGAAATCACAATTATGGTTTTCAAGGATTATCAAAACAACATTCTTTAGGCTTGAGATCTCTCAGAAGAATCAATTCTGATTATGATGATCAGTATATTGTGAGATCACAGCAGTATAATCATGGAAATTTTATTCCACGTTCAGTGAGAATGAAAAATGAAACAATTAACAAGAAAAAATTTTCTAAGAATGTTTCAAATGTTGGTTCAAAGTTTCTTGATGATGATCTTGAGAATAGATTTAATGCTTTGAGATCAAAACAAAGAAAAGATAAACAGACAGTTTTTCAAAGAGGATTTGAAAATCCAAAATTTCAAAAGAAACATGATGTGCACAAACTCCATTTCAAGCAATTTACCATTGTGGATAAATATGGCAAGCCCAAGACTATATCGGCTTGGGTTGATAACTCATCTTAAATGTCTTTAAAATGCAGGTACGCCCAAGAAGACCAATGAATACATGGTATGTTGACAGTGGGTGTAGCCGGCATATGACATGCAACCAAGCCTTACTACAAGACTTTAAGACAAAAGATGGTACACATGTAGCTTTTGATGGAGATGCAGGTGGAAAGATAACCGGAGAAGGAACAGTATCTAACGGAGTTATAAGCTTTGATAAAGTCAACTTCTGTGCTTAGTTGAACTTTAATCTTTTAAGCGTTTCTCAAATATGTGATAAATCGTATTGTGCTTTATTTGATGACTCTTATTGCTATATTTTAAAGCCAGGTTTCCAGATTAGCAAGGAATGGGTGGTTGTAAAAGCTGTTAGAGATCGAGATGTCTACAAGCTAGATATGTCTCACGTTGATCCTTCAACTGAAACAACTTGTCTCATTGCTCATGCTTCAAATGATGAAAGCCAGCTTTGGCATAGACGTCTGGGGCATTCCAACTTCAAAAACATGAACAAACTTGCAGCAGGAAATCATGTAGTGGGCATACCATCAAAGAAGTTTGCTACATCAGATCTCTGTAAAGCATGTTTGAAAGGGAAGCAGCACAGGGCGTCTTATAAGTCCAAGCTGATAAACTCAAACTCCAAGCCTTTGCAGATGTTACACATGGATTTATTTGGTCCAGTAAATGTACAAAGTATTGGAAAGAAATCATATTGTGTAGTTATCATTGATGACTATACAAGATTTTCTTGGGTTTCTATTTACGTGCAAAATCTGAAATGACTGAATTATTAAAAGAGTTTATCACTAAAGTAGAAAATCAACTTGATCAAAAAGTCAAAATAATTAGAAGTGATAATGGAACAAAATTCAAGAATGCTAATGCTGACATGTTCTGTGCAGGGAAAGGGATAGCTCATCAGTTTAGTGCTCCAAGAACTCCTCAACAAAATGGAGTTGCAGAAAGGAAGAACCGAACATTGATTGAGGCAGCCCGTGCAATGTTAGCAGATGCTATGATTCCTATCACTTTCTGGGATGAAGCCATATCAACTGCGTATTTTATTCAGAATCGTACTCTATTGGTGAAAGACAAACAGAAAACTCCTTATGAGTTGATGTTAGGCAAGAAACCAAACATAGATTTTCTTAAATCTTTTAGTTGTCCAATTATGATTCTAAACTCAAATGATCAGCTAGGCAAATTTGATGCAAAATCTGATGACTGATTCTTTCTTGGATATTCGTCAGCTTCTAAAGCATATAGAGTTTATAACTCTAAGACGAAGGTTATCATTGAAACTTTCAATGTTAAATTCCTTGAAAATACATTTCCATCAGTTGCAAATGGTCCAGCGTGGTTATTTGATTTAGATTCATTGTCAAATTCACTCAATTCTAATCAATTTGACTCTTCTTGTGTCCACAGGAAACAGTAGGAGATCTTGGATCCTTTAGTGATGATTCAGAATCTGACGATATGGATGATTCAAGCCCGGACTATCCGTTTTTCACATTTGTGAGAGATCCTATATTCAATTCAGATGATCATGATCAACAAATTCCTAAGCAACACCAAGTTTCTGCAAATTCTGATGTCTCTCAACCAATTCCTAATAATGGACCAGAAATTCAACAACCTGAGTGTGGAACTTCATCAGTATTCGGAGATATAGATGTCAATGACAAGCTTGATTATTTCGTTAACTCTCAAACTCAAGTTCCGATTTTCACTCCACATTCTTCAAACCTGTTGCATCAGCTCTCCGACTTGAACCAAACCAATCTTGATGTGAATGTTCAAGAAGACGAGTTCCCAACGTCTCGTATTCACAAGAGACATCCCATCTCACAGATTATTGATCCTTTGAATGAGAGAACTACGAGAAGTCATACAAAGCAAGCAAACATTTGCTTATACTTGTGTTTTCTTTATCAAATTGTCCCTAAAAACATCACTGAAGCATTACAAGACAATAGTTGGATTGAGGCTATGCAAGAAGAGTTACTACAATTCCATAAACAGGAAGTGTGGAAGCTTGTGGATTTGCCTGAAGGAGGAAATTCCATTGGCACAAAATGGTTGTTCAGAAACAAATCAGATGATCGAGGAATATTTGTTCGAAACAAAGCAAGGCTAGTAGCACAAGGTTACACCCAGGAGGAAGGAATTGATTATGATGAAGTCTTTACTCCAGTTGCAAGACTCGAAGCAATTCGTGTCTTCCTGGCATATGCTTCTTATATGAAATTCAAGGTGTACCAAATGGATGTTAAAGGTACATTTTTGTATGGACCAATCACCGATGATGTGTATGTCAAGCAACCTCAAGTTTTTGAAGATGCTGAATTCCCTCTTCGTGTGTACAAGCTATGCAAAGCTTTATATGGTCTACATCAAGCTCCAAGAATCTGGTATGATACCTTGTCCCAACATTTGATCCAACATGGATACACAAGAGGGAAAATTGATCCAACTTTATTCATCAAGAAGGATGCAAATGATCTCTTATGTGTGCAAAAGTATGTGGACGATATCATATTTGGTTCGAACTAGTCAGAATCTGTGCTTAGAATTTGAAGAGATTATGAAATCGCGTTTCCAGATGAGTTCAATGGAAGAAATCAATTTCTTCCTTGGATTGCAAGTAAAATTATCTACAGATGGTATACTCATCAATCAAGAGAAGTTTGTTGATAAGCTATTGAAGAAATTCAAACTGCGAGATTATCAATATATCAGAACTCCAACTGACGTCAATGCCAAGATTGATCCTGATCCGAAAGGAAAATCTATTGACCAAACATTATATAGATCTATGATTGGATCTTTGATGTATCTTACTGCATCTAGACCTGACATAATGTATGCTGTTTGTGTAAGTGCCAGGTATCAATCAGACCTGAACGAATCTCACCTAATTGCAGTCAAACGCATATTCAGATATCTCAAAGGAAAACCAGCTCTAGGGTTATGGTATCCTTATGAAGGAAACTTCGAGTTACATGGATATAGCGACAGTGATTATGGGGAATGTAGTCAGGATAGGAAATCTACTACGGGTGGTTGTCAGTTTTTAGGTCCCAGATTAGTCTCATGGCAGTGTCAGAAACAAAAAAATGTCTCCGTATCAACTGCAGAAGCTGAGTACATAGCTGCATCAGCAGGATGTTCTCAAATCCTTTAGTTACAAAACAAACTACTGGATTACGGGTTCAATTTTCTTAAAACTCCTATTTACATTGATAACAACGCTGCTATGTTTATAACAACTAATCCTGTCCAACATTCAAAAACAAAGCATATCGAAATTTGATATCATTTTCTCAGAGATAACTCTGAAAAAGGTTTAATCATTTTGATTCAAATATCAACTGAAAAACAATTGGTTGACCTGTTTACAAAAGCCTTTTTACCATGAAGGTTTGAGTATCTAGTTGAGTCTATTGGTCTTATTAATCATGTTGAAAGCTAATTTTGTTTCATCAAAATGATAAGAACCCTCCCTCTCTTTCATAAACAAATTCAAAGGAAAACTATCAAAGTTGACTGCCTGATTGTAAATATAGTGTGTATGTGCTAAAAGAAAAAGCAAATACAAAATTAGATATTGCAAAATCAAAATAGAAAAATACAAAACGAAAAAGAGAAAATAGTTTAGATGTTTATTTCTTTATAATTGAATCTGCCTCTGCAACATGTGAGAAATGATAGTACATCAGATTTAATCAGCTGCATTCTTCACTCGATAATAAAGTCTGACATGATCAGATATGATGTGCGGGTAAACTCATGCAATTATACTGAAAAAGTAGATTCTTGTGATTTAACTAAATCATTATGCATTAGTGGGTATTCATCTTAGTTCGTATGAGTGGTGTTGACTTATCTGATTGATTGCTTGTCAAGTCACAAACTCACACCTGATGGTGATATGAATAACCATGAGATCTGTTTATTGCATCTGTTCACTTCTTTGTTATGAGTCATCATAGGCCTGAAGTGATGAGGTATCCTCTGTTGTAAGTCATTACAGACCTGGATATTCTCACCTGATGCAAAAGATGCCAATGAGCACAATCCTTTCAAAAGTCCAAAATGGATGTCTTCTGATTCTTATGAATCATCTATATCCAATTCTTAATGAAACGGATTCAGGGATTATCCAATGGTTTGTCCATGGTGGTGTTCTCAGAGATTATCAAATGGTTTTACCATAATGATTCTCTCATTGACTTAAACATGAGATCTAGTTATACATATATGTCAGGTAATTAAGCCGAGAAAAAGTGCTTCCCTGCGTACCTTGACAAGGGTCGGACTCTCTAAGTCTAAGTGTGGGTTCCATAGTGTCATATCTAATAGATACTTAACAATCCAAGAATTGAACAAGTAGGTGTGCTGATACTTTTACCAAAGTACTCATGGTCTGTCCTTAGATCTCGTGTCTCCTTTGTTGCGGTAACGCTGACCTGGAACACACCTCATTAGGATTTAATCGTTGTCAATGACTATGCATAATTTCTTTTATTTTAATTTGCTGATTATTATCTGATTTGATCTCACTGTAGGCATATGATTCATTATACATATAGTAGAGTTTTTATTCTGCTTTATTTTGATTTTTGCATGAATTTATGTGTGCAGGTATGTTAATAATGATTGTTTTTCTCAATTTACAACTTATAAAAACTTCTAAGTTTGTGAACTTAAAAGTTTAGGGGGAGTAAAGATTGAAAAAGAGAAAATCAAAATAAATGTTGAAAAAGATGATGCTAAATTTACAAGTATGTGTGTGTTTGATATGATATAAAAATGAACTTGTCAAAAATTTCAAATTGTTTCTAATTTGAAACATGGAAAAGCTTCTTGCAAATAATTGAGTTGAGATTGTTTGAAATTTTAAAAAATTTCAAAATTTTTTAGACTAAAATGACGGGAAATTAAATTGAAAAATACAAGGTAAAAGTTTGAGTGAGAAAATATAATTTTAAAATGATAAAGTCAAAAAGTCAAAATTTTTGTGTGGTCAAAAAGTCAAAGTCAAAATTTGACCAAGGGTTGACAATTTCATGAAGAACATTGAAAATTTTGAAAATCAGGGCTTAAATGTTTAAGGTGAAAAATTCCAAGTGTTAAATGTATAAATGACCCTCATGCGTCTAAATAGTGTCCAAGTTTAGAAACATGATGGATTTTCAGTTTTAAGACAAGTGTTAGGCATTTTGATTCCAACTCATGCGCCTAAACAGTGGTCATGAGTCTGAAAATTTGGTTAAGTTTTCAGCGTTTTACACAAGGTCATGCGCCTAAACAGTACCAGTCATTTCATGTTGAAAATAAACCAAGTGTGGACTCTTCAAAGCCCATGCGCCTAAACAGTTCTCATACGAACTAAGGGTTCATGTTTTTGTTAAAGTGTTAGGCGTTTCAGGCTAGGTAATGCGCCTGAACAGTGCTCATGCGCCTAAAACAGGGCTCATGCGCCTGAACAGTGCAAATGCACCTAAGTCCTTTGATAAAATTGACCAAGTTTAACTCATGCGTCTAGGTCTCATGCGTCTGAACAAGGGTAATGCGCCTGTACAGTGCCAATGCGTCTAGACCTCATGCATCCCAACAGTGGTCATGTGCCTACACAGTTGTAATGCGTCCAAGGGTTTTTCACACTTATATAAATTCAACACTTGACAGATTTCTTTTCATTCGAACATTTTCACTCACTTACATTCTGTTCTTATTCTTATTCACCCGACGAGCATCATACTCTTTGTTTAGACTGATTATCTAAGATTGTTAGTATACTAAGGTATAATCAATGATTCTAAACAACATGTTGAGTATATTTCATCAAATCATTGTCCACAATCTTTACATTCAAACGGGCGTTTGATCCCTATTTGGGCGTTCGAACCCTAAGAACTTGAATAATTTGAAAGTTGATGATAAAATGTGATTGAATGTTCAAAATTGAATCTGAAATTGTTGTTAACACATGATTTTGACTTGTTTAACATCAACAAATCTGAATTTCATCACAAAAAATGTTTGATGATTCATGGGTTCATTAGTAAAAAAACAATAATAAAAAAATTGTACAGAAATGAATCGACAACTTAAATTTTCAAATAAATTTGCTTCTTAATCATCAAAACTCAACTAATGCTTTCAAATTAACAAGGAACAAGTTACTTAATTGATGGTATATTGTAAAATTTGATTGAATCAGAAAATTTAGTAAGTGTTCAACACTTAGAAGTTTTTTTTAATAAAATGATTAAATTTTAAAATATAAAATTTGTTAAGTAAAAACTAATAAAAATAATGAAGGACTTATAACTTGATACATGATTGTTAAAAACTCATAAGAATGATTGAATTTTATTCAAAAACATTTGAGAACTTAAGTGTGTTAAACACTTAAAATATTTTTAAAATTTTTGAATATAAAAATTGACAAAATATTTTGAGAGTTACATTAATGTAAATATCTTCATACTTATTCTTGTTTCTTTGTGTATTACAGATGGATGAGCTAAAATTTGAGCCAAAGCATAATGTGGCAGCTTTTCTAGATGAAGATGTTAGAGAAGCAACTGGATATGAAGAGATGATCAGATTTATTCTGAGGACTAAATATGTCTATGCCATGTGTGCACACCCAACTATTAATGCTAGATTGATAAAGAAATTCTGGAGAACAGCTGAGGTAGAAAGAGATGATGATGTGAACAAAGTTCTTAGAGGATTTGTGACTAATGACAGAATGGTAGAGATTTCTGAGCAGTATATTAGAGTTGCTCTTAGACTGGGAGACAATGAGCCTCAAGACCTAGCAAAATACACTTTTGATGAGTGTAGAGAGGTTTTTATGATGATGGGATACCCTGATAACTTTCCTAAGAAATAATTTTTCAAGGCAAGGGTGTATAATCATTGGAAGTTGTTATGCTACATATTTCAACATTGCATGTCCAAGAGAAGTGCTGGATGGAATTTATTCCCATTGGATATTGCATCACCTATTATAGCTTTAGCCACAAACAGAAGGTTTAATATGGCTAACTGGATCATGAACGGATTCATCTTCAATTTAGAAAAGGGGAAAAGAAACAAGTATTTAATGTACCTAAGATTTCTTTAGTTGATCATCAATGAAGAACAACCAGATCTATATGTACATGGACTAGGAGGTGACAGACTTGAGCTTGAGCATATGTCTGAGATTTTGTATATGAGGAATGTTGCTATGGATGAAGTTGATATTCATCACATTTTTATTTAATTGAAGGTGAACCGGTGGATCCAAATGATCTAATTGATGATGTCTTTGAAGAAATATTTGAAGAAGAAGATGTAAGGATTCCTATAAGACTGATGCAACCAAAACATCCAAAGTCTTTCTGCATGCATGCATTGAAGAACAGAAGTAGAAATGCTTTGGAAGTTTTACACCTTGCACTAAGAAATATTCTAAGTGTAAAATCTTCCGAAGCCAAGACCAACATCTTCCGAAGCCAAAAGTGAAGTCTTCCGAAGCTTCAAAGACAAAGTCTTCCGAAGCCAAAGAGTGAAGACAGATTTCTTCTGAAGACTTTTAGATACATGCTTTTATCTGATGTACTTTACCATAAAGCTGGACCACCTTTCTGTTGCAACTCTGATCAGTCACCAACTTACATGAGTTGGTGAAAAGGTCCATGCTTTTGGTAACTGTACATTGAGGTCTTGAGTCTGAGCTTTCTACTTTATGTACTTTTATCCTTTTTGTAATATATTACGATGTGAGCTATGGCATGTCATAGTCACTAGTCAAAAGGCAATCTGCCTTTTGACTCTACATTTGATTTTGTTGTCTAGTCTTATTTATCCAGCTGGCCTTCAAAGTATGGCCGGCTGTAGTTAGTAGTATAAAGTATCTCAAGTACTTGTAACTTTCAATCTATGCTTTGTAACATTTGTAAAATCACTTGAGAAGCAATATACAACATTCTTGAAAACTAAATACTTGTGTTGTTAGCTATCTTGTTCTGTCTCTCATTTTACTTGTGTTCTTAGCATCTTTCACTTAAGCTACTAGTTCCCTATTTGATCTGTTAAGTGTTCTAAAGAACTCTCCTCATTGTGTTGTTATGTTGTAATTGCATACCCTTCACCGGTCCTGCATTTGGTATCAGAGCATTCCAGGCTCTTGATATAAGATCTCACCATCTTAAAACCCCTCACACACAAAATACTTAACAACTCAAATGGCAGCTATTACCAAAGCTGATATGGAAACTGGAACTATGACAAAGTCTCCACTGATCACTCCTGAAGACTTTGATACTTGGTTTCAAAGAATGGAAGGCTTCATCAAGTCTCAAGACTCTAGGATGTGAGACTCTTTGTTGAAGGATCTTACATACCAAGCACCACTTCAGCTACTGGTGGTGGTATGATTCCAAAGGCTGTGGCTAATTACTCTTAAGAAGACAGGAAAAGAATAGAGATTGATCAAAAAGCCATGACAGCCCTTCAAACTGCTCTTCCAACTCCATCTACAGAGGCTTCAAGAAGTGCAAAACTACCAAGCAACTATGGGAAGCACTGAAGCTGATGTATGAGGGGTCAAATGAAGAAAAGGAGAACAAGAAGGATCTCTGAAGCAGCAGTTTGAAAACTTCACCTTCAAGGTAGGTGAAACCATGACTCAACAATACTTTAGGTATGTTGAGATTGTGGATACTCTAATGGATGTTGGAGTAACTCTTGAGAACAGGGACATTGTAAGGAAGTTTATGTCCTCTCTTCCTAGACATTGGACATATTATTGTGTTGTTATGAAGAGGACTGAGAACCTTAAGACTCTTACTCTCACAGACTTGTATGATATTCTTAGTGGCTACCAGATGGAGATGAATATGCAAAACTCATCTGGTAACTCCAGCAATCAACTGAGTTCAGCCCTCAATGTGGTTGAAAGGGGAAGCATTGAACCATACCATCATCTTATATGCTACCCTGACAACTCACAAAAGGGCCCTTTCATCACCTTCCCAGAGAATCCAAGAGAAAGCTACACTCAAGAAAGTCTCTTACAAGAGACAAGTTCTTCTCATGCCTCTGTCTCTGCTGATGAAACCACATGCAACTTTCTCTTCACCCTTGAAGATTTGGACTGTATCCATCCAGATGATCTGGAGTACATGGAGATAGTCCAGCAGATGGCTCTTCTTACTCACAGAGCCAAGCAATGCAGCCAGTGGAAAGTTTGGATTGGATAAAAGCAAAGTAAAGTGTTACAACTATAACCAGATGGGACACTTTGCAAGGGAGTGTAAGGCACCAAGGATAAATGGTGGCCAAACACAAGCCAAACCAAACTACACTGAGAGAGCTCCCCAGAATGAGAAGCCGAAGCAGCAAGTTGCAGTTGCTGTTAAAGAAGGCGGCTTTGACTGGAGCTTTTAGGTAGAAGATGCATCTCCAAACCAAGCGCTCATGGCAGACCACGATGAAGCCAAGGTATTGGAACATCTTTGTACTCTTGAATGTATTGCTAAAGTTAATAGATACAGGTCCTATAACTTAGAAATGAGATCTGATCTTAAGTCCTTAAATATCTTAAAAGCTGATTTTAAGAGAGCTGAAAATGATTATAAACTAAAGATAGAGGACTTAGATAAAACCATTTCAACTCTTAAACATGAGCACCCAAACTACAGGACTCAGATCAAAGATCTCATTACTAAGTTAACTGAATGCCAGGCTGAGCTTGTGATCAGCAAAGCCAAGGCAGAAAAATGTGTTCTTGAAGAAGAGACCTTCAAGAACATAATATCCTCATCCTTGCATGCAAAAGTTGTTATCAAAATAAGCAGGGACTGGGATCTAGTGAGATAGCTCCTCCATACACAATCTTGTCTGTAAGATCTCCTAGGTGTGGAACTTGTGAAGATGAACTTCCCCTCATAGACCCTTTGACTGAAGAGGATGAAGAGGAGATGGTGAAGAATGGCTCTAAGAAGAGTGAAGAAGAGCATTCTAAGAAGGGTCACCATTCCTCTAAGGAGAGTAAAGCTGTTGGGATGACCAAGTCCAAGCGAAAGAACTTGATCAGGAAGGCCAAAAGAAAGTCCAAGAAGGCTCACGAGATCAAGGCCACCTTCAACTCTGCACAGAAACAAGTCTTCATTTCTGCAGGATTTGAAGTGGTGAAGGCTGAATACACCAACTTGAACTCCATCAACAAGAGTTCTGGTTCATGTCCTAGTTATCCCATAATCAAGAAGAAGGCTGATCATTTATGCACCACTGCTGTACAACCTGAACCACCCAGCTCCAAAGATAGTTCTATCCCCACAAGAATTGCCATAGCATCTGCAAAGATGAAGATGGAGAAGGAAAGTGATCAAGTTCAGCCTTGTTCACAAAATAAAACTCCTAGAAGGAAGAAAATGGACTGTGTTATGTGTGGGAGTACTTCTCATCTTGCTAAGGATTGTGTTTACAATCCAAAGAGTACTCTCCACATGACCAAGAAAGAAACTTCTAAGAGTATGGAGAAGAAGAAACAAGCTTCGGAAGGAAAATCTCTTTCCTTCGGACACTCCAAAACGAAGAAGAAGACAAGTGGAAAATTACATTTGGAAGAAAATTTGGTCTCGGAAGAAAGGAATACTTCCGAAGCACTAAAGCCTGCTGCAGTGAAAGCAAGATATTCTGAAGGTCCAGTCATCAAAACCTCCGAAGTCAACAAAACTTCCGAAGTATTGAAGGTCAAGTCTAAGCTTCCCAAGGTGGTGTGGAATACAAAGAAAGACCAAGTGGCTGAAAGTTTTTCATCAACTTCAGCAAATGATCCTTCTAGCATGACTATAGAATCAATTACTATTTGTATTGTCTTCAACTTCTTTTGATGAGCCCATGACCAATAAGTCTTGGGTTTCCAAATGTAACAAACCATCTCTTTTGCGTAGCAGCTCAAGACAAACAGAATTGTATGGATCATTGACAGTGGTTGTTCCAGGCACATGACATGCAATAGGTCACTACTCCAAAAGTTTGAAAGGATTTGATGGAGGACTAGTTGCTTTTGGAGGAGATGCAGGGGGTTACATTACAGGAAGGGGCAAGGTCACAAATGGTAAGCTCAGCATTGAGAAGGTAAACTTTGTCAAGAAGCTTGGGTACAATCTTCTGAGTGTATCCCAATTTTATGATCAGAGTCATAACATGCTCTTTACTGAGCATGAGTGCATTGTCCTCAAGCCCGGGGTGGTCATTCCTCATGAGCACATCCTGTTCAGAGCCCCGAAGAAAGGGAACATGTACAAGATGGATTTGCAAGAAACATCTCCCTTAGGAGAAGTTTCATGCTTTCTATCTAAAGCAAATAGTGATTAGTCTTTCCTCTGGCATAAAAGAATGTGCCATGTAAACTTTAAAAATATGAGTAAATTAATTAAGAATGATTCGGTAATTGGAATACCAAAGAAAGAGTTTACAAGTGATGACCACTATCTTGCATGCATGAAGGGGAAGCAACACATGGTATCTCACAAGCCAAAGGAAAGAAATTCAATCGTTAATCCCCTACACTTATACATATGGATCTCTTTGGCCCTACCAGTGTAATGAGTCTAGGAAGGACCTCTTATTGTTTAGTGATCACAGATGACTTTACAAGATTCACTTGGGTCTTCTTTCTTAGAACTAAGGATGAGACCCCTGAGATTCTAAAGAATTTCATCTTAAATATTGAGAATCAATGTGATCACAAGGTCAAAATCATAAGATGTGATCAAGGAACTGAATTCAAGAATCAAATCCTTGATACATTTTGTGATGATAAAGGTATTACAAGACAATATAGTGCTCCCATGACTCCTCAAGAAAATGGTGTTGCTGAGAGGAGAAACAAGACACTAATTGAAGCTGCAAGAACTATGTTCTCTGACTCTAAACTGCCCATCACCTTCTGGGCAGAGACAGTGAACACTGCTTGCTATGTGCAAAACAGAGTTTTAGTAGTTAAGACACATGGCAAGACTCCTTATGAACTTTGGCATAAGAGAAAACCTTTCATTGGTTCAGGTCACTTGGATGTCCTTGCACCATCTTGAATACCAAAGATAAAATTGCCAAGTTTGCTGAGAAATCAGATGATGGACATTTTATTGGATACTCTTCTCAAGCTAAAGCTTATAGAGTATATAATTTCAAAACTAGAGTAGTTGATGAGTTAGCCAATATGACTTTCAATGAGCACACTCCTAATGTGAAAGGTTCTGGTCTGGATTGGCTATTTGATCTTGATTTAGTTACCAACTGTTTTAACAAATCTTGTGAGTATGTTTTCAGGTCCACAGATATACTATCCTGACCCAAGATTTGAGCTAAGAAGACCTTCAACCTACACATCTTTAGCTCTTGTGGTAACCAATCCTGCAAATGAAGCCTCTACTAGCTTATCAATGACAAATCCTGCTGATACTTCTGGGGTGCCTTCAAATTCCAGCTTAGACGCATAAAACTCAGATGAAGGAGCTTCAAATGTTGGAGAAAATGGTGGTGGTGAAAGTGATCAGGAATTGCTTGATGCTGATAACCACTCCATTGAAGACAACATAAATGATGTCACACACTCATTGGATCAAGTCAATCTTGGTAAATGTGCTGATGTGGAAGGTGAATCCTCCTTGCCATATCAGAATTTCTCAAATTTAGATCTGTCTAAGCAACTTGCTGTGATCCCTCCACTAAGGATCCACAAGTCTCATCCTACCACAAACATCATTAGAGATGTTGATTCAGGGGTGAGAACAAGAGGACAAACCCATGATGCAAATGTTTTTCTTCACTCTTGTTTCTTGTCCCAGATAGAGCCAAAAAAGATTGATGAGGCTTTAAAGGATGGAAGTTGGGTTAAACCTATGCAGGAGGAGCTACTTCAATACAAAAGGAAAAAGGTTTGGAACCTATGTCCTCTTCCTCAAGAGAAGACTACCATAAGAACCAAATGGGTGTTCAGAAATAAGAAGGATGATAGAGGACTTGTCATCAAAAACAAGGCAAGACTAGTTGTTCAAAGGTATACTCAAGAAGAAGGAATTGACTACACAAATGTTTTTGCCCCTGTAGCAAGACTTGAAGCTGTCAGGATATTCCTAGCTTTTGCTGCATCCAAGAACTTCAAGGTCTACCAAATTGATGTCAAGTGTACTTTTCTCTATGGGGTGATTGATGAAGAGGTGTATGTTAGACAACCACCTGGGTTTGCAGATCCTAATCATCCTGATTATGTCTGCACGCTTGATAAAGCTCTTTATGGGCTGCACCAAGCACCAAGGAAGTGGTATGAGACTCTATCTCAGTATCTCTTTCAGCCTGGCTACAAAAGGGGTACTATTGATGGAACTCTCTTCATCAAAGGAACAGGAAATGACATAATACTAGTTCAAGTATTTGTAGATGACATTATCTTTGAGTCAACTAATCCAAAGCTCTGCAAAGACTTTGAGAAGCTGATGAAGGACAAGTTTGAAATGAGTGCCATGGGGGAACTAAATTTCTTTCTAGGAATTCAAGTGAAGCAAGTTGACAATGGCATCTTCATAAGTCAGTCAAAGTATGTACAAGACATACTTAAAAGGTTCAACATGACTGATTGTAAGGTTGCTAAGACACCCATAGCCAGGAACCACTCCCTTGGACCTGATCTTTAGGGGGAGTGTGTTGATGAGCATCTCTACAGGGTAATGATTGGGTCTCTTATGTACCTCACAGCTAGCAGGCCTGATATCATGTTTGCTACATGCATTTGTGCAAGATATCAAGCCAACCCCAAGATGTCACACCTGATCATTGTCAAAAGAATTTTAAGATATCTCAAAGGTGCTCCATCACTTAGCCTTTGGTATTCAAAGAATTCGGACTTTAATCTGTATGCTTATACAGATAGTGACTATGGTGGTTACAACATGACTGCAAAGTCTACATCAGGGGTATGTCAGTTTCTTGGTGGAAGGATAGTCTCTTGGCAATATAAGAAACAATCTTGTGTGTCTGTATCAACTGCTGAGGCTGAACACATTGCTGCTGCAAGCTGCTGTGCTCAAGTGCTTTGGATTCTAAATCAGATGCTGGACTATGGATTCAACTTCAAGGAGACTTCCATCCACATAGACAACAACAGTGTTATCTCAATCAGAAAATCCTGTGCAGCACTCAAGGACAAAGCATATCAATATCAGGTATCATTTGATTAGAGATAACTTTGAAAAGGGATTAATCAAACTAGTCAAAGTTAACACAAATGAACAATATGCTGATCTATTCACCAAAGCTTTAGAGGAACAAAGATTTAAATATCTTATATAAGGTATTGGGATGATTAACTTTGAATAGTTTTTTCTTAAAAACTTAATCATATTATTTCTAAAACCTGTGTGTCCTAAGTTATCTATTTAATCACCTTCATAAGCCCTTGTTCTCTTTGAAAGAAAATATTTTCAAAAGACATTTCTTAGATTTTTGAAAATTTTGATCTCTTTACTTTTCGGAAGATTTAAACTTACCTTCGGAAGAAACTTATATCTTTGTAAACAAATAACTACTTCAGTAATTTTACCTTCAGAAGAAATCTTTGAAATATCTTCTGAAGCTTAAAATCAACTTAAGTACTTTTATGTTTTAAAAGAACAATTTTCTTCCGAAAGCGATTTACCCTCGAAAGTTTTCATTCTTTATAGAATAAAAACTCTGAGTATTAAATCTCTTCCGAAGCAAAATTCTCAAAAACCTTTGAAATATCTTTCGAAGCCAATTTGCCTTCGGAAGCTTTTTCTTCAGAACTTCCGAAGCTAAATAACCTTCGGAAGATTTCCCGACTTCCAAGAAAACTACTTTTGGGCAAAAGTAAACTACTTTTTCTGAGGTGGAACCGACATCCGAGTTTCAAAGTTTATCCTCTTTCATTAACTTTGTCTCGGATCCTTTCCATATAAATACCCAACGGTTCCCCCCTCTTTCACTATCTTCTTCAATTACATTATTCCTTAAACCTAAATTCTCCCAAACCGCCTTTGTTCTTCACCTTCCTTCACCTTTAAGCTTCTCAAAATGGCCAATCTTAACCGTAGAAACAACCCTGTTGCTCTGTTAACTCTGAGAAAGAGGATAGTTTCTCAGAGGTTTGCCATTTTCGGGCTCTATCCAATTACTTCACCTCCTTAACCATTGATCCTACTCTCTATGAGGATCATCTGCTTAAATTTTGGAAGACCTGCCAAGAGGTCATTATGGATGGGGAGAAGGCACTGTCTGCCACAGTGCAGGGGAGGACAATCTTCATCACTCCGGCCATCATCAACACTCATTTACAGCTGGATGATGAAGAAGGTGAGTTGTCCTTCCCAAAGGAAGCTGTTAATCATTCTTTTGTGCAGATAGGCTATGAGGGAGATTTCTCTGTAAAGACCTTCAGGAAAAGGGAAGGTCTTATCCCAATAGAAATACATGCTCCATGTTGTTATCCACAGCTTGTAAAACAAGCATGGAGGGTGGGACCAGATTCCTGAGAATCTCTCCTTCATAGTGCATGGAATGGTTCAAGGGGTCAAGTTCAGGTACTCTCAGTTTGTTTACACAAATTTGCTTGCTAACTTGGACTCCTTAGAGTATTACATGTTTCCTAGATATGTTCAATACATTCTCAACTGTGAACTGGGCTCACAGTTGAGGGAAACAAGTAATATTCTTAAATTAGGACAGATGAAGCCCGACATCTTTAAAATCATGAAGAAGCCAACTGTAGGCTTCTCAGGGATAGAAACAGCCCTTATCCTAAAAATGTTAGAGCTCATTGCTCAAAGTGACAACCTAGCAACACAAGGTAGTGTTGAACCCACACCTTCTACATCCCAACCACCAAAAAGACCAGAAATCACCCTCACCTACCAAAGAAAATCCAAATGAACCAATAGCTTGAGCAGGCCCCCATACACTCACCCATACAGGAGGAAGTGGATACTAGAGCTCCCACTTTCCCTGAGGAGCAAAACACTCCCATCTCTTCAAGAATCAGCACTGAGGTTCCTCATCCTCAGCCTGATGAGCTCAGGAGCTCAACTGCCTTTCTGAGTCTCAACACTCAAGTGAATAACCTTCAGGGGACAGTTACCATCCCCAGCCTTTAAACATAAATCAACCCATTCCTAACCTTGAATTCTATACTAATGAAGACTTAGGGTTCAGTGAGTACCATGAGTCTCTCTACTCTTCCCCTACTTAAAGAGAGATGAGTGCTCCTGAGTCCCCTATGTCTAGCCCACATTAGTCACTCATTACTGAGGTGGATCAACCTGAACCTGTTCAGGAAATCCATATGGAAGAGGCTCTCACTTCTACAAGTGATTACATCATTAAGACCTCAACCATGGCAACTTAGCCTATTAACACCTCAACTGAGGCTGTCAATGAGCAAAGGAAATCCAGCCGCGAACCTGAAGCTGGTGGTGAGAGAGAGGACTTTGGTTCAATTATCTCATCCCTCAATGATTCTTCTGATGAAGATGAGAGGAACTTGAGACTAAAGGTGCAAAAACTGTCAAAAACATGCACCTATTTAGTCTCTAAGGTTAGTCACCTTGAATCTCAGGTGACTACCCTGCATAACAGGGTCAATGATCAGCAAGTTGAGATATCTTATCTCAAGAAAAAACTAGCTGGGAGACCTTTAAGGAGAGTTCAACTAGGAACAAAAGAACCTGTGAATGTGATTGACCTAACCTCTAGCTCACGTATGCAAAAGGGTGATGCTACCAAAAAGGGGGAGAAAGTCATTATAGTCACAGAACCTGGGAGTTCTTCAGGGAGTATGGATATTAAGGATTCACCATCCTCACTTGCAACTGTGCATACTCAGCAACTTCCTCAAGTTCACATTAATGTGGACACTATAGACTCTGTCATTAGGAGTCTCTTTGAGAAAGGCATTCGAAGGGCTATATCATCCCCACCCCAAGGAACGTCAAATTACATTATTGGGTGGAGGTATGATGCTGATAGAAGAGCCCTCATTCTTCAAAGAGTTCAAGGGCAGCAAGAAGTATTCAATTTTTAGACCTTGAACTACTATGAAGGTCTTGACCTGATCAACATGCCACTTGTCAACCCAAGTCAATTAAGACAAGCTGACAGGTTAGCACCCAGGATTCAAGACAGAATTACTAAAGAGTTCAGCCTTAGAAGGAGACAAAGGCAATCAGGTAATGTCATTGGTCAACTGGATGTTGAAGATGCTACGCCAAGCAATGAAGACCAAAGCTCTCTCCACCCTATGTCACAAAGGTCTGTGGATGACAAAGGAAAAGGATTCTAACTCCTGAGGAGATTGAGGAGGAGAGAGAGAGAGGAAGCTAAGGGGAGAAAGTTCCTCTGGGTCTTCAGACTTCATGCAAGTTGCAATCAGGGCTGTCCCCAGACCAAACACTCAAGATGATGAGTTGAGGGCAGTCAGGATTACTTACCTGCAGACCAGAAACTATGACATTGATGAGATTATATCTCTCCCCTTAGAGGAACTTAATGAACTGGATGACATAAAAGTGTCAAGAGAGATGAAGGAAGCAGAGGATGCAAGGCTACTTCTCCAAATCCAAGAGGAGAAGAGACAAAAAAGATTATTCAAGCATGTCCCTACTCTCTCCCCACTTCGAGAAAGCCCTGTGCAAGAGAATGTAACAGCTAGACAAGAACCTCAGGTAGACAAAGAAACAGATAGGCAAAAATGATCAACTATCTGAGTGCCACAGGTCTCTACCAAGCCTCTCTTCCCTTGTCCTTTGAGTACATTGAGTTATCTCAAACAGCTTTAACTTCAAGTACTCAAAGAACAAAAGGCAACAAAGAGGAAGATGAGGTAAGGGGCTGCAAAGTCAAGAGCCAATATCCAAAAGAGCACGAATAAGTCTGCTGACAGACAAAGGATGATGAACTTTTTGAAGCTGTATGGATTTTCCGGAAGGAGACTTGGCACTATGTCTCTATCCACAATGGATGAGCACATCAGGTAATCAAGCAGAAGATCAAAACTGGAGAGATAATTGACTTACACTCCCATCTAAGTCAACCTCCTCCTGAAGTGGAGGTTAAGGTTGAACAACCTGAGACAACACAACCTGAACCTCCTACTGAGCCTCAGCAAGCTTCATCTTCTGATCCACAGCAGGGTCAAACTCCCTCTCTTTCTGAACCTGTGAGGGAGGAACACCCAATTGAGCAAGACAAGACTGATCAACAAGGTGCTGCAGACCAGTCTTCTCAGTTAAAGTCCTCAAAGAGGAGGAAGAGGATGGCTTCTAAATGAAAGTCAAAGAAGAAGAAGAAGTCTGAATCATCCACCTCAATACCTCAGGCTAAGTCAGATCAACCTGAGGAAGTGCATGAAGAGGCAGCCCAATCAACTCCAATCCAAGTGGCTCCTCTTGCATCTGAGAGACCCATCTTATCCTGGACCTTCACAACTAATCCAGAGAGATGGCATGTGATCTAAGATCAGGTGGTGAAGATGTCTACATGCAGGACCGGTGAAGAGTATGCACTTACAACACAACAACACAAAGAGGAGAGTTGCTTAGAACACTTAATAGATCAAATAGGGAACTGGTTAACTTTTAGTTAATGATGCTAAGAACACAAGTAAAGATGAGACAGAACAAGATGGCAAACACCACAAGTAATTGGTTTTCAAGAATGTTGTCTATTGCTTCTGAAGTTCTATTACAAATGTTACAAAGCATACTGGAAAGTTATAAGTACTTGAGATACATATACTACATCCTACAGCCGGCCATACTTTGAAAGCCAGCTGGATACAATTGACTAGACAACTACAAAATCAAATGTATAGTCAAAAGGCAGATTTGCCTTTTGACTAGTGACTATGACATGCCATAGCTCACATCCTAATATATTACAAAAAGGATAAAAGTACATAAAGTAGAAAGCATGGACTCAAGACCTCAATGTACAGTTACCAAAAGCATGGGCCTTTTCACCAACTCATGTTAGTTGGTGGCTTTACAGAGTTGCAGTGGAAAGGTGGTCCAACTTTATGGTAAAGTACATTAGATAAAAGCGTGTCTCTAAAAGTCTTCGGAAGAAATCTGTCTTCACTCTTTGGCTTCGGAAGACTTCATTTTTGGCTTCGGAAGATGTTGGTCTTGGCTTCAGAAGATTTTACACTTAGAATATTTCTAGTGCATGGGGTAAAACATCCGAAGCATTTCTACTTCTGTTCTTCAGTGCATGCATGCAAGGAGACTTTGGATGTTTTGGATGCATCAGACTTATAGGAATCCTTACAAACTCCCCCTAGGCTGATGCTACCAAAACATTTGAAGATCTTCAGCTGTTGACAGTCCTCATAATGATGATGACCATGCCCTTCTTCATCAGATGGTCAGGATCACTTAGACTCTCATAATATCTTCTCATCTCAAAGAGATCATTCAGAGGTAGGTTGAATAAGTCTTGCAATGTGTAGACATTCTTAACACCTTGATCTCTGATCACATGCCATCCTTCTAGATTAGTTGTGAAGGTCCAAGATAAGATGGGTCTCTCAGCTGCAAGAGGAGCCACTTGAATTGGAGTTGATTGGGTTGCCTCTTCATGCACTTCCTCAGGTTTATCTGACTCAGCCTGAGGTGTAGAGGTGGATGATTGAGGCTTCTTCTTCTTTTTTGACTTTGGCTTAGAAGCCATCCTCTTCTTCCTCTTAGAAGACTTTAACTGAGAAGACTGGTCTGCAGCACCTTGTTGCTCAGTCTTGTCTTGCTCAGTTGGGTGTTCCTCCCTCACAGGTTTAGAAGGAGAGGGAGTTTGACCCTGCTGTGGATCAGAAGATGAAGCTTGCTGAGGCTCAGCAGGAGGTCCAGGTTGTGTTGTCTTAGGTTGTTCATCCTTAACCTCCACTTCAGGTGGGACTTGACTTGGAGAGGAGTGTAAGTCAATCAGCTCTCCACTCTTGATCTTCTGCTTGATTACCCTGATATGCTCATCCATTGTGGATAGAGACATAGGGCCAAGTCTCCTTTCTGAGAATCCATACAGCTTCAAGAAGCTCATCATCCTCTGTTTGTCAGCAGTCTTCTTCATACTCATTTGGATGATGGCTCTTGACTTTGCAGCATGTTCCCTCATCTTTCTCTTTGTTGCCTTTTGTTCTTTGAGCACTTAAAGTTCAAGCTGTTTGAGATACTCAAACTCAATGTACTCAAAGGACAAGGGAAGAAGTGCAGATTCTTGGTAGAGACCTGTGGCACTCAGGTAGTTGATCATGTTTTGCCTATCTGTTTCCTTGTCTACCTGAGGTTCTTGTGTAGTTGCAACAGCCTCTTGCACAGTGCTTTCTTGAACTGGGGAGAGAGTAGGAACATGCTTGTATAACCTTTTCTAGCTCTTCTCCTCTTTAAATTTGTTAGGATCTGGTATTTGAACGAAGCACGAACTGATTAACGTGTAAACCAAACCACATAGTGCGGAATCCTATTTGATTGGCGATCCAATCGGTGAGAACGCACGTCCAATCAATAAAGTATTGAATCAAACGTTAAGAATCAGTTAGGAATCGATCTACAGCGTTCTATGAACTTGGAGTATGAACTTGGAGGCTTCTTGACGGCTAGGGTACGTCTGGAGTCGAATTGGAATGAATGCTTCCGTTTTTCCACGAATTGGGTGGTAATTATAGATTAGGGTTGTTCATTCGGGCGACTGAACCATTAGTATGGTTCAGTCGTGCGATTGAACCATGCGGTTGATCCATCCGCACGACTGAGTGTTCAGTCGTGCGACTGAGCCAATCTCATGTTACAATCATACGACTAATCCAGTCTCCTGGTTCAGTCGTGCGTCTGAGTCATTCGCGTGAAGTTATTCATGCGTATGGTCCATTCGCATGGGCCATTCGCATGAGAACTTTATTTTGTTAAGTTTGAATGTATTCATTAATATAACATTATGTGTATCAATTTAAACAATCACAAACCTATTTAACCAATTCAACATCAACTCATTAATGAAATATTAAACATTATAAATCACAAACAACCATTCTCATTTCATTAATATTCCAAATATTACATCAGTGTAAGACAAACAAGACATATGACATTCATATTAGGATCTAGGTACATATGTATCAACAAACTTCCCCTTAGACCTAGATCTATCTAATGTCTTGTTTTCTGGATCACCTCCTCATACTTCTTGTACTTTTCCTCTCTTGTGACTCCTGCGTGAATCTCAAACGCAAAACAGAGTCTTATGACGTTCTGGAATTGGAGGGCTTGTACTATATCTTGCGTGTCATAGAACAGTGGCCACTTGTATAGAGTGTAGACATCATTAGCTGACAAGTTGGTGAGCGACAGTGGGTCAAACACCCTGATGGTATCCATTTGTCCCTCTTTATTTAGAACTATGACCGCTTCCCCGGTTCTCCAATCATAGTACCACCACTTAAAGTGTGGAGTGAAGTCCTGTGGCATTTCCCTGAGAGGGATTCTTGACATCGTTCTTGGAGGACTCCACTTCAGCACAATCTTGGGCTTACCAGTGATGGGATCAACTTTTGAAAGTCTGATATACCTCGTAGGTTTTGAGGTTTGAAGTTGACCTACCTGGTGTGGTACTCTTTCCTAAGGGCAGCCTCAAACCAGCCTGACATCTTCCTTGGGTCAGCATATAGAAGCTTCAATTTCGCCAGCTGGTTGAGCTCAAAACAAGGTAGAGTCTTTAGATCATGTGGAAATCTAAAGTACTCTATGCCCTTCTCCCTCTTAATGGCATAAACGTTTAGATCCTCAAAATGTGCCCACGCTATAATCCTGCCCGACACCTTATGATGTTTCTTCACTCTGTAGAGTTTGGTGTAGACGTTCTGTTTAGGAGCTGCGCGTTGGGCTCTAATTTCCTCAAAACAAGCAGCCCATTCAGCCTTTCTGATATCAACATCATCGTTTGAGGCTTGGGCCTTTTTTTCTGTCTTCTCAGATTCTTGCTCCATCTGGTCTAATACCTCAAATGTATCACTGACAAGGGATTCACCCAGATTGGGGACCACATTTCCCTCGTTGTCAGCATACTGAGGATAGTGCTCTGCTGTGACGTCTTCTATCTCTATCTCATCAATGTCATTTAGCTCTTCGTCACTGGTAGAGTCACACGTTGGAGCATCCATCTCATCAGGATTTAGCTTGAACATCTCAGCTAGTTGCTCATTTGAAAGATCATGAATTATTTCCCTTCTTCAGGGGTATAACTCACAGATCTCCTGACGATCCCTTGCAGATCAAGAATCATAGTTAATTGAGTCTTGACCTGCTGAAGGGAAGCAACATCAAATTCATCCCTTTGATAGTTTGGATCTGTTTGATTTAAACATGTAACACATCAACCATTAGTTAATAATCAAGACAGAAATGCATTAATCTTAATATAAACATCAAATACATAAGTTTAAATACATGATTCAAATACAAAAGTTATCAAATACATAGACATCTAATCATTACTTTTGTCTTGAATCGCTGGATCATCACTTGGTGAGGCAGAGGAGGAAGCTCGTTGGTCTTGATTTCTCTTTGATCTCCTTTCTTGACCCTGAGCTGAGGCAGATGCAGCTGCATCTCCTCCTTCATCATCATCATCATCATCCTCATGCCTGTCCTCTGTCCTTTCTTCCTCAATCCTTCATCATCATCAGTCTCTTCATCATCGTCCTCATCCTCATCCTCATCATCATCATCACCATCATCACCATCTCCTTCCTTAATCTTCAGAGGCTCATCTTTAGATCCCTTAAGCTTGAGCATGATGGTCTTTTTAGCATCCTCCAACTCCTCAATCTTCTTAGCTGATGTGACTCTATGCTCTTGGAGTTGGGCAATCTCGTGGCTCTGAGCAGCCATTTGCTGGGCCTGCTCCTCGATCAGCTGAGCCTGCTGAGAGATCTGGTGGGACTGCGCAGCTGTGAGATCTGCCAGCTGACGGATCTGCGCAGTCTTCTCTTCATCAGCGGCTAACAGACGCATCACCATACGGTTCAGCGCTGAAAGCTGTTCCTCTACCCCAATGGGAGGTAGAGGTGATCCGTATAGGTGTGAGGGATGTGATGATGGCCCGGCTTGGTGGCTAGTGGTGGTGGTGGTGGCAGTGGTGAAGATGGGGTTAGGTCTAGATGATAGTGGAGGTGATGTAGGTGTGAATGATATGGTGGTGGTTGGCATATATGTAGTGGTGGTAGTGGTAGTGGCTGAGGTGGTGGTGGTGGTGGCTGAGGTGGTGGCTGTGGTGGTGATGTAGGTGAGTCTTCTCTTCTTCTTCTTCATGCCGTGGGGCTGAGCCATCCTTTTCTTCCTCGATCCTGTCGAGGAGGATGCTCCCCCTAGAACACGGCTCGATGGCTCTGGAGCATAAGTCGGGTCAGCAGCAGTCTCTCCCAATCCCTGGGGCGTTCACCAACCGCCCGGAGTCCATGTTCTGTGGGAACACTTTGCTTCCCACAGTCCTAGTCAGTGGCTCCTCATCTGACTCTTCTTCCTCCTCACCAGGTATAAAATCCTGGTGGAAACCAGCCGACTCTGCTATATCTCCTGTGGGGGCAGATACTGGAGGTATACTGTCTGTAGTGTGCCCCTCGGTGGAGGGCATGGATCTCCAGCATCCCCACTATCATCATCATCAGAGTCATGCTCTGGGAGCAATAGCCGCTCATCATCTGAGTCGCTGTCATCGTGACGCCACTTGCGTCTACCCGGTGCCACATACCTCTCATTGGCCAGATGGCCGATCAATCTCTTCACCTGGGGCTTTACCTGCTTACCCCGATACACTCTCATACGACCCAGAGTCGTGTCATCCATGATCTCTAAGGCCACAGCATCGTGGCTCTCCTTGGGAAGTGATGGCAGCTTCTCATTGAAGATCAGCTGCAAGAATCTGGGGTACATACAAAAGCCCTCCTTACCCTTGGCCTCCAGATTCTCCACCAGATACGAGAAGATCATGCTCGAGAAGCTGAAGGGGTGGTTCAGCACCAGTGCCACATAGGCATTCTGAATCTGGTCTGACAGATCATCAAACCCACCCCTCCGAGAAGCAATGCACTTCAGAATAACATGTGCTAAGTACTTATACTGGGGACACAGGTTGCTCTTGTTGAGCACACCTGAGTTGATGTCCCCAGCGTACTTAATCCTCAGGAAGCAACCTCTGACTGTAAGCGGGTGAAGTCTGGTGGGGTGATCAGTATCGTCCCCAAGATCAAGTACTCTCTGAATGTCAGCTGCTGTAATCTCAATATCCATACCACAAATGGAGCTCCGTATGCTGTATGGCTCACGTGAACGATCAACAGAGGCATTCTCCCAGAAGGCCTGATGTAAAGACCTGTAGGGAGTACACGGTGTAGAGATGGCCTTGTGGATCCTAGAACGCCGAAGAAAGGCAATAATCTCTGTAAACTCGGCACCATTCCGAGTCGTATGGTCCAGATGAGCACATATATTGTGCTTAGGGTTGATAGACCATCTATCAGCCATTTACCTGAAACACAAGACACAGAACCATTAGAAAGTCATACATCACAATTCAGTTCTAAGTATCTTGTTTAAATTCATTCTGATTCATTCATGCGAATGAATCATGCGACTGAGGTCAGTCGGTTGTCCTATCATGCGACTGAGCTCATTCGGGTGAATGAGACATGCGACTGAGTTCAATCTGTTGGCTGAGTCTGCGATTGGTTCAGTCGGCCGACTGAGCTCATTCGCATGGTGCATTCGGCCGATTGACCCAATCGCAAGATTCAATCGTGCGATTGGAGTTCATCGGACGACCAGTCGCTTGTCCCACTGTTCAGTCGACTGTGGTTCGAATCTTGACCAAATCAAGTAATTTAACGTGGTTAAAGGTTCATTAGACTCGCCATCTCATCACTAATAACCTATTAGACTTAATTTTAACATGTTACTTAGTTTCAGTTGGTTATTAGGTCATTTAAGGTCCGGTTCTTGTTTCAATCAAATATCACAAATTAGGGCTCGATTTCTTCTGATTTCGGTGAGATTTCACTGTAATATACCTGTATAAATGTAAACGCACGTCAGAAGATCAATAAGAATGTAGAAACAAGGTCTAAAGAAATTTCGGCAGAGTAACGGTACTATGTGCGAAATAGGAGCGATTGAGGGTGATGAGTAGAATGCGATCGACTATGGCCCTTTAAATACTGAAGCTGAGTTCAATCGGCCGACTGGCCTCATTCGCTCAGTTCATTCGGGCGACTGAAGCTCAGTCGTGCGACTGGCCCAGTCAGTCGCATTCAGTTGGCCGACTGAGGCTCAGTCGGTCGACTGACTCATTCGCACCCTTTCATTCGCACCTTCAGTTGACCGACTGAGGCTCAGTCGGTCGACTGACTCATTCGCACCCTTTCATTCGGTCGAATGGATCAGTCTGATAAGCCATTCGGGTGAATGGTTCATTCTCATGTCCAGTCGTGCGAATGGGACCCATTCGCATGATTGGTCCATACTCATGGTCCAGTCGTGCGAATGGGTTATACTTATGAAATTTTGCCATTTTGACCATTTAACATTTAAACCCCTTTTTAACTGTTAAAATAACATTATGAGCATTTGACCATCTCAGACATGATCATTTTAACTTGAAAACTTTTGATCACCTCAGACGTGATCATTTTAAACAATTTGTCACCTCAGACGTGACCCATTTATCTTTTGAAAACACATGTGGTCATCTCAGACATGACCCTTTTTGGTGAGTTAATCCCATACTGAATTTCATGATGTAGTCCGACAAACAAACAAACTGAAATGACTAAATAACTAGAAAATTAAACTAAAGTACAAAAATTAAACTTGTTTTTGACTTTTTGTGAGAGATAAATCCTAAGATAGAAATCTACTGGATTCGGTTCCGGAATAGGCAGCTTCTATTTAGTTTGACCATACCTGGACCAATTCAATTTTGGAATCATACAGGCAAGTCAAATCATTTGGGACTTGTTATCAAAACCTTTTGATGCTCAATTCTTGGTTTTCATCCAGAGTCGTTAGCAAATTTAGGAAATCATACTGGTACTATTAGATTCCCACATTGATTTGAACTTTCAAGAATTGCAGCCACAATGATTGTCAGTATATTTGTCCTCTTAAATCCATACACAGACTTTTGACACAGATTGGTGATAGTTTAAGGTTTAATTATTTCAACCAACATTTGTGGATCCCACACTTATATGGTAATCAACATTCCTCAGGAGCTTTTGAGCGGTCTACGGGTATTTTGACAAGAAGAGACTATTCTTAGAGCTTTCAAAGAGAAGCCAATCCTCAGGTCAGTGCCATCGCACAGCAGAGAGGCGGCAAACAACAATGAATTCTAGAATATCTAGGTTATGCTTATCCTCAGGTCAGTGCCATCGCACAGCAGAGAGGCACACAACCTATCTTCTTGTTAGAGCATCTTAATTTTCTTTTGCACATAATGCACCAACAACATAAGTTATTAGCTTGATAGCATTTGCCTTTCATTTTTTCGTGCTTTGCTCTATTTATGGTCATCCGCACACATTTGTGGCGTTTACATGCTCATTACCCCTTATTGGAATATTGTTGATTGTGTTAACCAGTGATAAGATGGGAGCCCACAGTCAGTTGAACAACTTAGTTTGATCTTGAGATCACCAGTCAGGTCTAATCATCTATTGTGTTGAATCTACCGACATATCATCTGTGGTCTAGCAACCTCTAGGTCTACTTTCGTTGTGTTACCTTAGTAGTTACCAGTTTTTCTATCATCTTTCCTTTTATATTGCTCAGACTACACAGACTTATACTTTGAATTTTGCATCTTTTCTAAATTAAATTTTAAAGTCCCTCTTGATTTGTTCCTGTGTACTATCATTTTCCAAAGAGTTTGAATCGGTATCACAGGTACGATCTACCTTATATCAGCTAGCCTCTCCTTCTCCCTCGTTTTTTTTAATGTTACTGGCTGACCTATTCTCCCCCTAAAATTCTAAAATCATAACGGATTTAATTATTTTAGGATTTTAATAGACAGCTAAATAACATGAATTTAATTTAAACAGAAAATAGAATAAATAAAGAAAATGAAAAAGAAAAAATTAACTACACTGCATCGGACTACACATGATCATCATCAGGAATAACATCACTTTTCTTTTTAACGCCGTTGACCTCTAACAGATATAGAAAACGTGGTTTGTCAAAAGCTTTTGTATAGAGGTCAGCGCGTTGAAAATCAGTATTAATCTTTACCACATCGATTAAGTTCTTTTCAAAACAGTCCCTTATAAAATGGTATTTAATACCGATGTGTTTGGTCTTTGGATGTTGTACTGGATTTTTAGTTACTGCAATTGCAGCAGAGTTATCAACAAAAATAGGAGTAGAAGAGAAATTATATTCGGCTTCACAGGTTGACAATGCAACCGAGGTCTGCTTCTTACACTGCCAGGTCACTAATCTCCTCCCAAAGAATTGACACCCTGCTGATGTAGACTTGTAGTTCATCTTGCAGCCCCCGTAATCCGAGTCACTATACGCCGTGAGCTCAAAGTCATCATCATGAGGATACCACAACCCAAGTGTGGGTGTACCCTTCAGATAACGAAATATCCTCTTGACCCCGATCAGATGGTTAACCTTAGGCTTAGCCTGATATCTAGAACATAGACATGTAGCATACATGATATCAGGTCTTGAGGCAGTGAGGTACATGAGGGATCCAATCATTCCTCGGTACATTGTGGCATCTACCAGATCTCCATTTTCATCAGGTGCTATATCATGTTTGTAGCAAGTGGAGTCCCAGCTGCAGAAGCATTCTCCATGTCAAACCGACTGAGAATGTCTCCCACATACTTGGTCTGATGTAGAAAGATCCCTTTTGGTGTCTGATCCACCTGTAACCCGAGAAAGAATTTCATCTCCCCCATAGCACTCATCTCAAACTCTGCCTTCATTACTGCTTCAAATTCTTTGCATAATTCTTCGTTCTTTGAACCGAAGATTATGTCATCGACATAGATCTGTACTAGCAGTAAGTCTCCATCTTTTTCTTTGATAAACAGTGTGCAGTCAATGACTCCCCTGCGAAAGCCGTGTTTCACAAGATGAGTCGAGAGTTTCTCATACCAGGCCCTTGGAGCTTGATGAAGCCCGTATAAGGCCTTGTCGAGTTTGTAAACTCTGTCCCGATGATAAGGATCTTCAAATCCCTCGGGTTGACTGACATAAACTGTCTCTCGAATTTCCCCATGAAGGAATGCACTCTTCACATCTAATTGATAGACTTTAATCTTCATATACGATGCATAGGCAAGGAAGATACGGATGGCTTCCATCCTTGCCACGGGTGCAAACACTTCATTGTAATCAATCCCCTCGACTTGGCGAAATCCCTGAACCACCAGTCGAGCCTTGTTCCTGATAATGACCCCTTGGTCATCCTTCTTGCATTTCAAGACCCATTTGGTGCCAATGACCTTAGCACCTTTAGGTCTATCTACCAGAGTCCATACACCTAACTTCTTGAACTGAAGAAGTTCTTCTTGCATGGCACTCACCCACGCCTCATCATTCAGTGCTTCACTGACGTATTTTGGCTCAAACTGCGAGACAAAACACCGATAAGCACCATCATGAATGTATCCTTTTTCCATAACAGAGGCATAATCAGCTGAGTACAGCTGATTTCTGGTTTGTACTCCTGATCTGACATCCCCAATGACATTGTCTAGGGGATGATAGACATTTAGACGTGATCCTGGAGTAGTAGGAACAGCTACCTCAGAGCCAAGATTATGAACATTTGGTTCTGCATCTGAGGTAGATGGAGTTTGAGGTTCCGAAGTCGAAGGGGCATCACTGTTAGATGCTTGTGGACTTGCAGGAATTGGAACCTGTTCCTCCTGACTGTTCTGGTCATCTTCTTCAGCTTCATCTTCTGAGGAGGAGTCACTGTCGTCGACTACTCCCCCTGAGTGATGAGATGATTCTCCCTGTGAGCTCGATGATGTTGAATCAAGAGATGGTGTATTCAAGATATCATACATCATCCGTGTAGCTAACTCGTCATCAGAAGGAGAGATAGGGATGTTGAAGGACTTGAAGAATCCATCATAGTCGAAAAAGTAAGCGGGTCCTTTGCCAGTAGGTGGTGTGGTATATCTCTGAACATCAACATTACACCACACTTCTACTAAACCCGTTGAGTTGTTGTAAACTCTCTTGTTCGGTATGTTGTATCCTAGGAAGATCCCTTCATCAGCCTTCTCGCTGAATTTACCTTCTTGAGTCTTCTTCAGAAGTGTGCACGGCGCGCCAAATGGTTCGAGATACTCCAGATTAGGTTTACGTCGTTGTAGTAGCTCGTAACATGTCTTTCCGTGGCGCTTGACTACCAGAACTCGATTCAATGTATAACATGCATTTGCCACTGCCTCATTCCAGAATTGGATAGGCAGTTTCGAGTCTGCCAGCATTGTCCGTGCTGTCTATCAAGCTTCTATTCTTTCTCTCAGCAACACCATTCATCTGAGGCGTGTAGGCAGAAGTGAATTGGTGCACAATTCCCTTTTCCTTGCAGTAAGCCTCCATCCACTGATTCTTGAATTCAGTCCCGTTGTCTGAGCGTACCTGTCTCACCTTCAGCTTGTAGAGAGATTCCAGTGTGGTTACTAACTCCTTGAATGACTCAAATGTTTCTGATTTGGACTTCAGAAACATTACCCAAGAGAATCTTGAGTAGTCATCAGTAACCACAAAACAGTACAAGTCACCTGCAATGCTCTTTGTACTGACTGGACCAAACAGATCCATGTGAAGAAGTTCAAGAGGAAGCTCGATAGAATGAACTTTCTTTTCCTTATGAGACTTCTTCGTCTGTTTGCCTTTCTTGCATGCTACACAGAAATCCGGAAGTTGGAAATTTTTGACGTTAACTCCTCTCACGAGATCCTTCTGGATCAAGTGATTCATCTTCCGTTGATTAATGTGTCCCATTCTCCTATGCCAGGAGATGGAGTCCTTCTCAGTAGCTTTTGATAGAAAGCACTGAACTTCATGATCCGTTGTAGAAGCCGTTGAGAGATCCAAAACATAAAGGTCTTTATATCTTGAAGCTGTCATCAAAACTTGGTCCTCCGGAATCACGTAGTCTTTCTTTAGGACGTAACACTTCTTGTTGTCGAATATGACTTTAAATCCTTTGTCACATATTTGGGAAACAGAAAGTAAGTTGTTTTGAAGTTGTTGAACGTAGTTCACTTTATCAAACTTAACTTTCTGATTTCCAACCTCTCCCTGAGCTGTGATATAGCCTCCTTTGTTACCAGCAAACGAAACATGCCCTCCTTTTATTTGTTTGACGTTTGATAAAAGAGCCCTGTTTCCTGTCATGTGCCTGGATGCTCCGCTGTCTACAATCCACGTGTTGGTTTCAGCACTGTAGCGAACACCCTGCACATACAATGTAAAACATTAGTTTAGGTTAGGAACCCAAGCCTTTACTGGCTTGGGTTTCCCAGAGGCATCACACATCATGAATTCAACCCATTGACCCTTAGAAGGTGAGGGTAGCTCAGGTGCCTTCTTGTCTTCATTATCAGACACGGAGGATGACTTTTCTTTCCATAGGCCAGATTTGTGTAAGGCCTGTTTGTGATAAACAGTCGACTGGCTAATGGGTTGAACTTTGGGTTCACTAGTTCTTCTAGGTGGAGTTAAAGAACTCCTCTTAGAAGACCTAGGTTTTGAATCCTGAAGTTCAATCTTCTTCCTAGGTGTCTGATAGTAAGGACAAAAGGAAGCAATGTGTCCACACTCTCCACAGTTGTAGCATGACCTGCTATCAACTTTATGATTAAACTTTTGTTGTGGAGATGTGTGTGACACCTAGTGACATCACTTAGTTTGGGTTTTGACTCTGTTTCTTTTGATGTTTTCTCTTGTTTAACAAAATTAATTGTTTTAACACTTTTAACATCTTTTCCTTTTTGGTTAACTGGATTTTGACATGAGACTTGTGAAAGATTAACATTAACAGTCTTTTTAGGTTCAGATTTGACTTTGTTTGACCCTGACTTTATATTAACCTTTTCAAATTCTTTTTCCAGTTTAACACAAGGCATTTTACCCTTTGCCTTTGAAGTGGCCTCCTTTTGTTTTGTTCCAGATTCAATTGAAGAACATGAGGAATCTGGATCACTAACAAGAGGAGTAGACACCACATGATCCTTGATGGGATTGTTATTTATTGGTCTACTCTTAGTGTTCATCAAGGTCTCAGGTGGTGGTGGAACCACTTTATAACCCAAACCCTCCCCGTTGTTACGTTCTCTCACTAAGTGTTGGACAATATGTGATGAACTTGTCCAACTGTGCAGTTTTTGCTTTAAAGAGTTGACTTCTACTTCTAAAACTGCCTTTTGCTTCTTAGTGTCTTCTAGGGAGTTAAGATAGTACCTAATGTCATTAGCTTGGTTAAATGCTACTACTTCAGTTTCCCTAAGCTGTTTATTCAAAAGGTCTATCTTTTCTTTGTAACTATGCTCATTTTGTTTTAAAACTCTATTAGCCTCAGTGCACAGTTGCAAATCCTTTACTAAGTTATCATTATGATCTAATAACCTAGCAAATTTCTGATCTATGCTTTCTCTAAATGTATTACAATCAGAACAAGCATGATTTTTAAACAGTTGGTCAGTGGTACTTACCTGAGGAGATTCTGAAGAATTAGCCATCAACGCAGCATCAGATGTCTCTGGTTCTGGTGATTCTGTCTTTGTTGTAGACGTCCCTTCTTCAGGCTTGTAGCTGACCTCAGTTGCAGTTGTCTCTTCACTATTTGACATCGCTATCTCAACTGCAATATCTCCTTCACTCGCGGAATCATCATCTAAGTCTTCCACGCTTGCAATATTGGATTCCCCTGGAGAGACAAACCGAAAGCTCCAGTCCTGTCCTTCATCATCATGGGCAGTCAAGGCTTTTGGATCCTTGCTTGATGAAGTAGAACTGCTAGCTTGCTTGTCTTGACGAGTGAAGGACGAGAATGGGTTCCCGTTCCCAGTCTTCTTTGGCTTCACACATTCTCTTTTGAAGTGCCCCTTTTCTCCACAGTTAAAGCAGGTCACCTTGCTCTTGTCAAAGCCAAATGTAGTGTCCTTAGTAGCAACCAAGTTTTGTCCGGTCTTCTTCACAAACTTCTTCGCCCTCCGGACAGCACTTGCTAAGGCCCACATAATATCCATCCTCTCCAGTTCCATTTCATCTACCTGCTCGTAGTCCTCATCTGCCAGATGGCAGTTTCCAATTTTCCCAGCAACAAGTCCATCATAGGAATGAACCACTGCTGCCAAGAGATCCATGTGCTCTCGAGCTACTTCCACGGTCACGTTTCCGAGATTCTCGGTCTTCAGTCTAGTAGCATTTGCTTCAGATCCAATGTAATGGGTACTAGAAGACCCTGACGTTTCTGATCCTGAAGGAGAGACTTGTGAAGGACCAGATGAGCTAGACACAAATGCAGTCTGAAGAGGTGCTCCAGACGTCTTAACTTGAGGAGTGGCATTGTACAAAGCTGGATTCTGAGTGTATGAGGACTTCTGAGCTCGGTACTTCATCCTAAGTGCTTCTTCTCGCAGCTTTAGAATGAAATCATTGATATCCAACTTTGCCAACATTTCATTCTGTCTCAGATTTGACACAAAAGAAGCCCATTTTTCTGGCAATCCGTCTGCAAAATTTGACACTTTATCTTCCATGGTAGTAGCGACACCATGTGTATGCAGTTCGCTCATCAAATGGTAGAATCTATCAATAACATCGTCTAAACTCTCATTTCCCATCGATGAGAAGTTGTCAAATTCTTTCTTCAACTCCTTAGCTTTAATTGCCTTCAGCGAAGCATTCCCGTCATATCTCTTCTCCAGCTCATCCCACAATTTCTTGGCTTGCTTATTCTCCGAGTACTGGTGGAAAATATCCTTAGGAATAGACTGTGTTAGCAATGCATAGACTCTCTTTTCTGCATTATACTTAACTTTCTGAGCATCAGTCATTCCTCCTAAAGTAAGCTTCACCCCATCAGCTCCCACCGGCATACTGTAACCCGTCTCAATAGCTTCCCACATATTTGGATCCACTCCATTGAGGTAGATCTCAAAACGTTGTTTCCAGTGGGGAAACTCATCTAACGTTAAAAGCTTTGGGGGTTTATTATGATTCCCCACCTCACTCTCAAGTAACAGTAAGTTCTGGATCTGTGAGTCCTTCCCGGCTGTAAACGCTGACATCTGATCTTCCATCTCGATTAACTTTAAGTCTTCTAAACAATCTGTCAACTGGTGCGACTGGAGTGATGCGAATGGGCTATCCGTGCGAATGAACTATGCGACTGGTTCAATCGTGCGGCTGAACTGAGCGATTGGTCCAGTCGTGCGAATGAAACTGATGCGTATGAACACTGCGAACGGTAGGCTTAGTCGTACGAATGAAGATGCGACTCAGTCCAATCGTGCGTCTGGAGGATGCGAATGAAGTCCAGTCGTGCGATTGGTCAATCGTGCGACTGAAGCTGCTGTTTTGCGAAAATTTCTAGGTTAAACGTGTTTTGGCCGTAAAAATCCGAATTTTCACCAACCCTAATCGCCTAATGCCGTAGAAACCAAAACTTGATGAGCAGGGGACGTCCAAGACAACTTTTACACAAAAAGATTGCGTTTTTAGTGTAAAAACACAAACTTTGTATCAAAATTGATTGAATCACACGTAATCAAGAGCCAAAGCTCTGATACCACTTGTTAGGATCTGGTATTTGAACGAAACACCAACTGATTAACGTGTAAACCAAACCAAATAGTGCGAATCCTATTTGATTGGCGATCCAATCAGTGAGAACGCACGTAGAATCAATAAAGTATTGAATCAGAATTGATTAGGAATCGATCTACAGCGTTCTATGAACTTGGAGTATGAACTTGGAGGCTTCTGGACGGCTAGGGTACGTCTGGAGTCGAAATAGAATGAATGCTTCTAATTTTCCACGAATTGGGTGGTATTTATAGGTTAGGGTTGTTCATTCGGGCGACTGAACCATTAGTATGGTTCAGTCGTGCGATTGAACCATGCGGTTGATCCATCCGCACGACTGAGTGTTCAGTCGTGCGACTGAGCCAATCTCATGTTACAATCATACGACTGATCCAGTCTCCTGGTTCAGTCGTGCGACTGAGTCATTCGCTTGAAGTTATTCATGCGTATGGTCCATTCGTATGGGCCATTCGCATGAGAACTTCATTTTGTTAAATTTGAATGTATTCATTAATATAACATTATGTGTATCAATTCAAACACTCACAAACCTATTTGACCAATTCATCATCAACTCATTAATGAAATATTAAGCATTATAAATCACAAACAACCATTTTCATTTCATTAATATTCCAAACATTACATCAGTGTAAGACAAACAAGACATATTATATTTATATCAGGATCTAGGTACATATGTATTTAAGTGTTAGGCGCATTAACACTGTGTAGGCGCATTAACACGGTGTGGACGTTTTTAGTTCAGTCGTTTGAATACTGTTGAAGAGAAGAATCTCAGACGTATTACCTTTGTTGAGAAAAATTACAAGTGTTTAGGCGCATGAAAACTGTTTAGGCGCTTGACAACTATTTAGGCGCTTGACAACTGTTCAGACGCATAAACCTTGGGCGTTTTGGAAAATTTTCTATGGCATTCCCTTAGACGTTTCTCAACTCAAGCGCATCAACTGTTTGGAAGTATAACCACTGTTCAGGCGTATTACCTTGACACTTAGAATTTTTTAAAAAGAAAATTTTTCTGTTAATTTCAGCTCATGCGTCACATTCATCATCTTCATATGAATGTAACAAACTCAAATCTTCTAAATTCTTCAAATGTTGATGAATTCGATTGAAACTTTCCAATTAAGTTAATTTTATGCCGATAAACATTTTTCTAACATTAATTTCATTCAATTTCAACAACAAATCACTCAAGTTTGATATTTTCAGTCCGAAAACTTCAAACCCTTTTTCGAACACAAATTCAACAAATTGACTTGAATTTGATGAATTGAACTGCTAATTGTGATTCAAATCATGTTTCTGATGATGAAACACAATTGAAATTCACAAATTTTCAATGGAATTGTATCTCAATCACAGATTCAGTGAGATTTTTGAGTTTTTAAAGTTCAACAAACTTCAAAAATCAGTCAGTAACAGCTTACCAACAGCTCTGATACCACTTGTTAGGATCTAGTATTTGAACGAAACACCAACTGATTAACGTGTAAACCAAACCAAATACTGCGGAATCCTATTTGATTGGCGATCCAATCAGTGAGAACGCACGTAGAATCAATAAAGTATTGAATCAAACGTTAAGAATCGATTAGGAATCGATCTACAGCGTTCTATAAACTTGGAGTATGAACTTGGAGGCTTCTGGACGGCTAGGGTACGTCTGGAGTCGAAAAAGAATGAATGCTTCCGTTTTTCCACGAATTGGGTGGTATTTATAGGTTAGAGTTGTTCATTCGGGCGACTGAACCATTAGTATGGTTCAGTCGTGCGATTGAACCATGCGGTTGATCCATCCGCATGACTGAGTGTTCAGTCGTGCGACTGAGCCAATCTCATGTTACAATCATACGACTGATCCAGTCTCCTGGTTCAGTCGTGCGACTGAGTCATTCGCCTGAAGTTATTCATGCGTATGGTCCATTCGCATGGGCCATTTGCATGAAAACTTTATTTTGTTAAGTTTAAATGTATTCATTAATATAACATTATGTGTATCAATTCAAACAATCACAAACCTATTTAACCAATTCAACATCAACTCATTAATGAAATATTAAACATTATAAATCACAAACAACCATTCTCATTTCATTAATATTCCAAATATTACATCAATGTAAGACAAACAAGACATATTACATTCATATCAGGATCTAGGTACATATGTATCAACAGAATTGGAGAAGTAGTCTTGCATCTTCTGCTTCCTTCATCTCTCTTGACACTTCCATGTCAGCCAGTTTATTTAATTGCTCTAAGGGGAGAGATATAATCTGATCTATGTCATAGTTCTTGGTCTGCAGGTAAGTAATCCTGACTGCCCTCAACTCATCATCTTGAGTGTTTGGTCTGGGGGCAACCCTGATTGCAGCTTGCATAAAGCCTAAAGACCCAGAGGAACTTTCTCCCCTTAGCTTCCTCTTCCTCTCTCTCTCCTCCTCCTCAATCTCCTCGGGAGTTAGAATCCTTTTCCTTTGTCACCCACAGACCTTTGTGACACAGGGTGGAGAGAGCTTTGGCCTTCATTGCTTAGTGTAGCATCCAAGCTCTGGCCAGAGAGAGGTTGTGAGACACCTTCACCAGCAGGTGTTTCACTGAAGGAATGAATTTCTGAAGCAGTTGTTGGTGTGACAGGGCTCTCAGGCTCTATCATTAGGCCTTCAGCCAAGGTTTTCCCTTTGAAGCTAATCTTAGGGTCTGCCTCAACATCTAGTTGACCAATGACATTACCTGATTGCCTTTGTCTCCTTCTAAGGTTGAACTCTTCAGTAATTCTGTCTTGAATCCTGGGTGCTAACCTGTCAGCTTGTCTTAATTGACTTGGGTTGACAAGTGGCATGTTGATCAGGTCAAGACCTTCATAGTAGTTCAAGGTCTGAAAATTGAATACTTCTTGCTGCCCTTGAACTCTTTAAAGAATTAGGGCTCTTCTATCAGCATCATACCTCTACCCAATAATGTAATTTAAAGTTCCTTGGGGTGGGGATGATATAGCCCTTGGAATGCCTTCCTTAAAGAGACTCTGAATGAAAGAGTCTATAGAGTCCACATCAATATGAACTTGAGGAAGTTGCTGAGTATGTACAACTCCAAGTGAGAATGGTGAGTGCTCAATGTCCATACTCCCTGAAGAACTCCCAGGTTCTGTGATTGTAATGACTTTCTCCCCCTTTTTGGTATCATCACCCTCTTGCATAGGTGAGCTAGGAGTTAGGTCAATCACATTCACAAGTTCTTGTGTTCCTAGTTGAACTCTACTTAAAGGTCTCCCAGCTAGTTTTTTCCTGAGATAAGATATCTCAACTTGCTGATCATTGACCCTGTTATGCAGGGTAGTCACCTGAGATTCAAGGTGACTAACCTTAGAGACTGAATAGGTGCATGTTTTTGACAGTTTTGCACCTTTACTCTCAAGTTCCCCTCATCTTCATCAGAAGAATCATTGAGGGATGAGATAATTGGACCAGTCACTCACTGGAGGTTTGGAACCCTGAGTACAGTGTTCCGGGTGTAGCAGGAAAAGAGGACCAAAGTCCTCTTCTCTCACCACCAGCTTCAGGTTCTTGGCTGCTGGATTTCCTTTGCTCATTGACAACCTCAGTTGAGGTGTCAATAGGCTAAGTTTCCATGGTTGAGGTCTTAATGATGTAATCACTTGCAGAAGTGAGAGCCTCTTCCATATGGACCTCCTGAGCAGGGTCAGGGAGATCCACCTCAGTGATAGGTGACTGATGTGGGCTAGACAAAGGAGACTCAGGAGTACTTATCTCTCTTTGAGTAGGGGTAGAGTAGAGAGACTCATGGTATTCATTGAAATCTAAGTCTTCATCAGTATAGAATGAGAGGTTGGGAATGGGTTGATTTAAGTCTAAAGGATGAGGATGGTAACTGTCCCCTGAAGGTTGTTCACTTGAGTGTTGAGACTCAGAGTGAAGGCTTAAGGCAGTTGGGCTTGTGAGCTCATCAAGGTGAGCATGAGGAACCTCACCACTAATTCTTGAAGAGATGGGAGTGGTTTGCTCCTCAAGGGAAGTGGGAGCTCTAGTGTCCACTTCCTCTTGTATGGGTAAGTGTGTGGGGGCCTGCACAGACTCAATAGCTTGAGCAAGGGTTCGTTTGGATTTTTTTGGTAGGTGAGGGTGATTTGTTGTCGTTTTGGTGGTTGGGAGGTAGAAGTGGTGGGTTCAACACTAGCTTGTGTTTCTAGGTTGTCACCTTGAGCAATGAGCTCTAATATTTTTGGGACAAGGGTTGTTTCTACCCCTAAGAAGCTTACAGTTGGCTTCTTCATAATTTTAAAGATGTCGGGCTTCATCTGTCTCAATTTAAGAATATTATCTGTTTCCCTCAAGTGTAAGCCCAATTCACAGTTGAGAATGTGTTGAACATATCTAGGAAACTTATAATACTCTAAAGAGTCCAAGGTAACAAGCAAATTTGTATAAACAAACTAAGAGTACCTGAACTTGACCCCTTGAACCATTCCATGTACCATGAAGGGGAGATCCTCAAGAATCTAGTCCCACCCTCCATGCTTGTTTGACAAGATGTGGATAACCACATGAAGCAGGTATTTCCACTAGGATGAGACCTTCCCTTTCCTGAAGGTCTTTACAGAGATATCTCCCTCATAGCCCATCTGCTCAAAGGAATGATTTACAGCTTCCTTTGGGAAAGACAACTCACCTTCTTCATCATCTAGCTGCAAGTGAGTATTGATGATGGCCGGAGTGATGAAAATTGTCCTCCCCTACACTGTGGCAGACAGTGTCTTCTCCCCATCCATAATGACCTCGTCTTCTAGAATTCAAGCAGATGATCCTCATATAGAGTAGGATCAATGGTTAGGGAGGTGAAGTAGTTGGATAGAGCTAAGAAACGGCAAATCTCTGAGAAACTTTCATCTTTCTCAGAGCTTAAAAGAGAAACCTGGTTGTGTTGACTTTGAAGTCGTATGGAGAAATCTGGGTTGTTTTTGCAGATTAGTTTGGCCATTTTAGAAGCTTAAAGGTGAAGGAAGATGAAGAACAAAGGCGGTTTGAGAGAATTTAGGTTTAAGGAATAGTGTAATTGAAGAAGATAGTGAAAGAGGGGGGAACCGTTGGGTATTTATGTGAAAAAAGATTTGAGACAAAGTTAATGAAAGAAAATAAACTTTAAAATCTGGATGTCGGTCTCACCACTGAAAAGTAGTTTACTTTTGCCCAAAAAGTAGTTTTCTTGGAAGTCGAGAAATCTTCCGAATGTTATTTTCTTCAGAAGTTCTAAAGAAAAAAGCTTCCGAAGGCAATTTGGCTTCGGAAGAAATTTCAAAGGTTTTTGAGAATTTTTCTTTGGAAGAGAATTAATGCTCAGAGATTTTTATTCTAAGGAGAATTAATGCTCAGAGATTTTTATTCTAAGGAGAATTAAAGCTTTCGAAGGTAAATTGCTTTCGGAAGATATTTTATAAATTTCTTCCGAAGGTAAAATTACTTTAGCAGTTATTTGTTTACTAAGACATAAATTTCTTCTGAAGGAAATTTCAAATCTTCCGAAAAGAAAAGAGATCAAAATTTTCAAAAATCTTAGAAATGTCTTTTGAAAATATTTTCTTCCAAAAAAACAAGGGCTTATGAACGTGATAAAATAGACAACTTAGGACACACAGCTTTTACAAATAAATATGATTAAGTTTTAAGAAAAGCTATTCAAAGTTAATCATCTCAATCATGATACAAGAAATTTAAATCTCTAGTCATAAAAAGCTTTGGTGAATAGATCAGCATATTGTTCATTTGTATTAACTTTGACTAGTTTGATTAATCTCTTTTCAAAGTTATCTCTAATCAAATGATACCTGATTTGATATGCTTTGTCCTTGAGTGCTGCACAGGATTTTCTGTGATGGAGATAGCACTGTTGTTGTCTATGTTGATGGGAGTCTTTTTAAAGTTGAATCCATAGTCCAGCATCTGATTTTGAATCCGAAGCACCTGAGCACAGCAGTTTGCAGCAGCAATGTATTCAGCCTCAACAGTTGATGCATACATACAGGATTGTTTCTTACATTTCCAAGAGACTACTCTTCCCCTAATAACTTGACATCCCCCTGATGTAGACTTTGCAGTCATGTTTCAACCACCATAGTCACTATCTGTATAAGCATACAATTAAAGTCAGAATTCTATGGATACGAAAGGCCAAGTGATGGAGCACCTTTTAAATATCTTAAAATTATTTTGACAGTGACCAGGTGTGACATCTTGGGGTTGACTTGATATCTTGCACAAATACATGTAGCAAACATGATATCTGGCCTGCTAGCTGTGAGGTACATAAGAGACCCAATCATTGCCCTGTAGAGATGCTTATCAACACACTCCCCCTCAAGATCAGGTCCAAGGGAGTGATTTCTGGCTATGGGTGTCTTAGGAACCTTACAATCGGTCATGTTGAACCTTTTAAGTATGTCTTGTACATACTTTGACTGACTTATGAAAATGCTATTATCAACTTGCTTCACTTGAATTTATAGAAAGAAATTGAGTTCCCCTATGGCACTTATTTCAAACATGTCCTTCATCAGCTTCTCAAAGTCTTTGCAGAGCTTTGGATTAGCTGATCCAAAGATAATGTCATCTACATATACTTGAACTAGCATTATGACATTTCCTGTTCCTTTGATGAACAGAGTTCCATCTATAGTACCCCTTTTGTAGCCATGTTAACAAAGATACTGAGATAGAGTCTCATACCACTTCCTTGGTGCTTGGTGCAGCCCATAAAGAGCTTTATCAAGCTTAAAGACATAATCAGGATGATCAGGATCTGCAAACCTAGGTGGTTGTCTGACATACACCTCTTCATCAATCACCCCATAAAGAAAAGAACACTTGACATCAAGTTGGTAGACCTTGAAGTTCTTGGATGCAGCTAAATCTAGGAATATCCTAACAACTTCAAGTATTGCTACAGGAGCAAAAACATTTGTGTAGTCAATTCCTTCTTCTTGAGTATACCCTTGAACAACTAGTCTTGCTTTGTTCTTGATGACAAGTCCTCTATCATCCTTCTTATTCCTAAAAACCCATTTGGTTCCTATGGTAGTCTTCCCTTGAGGAAGAGGGCATAGGTTCTAAACCTTTTGCCTTTTGAATTGAAGCTGCTCCTCTTGCATAGTTTCAACCCAACTTTCATCCTTTAGAACCTCATCAATTTTCTTTGGCTCTATCTGGGACAAGAAACAAGAGTGAAGACAAACATTTGCTTCATGGGTTTGTCCTCTTGTTCTCACCCCTGACTTAACATCTCTAATGATGTTTATGGTAGGATGAGACTTGTGGATCCTTAGCTGAGGGATCACAACAAGTTGCTTAGACAGATCTAAATTTGAGAAATTATGATCTGGCAAGGAAGATTCACCCTTCACATCAGCATACTTATCAAGATTGACTTGATCCAATGAGTGTGTGACATCATTAATGTTGTCTTCAATGGAGTGGTTATCAACATCAAGAAATTCCTGATCACTTTCACCACCACCACTTTCTCCAACATTTGAAGCTCCTTCCTCTGAGTTTTGTGTCTCTAAGCTGGAATTTGAAGGCACCCCAAAAGTATCAGCAGGATTTGTCATTGATGTGCTGGTAGAAGCTTCATTTGTAGGATTAGTTACCACTGGGGCTGAAGATGTGTAACTTGAAGGTCTTCTTAGCTCAAGTCTTGGGTCAGGATCACCATAGGTAATGTATCTGTGAACCCTAAAACATTCTCACAAGATTTGTTAAAACAGTTGGTAACTAAATCAAGATCAAATAGCCAATCCGGACCAGATCCTTTCACAGTGGGAGTGTGCTCATTGAAAGTCACACTGGCTAACTCCTTAACTATTTTAGTTCCGAGATTGTATACTCTATAAGCTTTAGCTTGAGAAGATTATCCAATAAAGTGTCCATCATCTGATTTCTTAGCAAACTTGGCAATTTGATCTTTGGTATTCAAGATGGTGCAAGGACATCCAAATGACCTGAGAAAACCAATGAAGGGTTTTCTCTTGTGCCAAAGTTCATAAGGAGTCTTACCATGTGTCTTAACCACTAAAACTCTGTTTTGCACATAGCAAGCAGTGTTCATTGCCTCTGCCCAGAAGGTGATGGACAGTTTAGAGTCAAACAACATAGTTCTTGTAGCTTCAATCAGTGTCCTGAATCCAGTTCCTTGATCACATATTATGGTTTTGACCTTGTGATCATATTGATTTTCAATCTTTAAGATGAAATTCTTTAGAATCTCAGGGGTCTCATCCTTAGTATTAAGAAAGAAGACCCAAGAGAATATTGTAAAGTCATCTGTGATCACCAAAAAATAAGAGGTCCTTCCTAGACTCATTACACTGGTGGGGCCAAAGAGATCCATATGTAATAAGTGTAGGGCATTAATGATGGAATTTCTTTCCTTAGGCTTGTGAGATACCTTGTGTTGCTTCCCTTCAGGCATGCAACACAGTGGTCATCACTTGTAAACTCTTTCTTTGGTATTCCAGTTACCAAATCATTCTTAATTAATTTATTCATGTTTTTAAAGTTTACATGGAACATTCTTTTATGCCAGAGGAAATATTCATCATTATTTGCTTTAGAGAGAAAGCATGAAACTTCTCCTGAGGGAGATGTTTCTTGCAAGTCCATCTTGTACATGCTTCCTTTCCTGGGGGCTCTAAGCAGGATGTGCTCATGAGGAATGACCACCCCGGGCCTGAGAACAATGCACTCATGCTCAGTAAAGAGCATGTTATGACTCTGATCATAAAATTGGAATACACTCATACCCAAGCTCCTTGACAAAGTTTACCTTCTCAATGCTGAGCTTACCATTTGTGACCTTGCCCCTTTCAGTAATGTAACCTCATGCATCTCCTCCAAAACCAACTGGTCCTCCATCAATTCTTTCAAACTTTTGGAGTAGTGACCTATTGTCTGTCATGTGACAGGAACAGCCACTGTCAATGATCCATACACATCTATTTGTCTTGAGCTGTTCCTGCATAAAAAAGATGGTTAGTTACATTTGGAAACCCAAGCCTCATTGGTCTTGGGCTCATCAAAACAAGTTGAAGACAATATAGTAATTGATCCTATAGTCATGCTAGAAGGATCATTTGCTGATGTTAATGAAGAACTTTCAGTCACTTGGTCTTTCTTTGACTTTCACACCATGTTTGGAAGATTAGACTTGACCTTCAATACTTCGAAAGTTTTGAGGACTTTGGAAGTTTTGATGACTGGACCTTCGGAAGATCTTGCTTTCACTGCAGCAGGCTTCAGTGCTTCAAAAGTATTCCTTTCTTCCGAGACCAAATTTTTTTCCGAAGACAAGTTTCCACTTGTCTTCTTCTTCATTTGGAGCTTCCGAAGGAAACAGATTTTCCTTCCGAAGCTTTCTTCTTCTTTTCCAAACTCTTAGAAGTTTCTTTCTTGGTCATGTAGAGAGTACTCTTTGGATTGTAAACACAATCCTTAGCAAGATAAGAAGTACTCCCACACATAACACAGTCCATTTTCTTCCTTCTATGAGTTTTCTTTTGTGAAAGGCTGAACTTGATCGCTTTCCTTCTCCATCTTCATCTTTCCAGATGCTGCGGCAATTCTTGTAGTGATAGAACTACCTTTGGAGCTGGATGGTTCAGGTTGTACAGCAGTGGTGCACAACTGATCAGCCTTCTTCTTGATGATGGGATGATTTGGATATGAACCAGAACTCTTGTTGATGGAGTTCAAGTTGGTGTCTTCAACCTTCTCCACTTCAAATCCTGCAGAGATGAAGACTTGTCTCTGTGTAGAATTGAAGGTGGCCTTGATCTCTTGAGCCTTTTTGGACTTTCTTTTGGCCTACCTGATCAAGTTCTTTCTTCTTGACTTGGTCATCCCAACAGATTTGCTCTCCTCAGAGGGATGGTGACCCTTCTTAGAATGCTCTTCTTCCTTTTTCTCAGAGCCATTCTCCACCATCTCCTCTTCATCCTCTTTAGTCACAGGATCTATGATGGGAAGCTCATCTTCACAACTTCCACACCTAGGAGATCTTACAGATAAGATTGTGTGTGGAGGAACTATCTCACAAGATCTAAGTCCCTGCTTATTTTGATAACAAACTTTTGCATGCAAGGATGAGGATATTATGTTCTTGAAGGTCTCTTCTTCAAGAACATATTTTTCTGCCTTGGCTTTGCTAATCATAAGCTCAGCCTGGCATTTAGTTAACTTAGTAATGAGGTCTTTGATCTGAGTCCTGTAGTTTGTATGCTCACGTTTAAGAGTTGAAATGGTTTTCTCTAAGTCCTCTATCTTCAGTTTATAATCATTTTCAGCTCTTTTAAAATCAGCTTTTAAGATATTTAAGGACTTAAGATCAGATCTTATTTCTAAGTTATAGGACCTGTATCTATTGACTTTAGCAATTCCTTCAGGAGTACAAAGATGTTTCAATACCTTGGCTTTATCGTGGTCTGCCATGAGTGCTTGGTTTGGAGATGCATCTTCTACCTGAAAGCTCTTGTCAAAGCCTCCTTCTTCAACAACAACTGCAGCTTGCTGCTTTGGCTTCTCATTCTGGGGGCTTTCTCAGTGTAGTTTGGTATGGTTTATGCTTGGCCACCATTTGTCCTTGGTGCCTTACACTCCCTTGCAAAGTGTCTCATCTTGTTACATTTGTAACACTTTACTTTGCTTTTATCCAGCCCAAACTTTCCACTGGCTGCATTGCTTGGAAACTTTCTTCCTGTCCTCTTGTAGAACTTCTTCGCTCTATGAGTGAGAAGAGCCATCTGCTAGACTATCTCCATGTACTCCAGATCATCTGGATGGATACAGTCCAAATCTTCAAGGGTGAAGAGAAAGTTGCCTGAGGTTTCATCAGCAAAGACAAAAGCATGAGAAGAACTTGTCTCTTGGAAAGGACTTCCTTGAGTGTAGCTTTCCCATGGAGTCTCTGGGAAGGTGATGAAAGGACCCTTTTGTTAGTTGTCAGGGTAACATATATGATGATGTTGTGGCTCAATGCTTTCCCTTTCAACCACATGGAGGGCTGAACTCAGTTTATTGCTGGAGTTACCAGATGAGTTTTGCATGTTCATCTACATTTGGTAGCCACTAAGAATACCATACAACTCTGTAAGAGTAAGAGTCTTAAGGTTCTCAGTCCTCTTGATAACAACACAATAATGTGTCCATTGTCTAGGAAGAGAGGACATAAACTTCTTTACAATGTCCCTGTTCTCAAGAGTTAGTCCAACATCCATTAGAGTATCCACAATCTCAACATACCTGAAGTATTGTTGAGTCATGGTTTCACCTACCTTAAAGGTGAAGTTTTCAAACTGCTGCTTCAGAAGATCCTTCTTGTTCTCCTTTGCTTCAGTAGAACCCTCATACATGAGCTTCAGTGCTTCCCATAGTTGCTTGGCAGTTTTGCACTTCTTGAAGCCTCTGTAGGTGGAGTTTGGAAGAGTAGTTTGAAGGGCTGTCATGGCTTTCTGATCAATCTCTATTCTCTTCCTGTCTTCTTTAAAGTAATCAGCCTCAGCCTTAGGAATCATACCACCACCAGTAGTAGAAGTGGTGCTTGGTATGTAAGGTCCTTCAGCAACAGAGTCCCACATCCTAGAGTCTTGAGACTTGATGAAGCCTTCCATTCTTTGAAACCAAGTATCAAAGTCTTCAGGAGTGATCAATGGAGACTTTGTCATAGTTCCAGTTTCCATATCAGCTTTGGTAATAGCTGCCATTTAAGTTGTTAAGTATTTTGTGTGTGTGAGGATCTTAAGATGGTGAGATCTTATATCAAGAGCCTGAAATTCTCTGATACCAAATACAGGACCGGCAAAGGGTATGAACTTATAACATAACAACACAAAGAGGAAAGTCGAATAGGAAATTGTTTAACTTTTAGTTAATGATGCTAAGAACACAAGTAAAGATGAGACAGAACAAGATGGCAAACAACACAAGTAATTGGTTTTCAAGAATGTTGTATATTGCTTCTCAAGTTCTATTACAAATGTTACAAAGCATACTGGAAAGTTATAAGTACTTGAGATACATATACTACATCCTACAACCGGCCATACTTTGAAAGCCAGCTGGATACAATTGAATAGAAAACTATAAAACCAAATGTAGAGTCAAAAGGCAGATTTTGCAAATCTGCCTTTTGACTAGTGACTATGACATGCCATAGCTCACATCCTAATATATTACAAAAAGGATAAAAGTACATAAAGTAGAATGCACAGACTCAAGACCTCAATCTACAGTTACCAAGCATGGACCTTTTCACCAACTCTGTAAGTTGGTGACTTTACAGAGTTGCAACGGAAAGGTGGTCCAGCTTTATGGTAAAGTACATCAGATAAAAGCATGTCTCTAAAAGTCTTCGGAAGAAATCTGTCTTCACTCTTTGGCTTCGGAAGACTTTGTCTTTGAAGCTTCGGAAGACTTCATTTTTTGCTTCGGAAGATATTGGTCTTGGCTTTAGAAAATTTTACACTTAGAATATTTCTAGTGCATGGTGTAAAGCTTCCGAAGCATTTCTACTTCTGTTCTTTAGTGCATGCATGCAGAGAGACTTTGGATGTTTTGGCTGCATTAGAATTATAGGAATCCTTACACTACACATGGCAAGACCTATTCAACCTACCTCTACATGATCTCTTTGAGATGAAAAGATACTATAAGAGTCTGAGTGATCCTGACCATCTAATGAAGAAGGGCATGGTCATCATCATAATGAGGACTGTCAAAAGCTGAAGATCTTCAAATGTTTTGGTAGCATCAACCTAGGGGAGTTTGTAAGGATTCGTATAAGTCTGATGCAGCCAAAACATCCAAAGTCTTTCTACATGCATTGAAGAACAGAAGTAGAAATTCTTCGGAAGTTTTACACCTTGCACTAAAAAAATATTCTAAGTGTAAAATCTTCCGAAGCCAAGACCAACATCTTCCGAAGCCAAAAGTGAAGTCTTTCGAAGTTTCAAAGACAAAGTCTTCCGAATCCAAAGAGTGAAGATAGATTTCTTACATAGACTTTTAGATACATGCTTTTATTAGATGTACTTTACTATAAAGTTGGACCATCTTTCCGTTGCAAATCTGATCAGTCACCAACTTACATGAGTTGGTGAAAAGATCCATGCTTTTGGTAACTGTACATTGAGGTCTTGAGTCTGAGCTTTCTACTTTATGTACTTTTATCCTTTTTGTAATATATTAGGATGTGAGCTATGTCATGTCATAGTCACTAGTCAAAAGGCAATCTGCCTTTTGACTCTATATTTGATTTTGTTGTTTAGTCTTATGTATCCAGCTGGCCTTCAAAGTATGGCCGACTGTAGGATGTAGTATAAAGTATCTCAAGTACTTGTAACTTTCAATCTATGCTTTGTAACATTTGTAAAAGAACTTGAGAAGCAATATACAACATTCTTAAAAACTAAATACTTGTGTTGTTAGCTATCTTGTTCTATCTCTCATTTTATTTGTGTTCCTAGCATCTTTCACTTAAGCTACCAGTTTCTTATTTGATATGTTAAGTGTTCTAAAGAACTCTCCTCATTGTGTTGTTGTGTGGTAATTGCATACCCTTCACCGGTCTTGTAGAAGAAGATGATGAAGATGAAGATGAAGAAGAACAAAATCGTGATGATAGTTCTTCATATGATAATAATGATGATGATGGTGGAGATAATCAAGGATGAGAAATTGGGGGAAATGAAGGAGAATTTGATCGGGAGTTGGATAGTGAAGAAACTCTATCTGATCAAAGAGATGAGACTGTTATACATGATGAAGGTGATGGTGATGATGACATGAATGATAAGGAAATAGATGTCGGAAATGATATGAATGATGAAGTTGTTGATGCTAATTTGGACCAAAATCAAACATTTGATTTTGAATTTATGAATGCTATGTTATCTGAGCCTATTACACAGAATGAAATTTCTGGTTTACAATCTCCAATACAAGAACAGCAGTTGATAGTGGTGAATGAATCAGTATTGAAACAAACCAGTGATGTTTGTGTTCAAACTGAAGCTGATAATGATGAAGAACAATTAATGATCTAAAAGAAAAAGTTGTTAAACAAGATGGAAAGATAAAGAAACTTCAAGATGAAAATTATTTGCTAAAGGTTGAAAATGCAAAGAAAGATGAACTGATTGGTAATTTAGAAGAAAAGATCAAAAAGCTTAATGAAGAGATAGAGAAATTTAAAGAAACTGTGCAAGAGAAAGCAAAATAAACTGAAGCTTATTTGATTGAGAAAGATAATGAAGAAGAATCCCAAGTTATAGTGGTTGGGAAGTTTACTGAAGCTGAAAAAGGCAAAAGAAAGAGAGATGAAATTGAACAATAATCAGTATTAAAACCAAAGCTCAAAAGATTGATCGAGGCAAAGTGCATGTTGAAGAGGAAGAAATTCAAAAACAGATAGAAGCACTTGATGATATTGACTCAGATTTTCCTGATGAGTGGTATAATGAAATATTAGAGGATGAAGATATTTGTGAAGTAGTTGGTTCATTGATGATGAATGTTAGCGAAGATATTCCAATTCCAGTAGACTTTAAGGACAAATATAATTATCTGTTCAAACAAAAGTATAATAGAGTATTTTTTAGACGGGTTGAAAGTGACTCAGATAAATGAAGAGTCTGAGAAATGTGTGATAGCTGAGTCGTCAGGGCCGGTTGATCCAAATGAAATCAGTTTGGAACATGGTGAGTGGGTACCAATGAGCGAGAGCATAAATATTGATGACATTCCTGAGAAGGAATTGCACCATCCTGATCCTGAAGATATGAGTATTCCAGCTCTAAGGTTGTGGTTGCAATCAAGAAACTATCCATGAAAGAGACTCAAAAGACTGCAAGGAGAATCTTTAAGAAAACTGGTGAGAAGTTTCTAACAAACAGAAAAGATGTATAACAAGATGATTGTGTTAGACATGGATAACCCATAGTATTTGGAAATTACAAAGAGGACTAAGGTGTTGAAACATCAAGAAATAAAGTCCATGGAGCTAGTAAGACAAACTCATGAAAGAAGAAAGGAATTGATGAGGATGTTCCCTAACACTGAGTAGCAAGCTTATAAAGTTGATTTGGATAAAAAACAGTTATGGAATAAGGCAAGATCTGCTGGTGATTTAGTAAGAAATGTGCTTCAAACAAGACAATCAATATCAGAGCTTCTTAATGCTATGATTGTGCCTGATAAAAAAAGATGTAAAGATAGTTGCATGGAAGTACGATGAAGTGTTTGATGCATTCTTGATAAAACGAGTAAATGCAATATGTGATGTTTATCATTTTTACTCTAGTATCGTTACTTTGCCAGTGCAAGACTTGAAAGAATTACACAAGTTGCCTATCATTAACCTCACCAAGGCTACAAGTGGAGAGAACTTTGTGAAATTACTTAATAGAGGAATTACACGAATGCCGTCTTTTCTTCAAACACGATGTGATCAAGAAGATAAGGCATATTTTGATACTTTGAGGAGAGTTGAGAAGAAAGGAGAATCAAGATCAGATATTTGAAGATAGATATTTAGAAACATTTGGTGATAAGTACTTTGAGAAAGTAACTAATCCTGGATTGAAAGTAATAGATGGAACTCAATTGACTAAACCAATCCTGAGATGGTTTTATGATTCTGACACTTTTCATCTGAAGCTGGTAAGAAAAGAAGATGATTAGGAAAAGGACATGATAAATCTATTTGGAGTTTTTGAGATGAAGTTACTTCATCCAAGCTACATTTCATTTCTATCTAATCAAAAATTTGAGCAAGTATCATTTGTGGATACTGAACATGACAGAAAATACTTTATGGCGATTATTAAGGTGATGAACGCAGTCATGGAGCGGATTTCATTAAGGAAAGCTCTGGCATATGCGAATATTGTCAAGAAAGATATTCATAACATAGAGTTCATGGGGATATCGAGCAAAGGCGTGTTGGAGGTACATGTGAAAGATCAATCTAATCCTCTTGAGTTCTATGCAAATGTTGACATAGCAACACTATCAAAGGAGACTCTCCACGTGATGGATGCTATGGAAATTAAGACAAATGATTCTAAACCCGAGCAAGGGAAATTAGCTGAAAAGTTTAAGTCTTCAATAAAGAAAGTGTTGCGAGAACTGGAGCTGTATAAGGAGAAGCCCATGTTCAAGATAAAAGAGGATCCTGAAGATTTTTTTGACTGAAGACAAATGCAAATCTTAGGGGGAGTATTGTTGGAGTCTTGAAGATTAGCATTAGTTTTTAGTTTTTGTTTTTGTCATAGTATAGGGACTTATTTTGTAAATATATGTTCCTTAGTTTCTTGTATTAGTATAATTAGGATTATATGTATTTTTGCAGGTAGACTTTTAATAGAACTCTCTCATTTGTACATTGTAATCCTTTGCTAATATCAATGAAATCTCTGTGAATTTTTTTTGATATATTGCTTAGTTTGATTACTTTGTCCAGATAATGGTCAATTGTATTAATTCATTAACACTGATCGATCCATTTCAACCTATCAATGTGTCATTTTTGTCATTGTGTGAGAGTTGAAGTCCCATGAGACCAACTACATTGGACGGAGCCATTGCTTCTCCATAATCATTGTGTGAGGAAATCTATCTTGTTCTTGTAGCTCTATTGCATTTCCATGATCTTGCCAATTGAGTTTCAAATCCATGACCACCGCTATTGGACTTTTCAACAAACACCAAACTACAATAAGTTACCTTTATCACCATCGTTATTAATATAGGTGTTGATTAGAAAAGGGATCTTCCTTCAATTTAGCCCTAATGTTATGTATAGTCATGTGTAGAGTGCCAATCAAGTTAAGCATTAATGATCTCATGAGCCTCTTGGATCGAATAATAGATTGGTCATCATTAGTTAAAGTTGAGAAATGACATATTTTAATAGCAAAGCTTTCTAATTGAAAATTACCCCCTTTTGAAAATCAAAAAAGTTATAATCACAGTTACAACCACTAAACTAGACAACAAAAGACCAAAACTGAAATGATACATCCAAAACTTTAACTAGGGTCATTTATATGCATACTTTATTCTTTGATCCACAATAATTACCTTCCCTCTACTCACCTCCAAGTTACGGTCTAGTATAAATAATCCAAGTAAGAATTCAGTTCATCACAAAAACTAAACAAGAACAATGGAAAAGGTGGAAGAGTGATAATTATTACTTCAAATGACATTAAAGTTTAGCAAGATCATAAATCAGAACCAAAAAACTTAAGTGTATCACCACAGTGAGTGTCTCATAGACACCTTCATTCCAACTCGAGGAACCAAGGACAAAGACTTATAACCTTGCATTGATTTTGATTACATGAAATCCACACATTAGTCTCATCATCAATATTAATATTATTGTCACACCAATTTAGTAACAACAAAAAGCTCACAACACAGATTTTTATATAGATAAAATTTCCATGTTTATACATCTGTTTGGTTTGGCAGGATGTTTCATCAAATCTTAATGAATGATTATTTGTTATCACAAATTTCACATCGGAGTTTTTTTGACTATACAAAATGTTCATGATTTATGCCAAGAATATATTACATTATTGATTGGTCTGTTTGGTTAGTTGTAGTTCAGTTTGGTTCTTGATTACTTCTTTTGTTGATACCATTTGATATATAAAACTATACCATAAGATATATTATTATTGTAGCTAAGACTTCAAAAGATAATTAGAAGACTTGAATACTCAAAGGTTAGTAACTCCTACAAGGCCTAATTTTCATTTATGTTTCTACAACTGATCAGTTTGGTAAAAAACATCAAGCTTTCTTTATTAAATCTTTTTATAACTTGTGAAATACTTTAAGACTTGGTGTTTCTTTCAAAAAGATAACAAAAATAAAACTGACTTAGCATTCTAATGATTTGAGATTTTACCAAACCATTCTTGGCATATGTGGCATTTTTCATAAAAAATTAACATAATTAATATTTTGGTTTTGACCTTGTGATCACATTGATTCTCAATCTTTAAGATGATTCTTCAGAATCTTTATCACAAAATGTATCAAGGATTTAATTCTTGAATTCAGTTCCTTGATCACATCTTATGGTTTTGACCTTTTGATCACATTGATTCTCAATCTTTAAGATGAAATTCTTCAGAATCTCAGGAGTCTCATCCTTAGTTCTAAGAAAGAAGACCCAAGTGAATCTTGTAAAATCATCTGCGATCACCAAACAATAAGAGGTCCTTCCTAGACTCATTACACTGGTGGAGCCAAAGAGATCCATATGTAATAAGTGTAGGGGATTAATGATGGAATTTCTTTCATTTGGCTTGTGAGATACCTTGTGTTGCTTCCCTTTCAGGCATGCAACACAATGGTCATCACTTGTAAACTCTTTCTTTTATATTCCAGTTACCAAATCATTCTTAATTTATTTATTCATGTTTATAAAGTTTACATGGCATATTCTTTTATGCCAGAGGAAAGATTCATTATTATTTGCTTTAGACAGAAATCATGAAGCTTCTCCTGAGGGAGATGTTTCTTGCAAGTCCATCTTGTACATGTTCCCTTTCATTGGGGCTCTAAGCAAGATGTGCTCATGAGGAATGACCACCCCGAGCCTGAGAACAATGCACTCATGCTCAGTAAAGAGCATGTTATGACTCTGATCACAAAATTAGGATACACTCAGAAGATTGTACCCAAGCTCCTTGACAAAGTTTACCTTCTCAATGCTGAGCTTACCATTTGTGACCTTGCCCCTTCCAGTAATGTAACCTCCTTTATCTCATCCAAAAGCAACTGGTCCTCCATCAGTTCTTTCAAACTTTTGGAGTAGTAACCTATTGCCTGTCATGTGTCTGGAACAGCCACTATCAATGATCCATACATTTCTGTTTGTCTTGAGCTGTTCCTGCACAAAAGAGATGATTAGTTACATTTGGAAACCCGAGCCTCATTGGTCGTGGGCTCATCAAAAGAAGTTGAAGACAATGCAACAATAATTGATCCTATAGTCATGCTAGAAGGATCATTTGCTGATGTTGATGAAGAACTTTTAGCCACTTGGTCTTTCTTTGACTTCCACACCACCTTTGGAAGCTTAGACTTGACCTTCAATACTTTGGAAGTTTTGATGACTTCAAAAGTTTTGATGACTAGACCTTTGGAAGATCTTGCTTTCACTACAGCAGGCTTCAGTGCTTCGGAAGTATTCCTTTGTCCCGAGATGAAATTTTCTTCCGAAGGCAAGTTTCCACTTGTCTTCTTCTTCATTTTGGAGCTTCCGAAGGAAACAGATTTTCCTTCCGAAGCTTGCTTCTTCTTTTCCAAAATCTTAGAAGTTTCTTTCTTGGTCATGTGGAGAGTACTCTTTGGATTGTAAACACAATCCTTAGCAAGATGAGAAGTACTCTCACACATAAAACAGTCCATTTTCTTCCTTGTAGGAGTTTTCCTTTGTGAACAAGGCTAAACTTGATCACTTTCTTTCTCCATCTTCACCTTTGCAGATGTTGTGGCAGTTCTTGTGGGGATAGAACTATCTTTGGAGCTGGATGGTTCAGGTTGTACAACAATGATGCACAACTGATCAGCCTTGTTCTTGATAATCGGATGATTTGGACATGAACCAGAACTCTTGTTGATGGAGTTCAAGTTTGTGTCTTCAGCCTTTACCACTTCAAATCCTGCAGAGATGAAGACTTGTTTGTGTACAGAATTGAAGGTGGCCTTGATCTCTTGAGCCTTTTTGAACTTTCTTTTGGCCTTCCTGATCAAGTTCTTTCTTCTTGACTTGGTCATCCCAACAGCTTTGCTCTCCTCAGAGGGATGGTGACCCTTCTTAGAATGCTCTTCTTCACTCTTCTCAGAGCCATTCTCCACCATCTACTCTTCATCTGTAACGCCCGGTTATTTTCTTTAAAGTCAAAGAAAGAAGAAGAAGAAAGAAAAGAAATAAAGTCTGAGTTGAGGGACCAATCTTGCCAAAAGGGGAAAGACTTTGGGAGAGTGGGTATAAAAGGGGGGCTTGGCTGCCCATTCCCCCTTTCCATACACCTCCAATTGGTTTTAGAGAGGGAGAAAGAGAGAAGGAGCAAAAGCTAGGGTTTTTGAAGGATTCAAGGTGCAAAAGTCGAGGTTTAGCGGGTTTGTGTGAAGCTTTACTCGTAGAGGCCGTTAATGTGAGTTCTAGGACCCCTCTTTTACACATTTTTGACTGATTTTGGGGCTGGAACACATCTGAAAATCGTTTTTGTTGTGTGGGGTGAAAACCCGTATGTATGTGTATATGTGTGTTTCCGGTGGGGTTTGATTTCGGGCTTGGTTGTGCTTGAATGGTGTTGTGGTAGGTGTTTCTAAGGTTTAGGATGGTTAATTTGAGCTTAGAACAGGTTTGAGAGGGTTTGGAGGCCGAAAATTGAAGATTAGGTTTGAAGAAGACTGTATTCTACATCAGCTAGGGCTCATGCGACTGGGAGCCATGAGTCTGAATGGCATGCGACTGGAGGCCATACGGCCGAAAGGCATGCGACTGAGGTCCATGCGCATGGGTGCCATGCGACTGAGGGTCATACGCATGGAAGTCATGCGACTAAAGTTCATGCGCCTGGAAGGCATGCGATTGAAGGTTATGCGACTGAAGGCCATACGGCCGAATGGTCATGCGACTGAAGGTCACACGACTGAAAGTCATGCGACTGAAGGCTATGCGACTGAGGGTCCATACGCCTAAGTGTTCATGCGTATGGAAGCTCTCCATACGCATAAGTGTCCATTCGCCCATAGTGTCCATGTGCCTTGAATCGCCATGCGACTAAGTGGTGTCCATACGCCCAAATAGGGCTCATGCACCCAGAAGAACTTAGTTTATTATCTGTTTCTCGGGTGAAAAGGGTAAATGTAGGCTTTGACTTGGGGGATTCCCGGGGTTTATGTAAGTTGACTTTTGAGGTCTTGGATGTTATGATAGGCATGTATGATGTATGATTGATGCTTATGCATTATGGTATGCATGTTGTATGTTATGTATGTATGATGTATGATTGATGCTTATGCATGATGGTATGCGTGTTGTATGTTATGTATGTATGATGGTACCTTGTTTGGTGATGTTGTAAGTTAAATTCATGTTCCTTGTTATGTATAACTATTTTTCCATGGCTTTACGTTGAATGATTAATGAATGAAATGAAAAGTAATATGTAATGTAAAGCGGAAGATAATGAAAAGAGGAACGTAATGAAATGAAAGAATGCATGCATTAATGAATAAATGATGGTAAAGAAAGTCTAGCAAGAACGGTATAGAGAAACACACTCAATGAAGAGTGTTAGTTCAACGATGTGTGGGATAGCTACCCTAGAAGGATGCACACCGGGGTCTTTCTTTGTGATTGACCATTTGATGGAACCTTTTTCGCTTACCCTATGTACTGTGGTCAGGCCACTGAGCGCCATGACGGGGGGGTCTATGATAGACCTTGGCCCAGTACCCACTTTATGCATGATGGTGGGGTATAGCACATGAAAATGGTACATTTGAACTTACCCTAGGTACTGTGGTCGGGCCACTGAGTGCCATGACGGGGGGTCTATGATAGACCTCGGCCCAGTATCCGCTTTATGCATGATGGTGGGGTAAAGTTCATGGTTTTGGTATGGAATGTAAAGGAAGTATGAATGAATGTGAATGGAAGTAATGAATGTGAATGTTGATGACGTACGGTAGATGAAGGAAAGTTAACGAACAAATGATGAAGATAATAATGATATTATCTATGTGTAAGTATAGTGCATGATCACGTACGATTGTAAAGAACGGTTTTAAACGAAAGTAAAGTATGATTTATTTTAAAACTAGAACTCACTCAGCAACGCTGACGTTTATGTGTTTCCAGTTGGCAGGTAAAGGTTGTTGAGGATGGCACGGGGCGGCTACTCGGCTCATTTTGGATGGCATCCATATTTAGAATGCTTTTGTGATGTAATGCAACAAGTATTTTGTAATTTGATAACGATGTATTATTTTGCAAAAGCTTTTATGATGAAATGGAATGTTATTTTAATGTTTCCGCTGCGATGTTTTTTCAAGTTAATGAAATTATATGTTTTATGTGCGATGATTTACCAACTGTAAGCGTCCCGGGAACGGGGCCTTACAAGTTGGTATCAGAGCCAAAGTTTAAGTGAAACGGGTAAATTTTCAAAATAAACCTTAACTTAAACTGAAAATGGGACGGAAAGAGAAGGGATGCAATCTGAGTAGCTGCGTGCCATCAGGTATTTTCTTAATGATTAATCGGTATTACGTGCATGTTATGTGGTTTATGTGTTATATGTAGATTTAGATACTGATGTAGTCAAGATAGGTAATGCTCGAGGTTTGAAGAGTAAAGTAACTGGCTAATCACAATTGGCCACTATAATTAGGGACTTACTATACTTGACCTAAACTGAGTTGTTCCCTTGAATGACCGTGTTGGTGTTTGAATCTTTCAGTGTGTTAGAGGATGGACGGTGATAGATCATCTAAAGCTTCGCGCGGTGGAGGTCGTGGTGGATGTGGTGCTTGGCCATGGGCCACGAGAGGAAGACCCAGAGCTGAAGAGGTGGTCCATGAAGAACCTGAGACCCCTCATCCGGAGGCTAGGGATGAGAGTGCGAATTTGAGGGCCTCAGTGAAAGAGGCAGTTGTAGAGGAGGTTCATCAGGTCATGCAGATGATCCTACCATCTGTGGTGACCGAAGTGATAAAGGTTGTACGAGAAGGAGAAAGAAAGGAAAGGAACAGGTCCGCGGGAGGACAGGAAGGGCCGGAGACCGAAACAGTTCTCTCTGACGATGAATAAGAGGAAGAAGAGCCTGCGCTGGAGGCGACACGAGGCTGTAACTATGGGGCATTTCAAAGGTGAAGTTTGCTGCGCACTCGTTTGTGGACTCGGCTCTGGGTTGGTGAGACAATATAGTCCAAGTCGAGGGTAGTCGGGCAATTGGAAGAATGAGGTGGACTGAGTTAAAGAAGCTGGTAATTGAGGAGTTTTGTCCTCACCGTGTGATGGATAAGGTGGAAAGGGAGTTCCTGCAGCTGGAGGCGGGAACGATGACACATCAACAATACACCACGAAGTTTAATGAGATGGCATGCCTGGTGCCGCATCAAGTGACTCCTCTGTCACGAAAGATTAAGAGGTACATTCAGGGCTTGCTGGCGGATATCCGTAGGCACATGATCGCTGCTCGACCGAGCACGTTTAGGTCGGCGGTTGACTTGGCAGGGAGGTTGTATGATGAAAGGGCTGTGGTGGTGGCTGAAGGCACCAAGAAAGGTGGTGGTGACCGGAATTGGAACGGAAAGAGCTTTGGACGGGGTGGTGCCCCGATGAATAAACAAGAGTACACGGGTGGATGACCGCCGGGTGGTCACATATGGTGCGGGGTCGAAGAGGTGTGGCAAATGTGGAAGAAAGCATATTGGAGAATGTAGGTTGGGATCGAACTTATGCTTCAAGTGTGGGAGGACGGGGCACATAGCGAAGGACTGTCGTGCGGTCAGATGTTTTAACTGTGGTGGAGAGGGTCACATGAGTAGAGACTGTAAGAAGCCGAGGGCTGAGAGTTCGGGGGTGAAGAAGACTGGAGGAGAAGGACAGAAGGCGAGCGCCCGAGCGTTTACGATGACGCAGGAGGAGGTTAGGACGGACGCTGAAGTGTGTCAGGTACGTTTCTAGTAAACCAAACTTTAGCCTCTGTGTTGTTTGAATCTGGTGCAAGTAAAAGTTTTATTTCTGCTGATTTCTGTGCTAAACTGCCTGTTAGTAGTAGGAGTGTTGATGCGCCCTTTGATGTAGAAACTGCCATAGGTAAGTCTACCAGGATTTCTGAGATGATAGAAGGCTGTGACGTGGAATTAGAAGGTCATAAGTTTCATGTTAGACCCTTCGTGATAACCTGGGGTGGATTTGACGTGGTCCTAGGAATGGATTGGTTAGTGGACTACGAGGCGAACATTGTGTGTTGCAAGAAGATGATTTGTTTGACAGCGCCTGACGGGAGTTTGATGACGGTTTATGGTGATCGGGTCACTACGATTCCAAAAGTGATTTCAATGGCGGTGGCGGGAAAGTGCATGAGGCGGGGATGTAGTGCCTACTTGGCCTATGTAAAGGATGTGGATACGCCAACACCACAACTATCCGATGTACCGGTTGTGTGTGATTTTCCAGATGTATTTCCCGAAGACTTACCAGGAGTGCCACCTGACCGTGAGATCGAGTTTCAGATTGATTTGATACCGGGTGCCCAACCTGTTGCCAAGGCACCGTATCGGTTGGCTCCGACGGAGATGAAAGAGTTAATGGAGCAATTACAAGAGCTGTTGGATAAGGGGTTCATTAGACCGAGTATCTCTCCTTGGGGTGCTCCGGTCTTGTTCGTGAAGAAGAAAGACGATAGCATGAGGATGTGTATCGACTACCGTGAGCTGAATAAGCTAACAGTGAAGAACCGATACCCGTTACCGAGGATTGATAATTTGTTTGATCAGCTTCAAGGTGCCAGTTGGTTCTCAAGGATAGACCTTCGATCGGGCTACCATCAGCTGAAGGTGAAAGAGCCCCTAAAACAGCTTTTCGCACGCGTTATGGTCATTACGAGTTTCTCGTTATGTCATTTGGTTTGACCAACGCGCCAGCTGCTTTTATGGATTTGATGAACCGTGTGTGTCGGCCGATGTTGGATAAATCAGTGATTGTGTTTATCGATGATATCCTGATTTATTCGAAGAGCGAGATAGAGCATGCCGGTCACATTCGAGAGGTGTTGGAGACGTTGAGAAGGGAGAAGTTGTATGCTAAATTTTCCAAGTGCGCGTTCTGGTTGCGCGAGGTTCAATTCTTGGGTCACGTGGTGAATCCGGAGGGGATTATGGTGGACCCAGCGAAGGTGGAGGCGGTGATGCAATGGAAGTCTCCAAAGACGCCATCCGAGATTCGTAGTTTCTTCGGTTTGGCGGGATATTACCGAAGATTCATCCAAGACTTCTCTAAGATAGCTTCTCCGTTGACTAAGTTGACTCGTAAGGATGTAAAGTTTGTATGGGCTCAAGCACAGGAGAAGGCGTTCGAGGAACTAAAGACGAGATTGACTCAAGCTCCTGTTTTGGTGTTACCCGATGAAAGTGAAGATTTGGTGGTTTATTCAGATGCTTCCTACTTGGGGTTGGGATGTGTGTTAATGCAGAGAGGAAAGGTCATAGCCTATGCATCTAGACATTTGAAAGTTCATGAGGTTAACTATCCTACTCATGACTTGGAGCTAGCAGCCGTAGTCTTCGCGTTAAAGATTTGGAGGCACTACTTGTATGGGACGAAGTGCATCATATTCACTGACCAGAAGAGCTTGAAGTACTTCTTCGAGCAGAAGGACTTGAACATGAGGCAGAGGAGATGGTTGGAGCTCAAAAAAGACTACGATTGCGAGATCCATTACCATCCGGGCAAAGCCAACGTGGTGACTGATGCCCTTAGCCGAAAGGAGAGACCCGAGCCGATTCGAGTGAAAGCCTACAAGTTGATCATGACCTCGGATCTGATGAAGCAAGTTAAGGAGTTTGAAGATGAGGTAGTGAAAGAAGATCACCTTAACTCTGAAATAATGAGAGGTCTGGTTACAGAATTGGGTGAAAACACACTCGTTGTTAGAACCGATTCGGGCGAATGTGGATTCCTCGTTTTTGGGATCTATGTGTGAAGATCATGGATGAAGCTCATAAAACTCGGTACTCTATTCATCCCGATGCTACAAAGATGTACCAAGACATGAAGAAAGATTATTGGTGGTCGGTATGAAGCGTGATGTGGTGGAGTATGTGAGTAAATGCCTTACTTGCTTACAAGTAAAGGCCGAGCATCAAAAGCCGTATGGGAAGATCCAACCTTTGGATATACCGGAGTGGAAGTGGGAGCACATCACCAGGGATTTTATTACAAAGCTTCCGCGTACCGCGCGAGGGTACGATGCTATAGGGGTGATTGTTGATCGTTTGACAAAGAGTGCTCACTTCCTACCGATCCGCGAGACATATTCATCCGAGAGGTTGGCGGATCTGTTCATTAAAGAGATTGTAACTCGTCATGGTGTGCCGGTGTCTATTGTGTCTGATCGTGACACTCGGTTTACATCTAAATTTTGGAAGAAATTCCACGACGCAATGGGGACGAGGTTACATATTAGCACGACTTATCATCCTCAGACGAATGGTCAGTCGGAAAGGATGATTCAGACGCTAGAGGATATGCTTCGGGCATGCGTCATTGATTATGGAGGAAGTTGGGACGACCACTTACCGTTAGCTGAGTTCTCATATAACAATAGTTATCATGCCAGTATTGGTATGCCTCCTTATGAGATGCTATACGGTAGGAGATGTAGAACTCCTGTTTGTTGGGGTGACATTGGTCAGAAGGAGTTGGGGAGCGTCAAGGTGATCGAGGCTACGACTGAGAAGCTAGAAAGGATCAAAGCCTTTATGAAGGCAGCCAAAGATAGACAGTTGTCTTATGCCATAAACGACGTAGACCGATTGAGTTCCAAGTGGGTGATAGAGTTATGTTGAAAGTCTCACCTTGGAAGGGTATCATTCGGTTCAGAAAGCAGGGCAAGTTGAGCCCGAGATACATAGGGCCTTTCAGAATCATTGCTAGAGTAGGAGAGGTGGCCTATAGATTGGAGTTACCAGATGAGTTAAGTGGAATTCATCCGACATTCCATGTATCCCATCCGAGGAAATGTTTGATAGACGAGGATATGGTTGTACCACTGGAAGATATCGACGTAGATGAACGGCTCAATTATATGGAGCAACCAGTGGCGATCATCGATCGTAAAGAGAAGAGATTGAGGAATAAAATGGTTCCTCTTGTGCGTGTACAGTGGAAGCACAGGAAGGGATCTGAGTCTATGTAGGAGACTGAAGAAGAGATGAGACAACATTACCCACAATTGTTCGAGGAATAATAGGTTTCGGGGACGAAATCTATATAAGGGGGGTGGACTTGTAACGCCCGGTTATTTTCTTTAAAGTCAAAGAAAGAAGAAGAAGAAAGAAAAGAAATAAAGTCCGAGTTAAGGGACCAATCTTGCCAAAAAGGGAAAGACTTTGGGAGAGTGGGTATAAAAGGGGGGCTTGGCTGCCCATTCCCCCTTTCCATACTCCTCCAATCGGTTCTAGAGAGGGAGAAAGAGAGAAAGAGCAAAAGCTAGGGTTTTTGAAGGATTCAAGGTGCAAAAGTCGAGGTTTAGCGGGTTTGTGTGAAGCTTTACTCGTAGAGGCCGTTAATGTGAGTTCTAGGACCCCTCTTTTACACATTTTTGACTGATTTTGGGGCTGGAACACATCTGAAAATTCTTTTTGTTGTGTGGGGTGAAAACCCGTATGTATGTGTATATGTGTGTTTTGGGTGGGGTTTGATTTCGGGCTTGGTTGTGCTTGAATGGTGTTGTGGTAGGTGTTTTTAAGGTTTAGGATGGTTGATTTGAGCTTAGAACAGGTTTGAGAAGGTTTGGAGGCCGAAAATTGCAGATTAGGTTCGAAGAAGACTGCATTCTACATCAGCTAGGGCTCATGCGACTGGGAGCCATGAGTCTGAATGGCATGCGACTGGAGGCCATACGGCCGAAAGGCATGCGACTGAGGTCCATGCGCATGGGTGCCATGCGACTGAGGGTTATACGCATAGAAGTTCATGCGCCTGGAAGGTATGCGATTGAAGGTTATGCAACTGAAGGCCATACGGCCGAATGGTCATGTGACTGAAGGTCACACGACTGAAAGTCATGCGATTGAAGACTATGCGACTGAGGGTCCATACGCCTAAGTGTTCATGCGTATGGAAGCTCTCCATACGCATAAGTGTCCATTCACCCATAGTGTCCATGCGCCTAAGTGTCCTCATGCGCCTGGAATGGCCATGCGACTGAGTGGTGTCCATACGCCCAAATAGGGCTCACGGAAGAACTTAGTTTATTATCTGGTTCTCGGGATAAATGGTAAATGTAGGCTTTGACTTGGGGGATTCCCGGGGGTTTATGTAAGTTGACTTTTGAGGTCATGGATGTTATGATAGGCATGTATGATGTATAATTGATGCTTATGCATGATGGTATGCATGTTGTATGTTATGTATGTATGATGGTGCCTTGTATGGTGATGTTGTATGTTTATATTCATGTTCCTTGTTATGTATAACTATTTTTCCATGGCTTTACATTGAATGATTAATGAATGAAATGAAAAGTAATATGTAATGTAAAGCGGAAGATAATGAAAAGAGGAACGTAATGAAATGAAAGAATGCATGCATTAATGAATAAATGATGGTAAAGAAAGTCTTGCAAGCACGGTATAGAGAAACACACTCAATGAAGTGTGTTTGGTCAACGATGTGTGGAATAGCTACCCTAGAAGGATGCACACCGGGGTCTTTCTTTGTGATTGACCATTTGATGGAACCTTTGTCGCTTACCCTAGGTACTGTGGTCAAGCCACTGAGCGCCATGACGGGGGGTCTATGATAGACCTTGCCCAGTATCTGCTTTATGCATGACGGTGGGGTAATGAATGTGAATGTTGATGACGTACGGTAAATGAAGGAAAGTTAACGAACGAATGATGAAGATAATAATGATATTATCTATGTGTAAGTATAGTGCATGATCACGTTCGATTGTAAAGAACGGTTTTAAAAACGAAAGTAAAGTATGGTTTATTTTAAAACTAGAACTCACTCAGCAACGCTGACTTTTATATGTTTCCAGTTGGCAGGTAAAGGTTGCTGAGGATGGCACGGGGCGGCTACTCGGCTCATTTTGGATGGCATCTATATTTATAATGCTTTTGTGATGTAATGCAACAAGTATTTTGTAATTTGATAACGATGTATTATTTTGCGAAAGCTTTTATTATGAAATGGAATGTTGTTTTAATGTTTCCGCTGCAATGTTTCTTCAAGTTAATGAAATTATATGTTTTATGTGCGATGATTTACCAAATGTAAGCGTCCCGGGGACATGTATCTATTGACTTTAGCAATGCATTCTGGAGTACAAAGATGTTCCAATACCTTGGCTTCATCATGGTCTGCCATGAGTGCTTGGTTTGGAGATGCATCTTCTACCTAAAAGCTCCAGTCAAAGCCTCCTTATCAATAGCATCTGTAGCTTGCTGCTTTGGCTTCTCATTCTGGGGGGCTTTCTCAGTGTAGTTTGGTCTAGTTTGTGCTTGGCCACCATTTGTCCTTGGTGCCATACACTCTTTTGCAAAGTGTTACAACTTTTCGCAAAGTGTCCCATCTGGTTACAGTTGTAACACTTTACTTTGCTTTTATCCAGCCCAAACTTTCCACTGGCTGCATTGCTTGGAAACTTTCTCTTTGTCCTCTTGTAGAACTTCTTGGCTCTGTGAGTGAGAAGAGCCATTTGCTGAACTATCTCTATATAATTCAGATCATCTGGATGGATACAGTAGAAATCTTCAAGAGTGAAAAGAAAGTTGCATGAGGTTTCATCAGCAGAGTCAAAACAATGAGAAGAACTTGTCTCTTGGAAAGGACTTCCTTAATGTAGCTTTCCCTTGGAGTCTCTGGGAAGGTGATGAAAGGGCCCTTTTGTGAGTTGTCAGGGAAACATATAAGATGATGTTGTGGTTCAATGCTTTCCCTTTCAACCACATGGAGGGCTGAACTCAGTTATTGCTGGAGTTACCAGATGAGTTTTGCATGTTCATCTCCATCTGGTAGCCACTAAGAATACCATACAACTCTGTAAGAGTAAGAGTCTTAAGGTTCTCAGTCCTCTTGATAACAACACAATAATGTGTCCATTGTCTAGGAAGAGAGGACATAAACTACCTTACAATGTCCCTGTTCTCAAGAGTTACTCCAACATCCATTAAAGTATCCACAATCTCAACATACCTGAAGTATTGTTGAGTCATGGTTTCACCTACTTTGAACATGAAGTTTTCAAACTGCTGCTTCAAGAGATCCTTCTTGTTCTCCTTTGCTTCAGTAGACCCCTCATACATCAGCTTCAGTGCTTCCCATAGTAGCTTGGTAGTTTTGCACTTCTTGAAGCCTCTATAGATGGAGTTTGGAAGAGCAGTTTGAAGGGCTGTCATGGCTTTCTGATCAATCTTTCTTCTCTTGCTATCTGCTTCAGAGTAATCAGTCATAGCCTTAGGAATCATACCACCACCAGTCGCAGAAATGGTGCTTGGTATGTAAGGTCCTTCAACAACAAAGTCCAACATCCTGGCGTCTTGAGACTTGATGAAGCCTTCTATTCTTTGACACCAAGTATCAAAGTCTTCAGGAGTGATCAGTGGAGACTTTGTCATAGTTCCAGTTTCCATATCAGCTTTGGTTATAGCTGCCATTTGAGTTGTTATGTATTTTGTGTGTGTGAGGGATCTTAAGATGGTGAGATCTTATATCAAGAGCCTGGAATGCTTTGATACCAAATGGAGGACCGGTGAAGGGTATGCACTTACAACACAACAACACAATAAGGAGAGTTACTTAGAACACTTAACAGATCAAGTAGGGAACTGGTTAACTTGTTAATGAAAGATGCTAAGAACACAAGTAAATATGAGACAGAACAAGATGGCAAATAACACAAGTAGTTGGTTTTCAAGAATGTTGTATATTGCTTCTCAAGTTCTATTACAAATGTTACAAAGCATACGATAGAAAGTTATAAGTACTTGAGATACTTTATACTACATCCTATAGTCGGCCATACTTTGAAGGCCAGCTAGATATAATTGACTAGACAACTACAAAATCAAATGTAAAGTCAAAAGGCAGATCTGTCTTTTAACTATTGACTATGACATGCCATATCTCACATCCTAATATATTATAAAAAAATAAAAGTACATAGAGTAGAAAGCATGGACTCAAGACCTCAATGTACAGTTACCAAAAACATAGACCTTTTCACCAACTCATGTAAGTTGGTGACTTTACAGAGTAGCAGCGGAAAGGTGGTCCAGCTTTATGGTAAAGTACATCAGATAAAGGCATATCTCTAAAAGTCTTCGGAAGAAATCTGTCTTCACTCTTTGGCTTCGGAAGACTTTGTCTGTGAAGCTTCGAAAGACTTCACTTTTGGCTTCGGAAGATGTTGGTCTTGATTTCGGAAGATTTTACACTTAGAATATTTCTAGTGCATGGTGTAAAACTTCCGAAGCATTTCTACTTCTGTTTCTTAGTGCATGCATGCAGAGAGACTTTGGATATTTTGGCTGCATCAGACTTATAGGAATCCTTACATATTGACTAGGTTAGTATCCTGTGTATTACAAGGGTTGAATAAATAAAATATTAAATAATTAGTAATAAAAATTTATGAATTATAAAATCATGCTTAAAGAAAAATTATGATTATAATTACATATAAGTAGCTAATTTAAGTAAATAAATAATAATGTATTTTTATTTAACTTTTATTTCATAAAAATTTATGGTTTTAAAATATTTTGTTTTAAGAAAAATGATTTTTTAAAAGTTTGTTGTATTATGTATTTTATAAACCTTTAATTTTTAAAAAGTGTGTTTTACATAATAAATAAGTTTTTAATTTATTAAATTATATATTTTTTTAATTTGAAAATGATATGAGTAATATTATTCGTATTTTAAATAATAATAGAGAGAAATCAAAAAATTAGTATGATACATTTCTTGATTATGAAATTATTTTAGACACTTATGAATAATATATGTTTTTTTCATCAACCATGTAACATATGGTTAATAACCTAATTAGTAATAAACACACATAGTTACAATACAATATTTTAGTATGTGATGTGATTAAAATTATATATGCGTAATAGTTCAAGAAATAAAATAATTATATGATTTTTTTAACCATCGTATCTAAATAGTTTCATTTTTAAACATCAATTTTAAGATCTTTCTAATATAAAATTATTTTTTTATAAATATCTTGTTTTAAAAAAATCACCTTTTTATAGTTTTTTTAAAATGGACCATTTTAAAATTTTGGTTCAAAACGTTTAGTGTTTTAAAAAATTTCATAATATATAAAAGTTTTATATTTTTATTATTTCTATTTTAATAAAAATATGTAATTTATAATTTTTTAATAAAATCTATATTCAAAAATATAGCTTGATTTTGAAAAAAGTATTTTTTACATATTTCCCTTTCCTAAGACCATAAATTACATATTTTCCCAAGCTAAAAAATTAATTACATATATCCCCTTCCTAAAACATATATATTACATATAAATCCATTTCATTAAACTTAACCTATTAAATAATTATTTTACCTTGTTTTTACTAAGTGATTTTTACATATTGATGTTTTATTATTATAATCTTGCAATTTTTGAAAATTATATTTTGTATTTGAAGATATAAGCTTGGTTATCGGTTATTGTTGTTTTGAAATCAAGTTTAAAATGAGATGAAATTTTATTATTTTTATTTATATATAAGACTCGAATTTTGGTAACTATTTAATTAATAATCTTTGTAAGTGAAATGTATAAAAGTACTTAAATGAAAATACGAGTAATATAATTAATAAATAATTTTAATTAAATGGGTAAATATGTAATATATATGTTTTAGGAAGGGAAAATATGTAATTGATTTTTAGATTTGGGTAAATATGTAATTAATGACTTTAGAAAGGGAAAATATGTAAATACCCCTTAATGTCAGGACCGTGTACGTACGGAATACTAACTGATAATGCGTGAAACAGATCAAATAGTGCGGAATCCTATTTGATTGGCGATCCAATAAGTGAGAACGCAATCCCGATCAATCTAACGATTAAAGAAACGTTAAGAACGAGTAGAAAACGATTAGATGCGAACTATGAACTTGGAATAGGTTTTCTGGCTGATCTGGACGGCTAGGTTATGAGTATGTGTCAAAAGTTATGTTTTTCCACAAATTAAGTGGTATTTAAAGGTTTGCAGTCTTCATTCGTGCGACTGGACCATTAGCATGGTTTAGTCGTGCGACTGACCCATGCGACTGATTCATACGCACGACTGAAAGTTCAGTCGTGCGACTGAGTCAATCTCATGTCTCACTCGTACGATCCAGTCGTCTGGTTCAGTCGTGCGACTGGTTCATTAGCATGATGTATTCATGCGTATGATCCATAAGTATGGTCCATTAGCATGAATCATGATATAACAACTTCAAACCTATATAATAAATTTATATATATGAATCAGATATAAGTAAACATCAAAGCACAAATCATATATTATTACATTGTTTCATTACACATATGTAAGCCATGACAGACTTTTACAATAAGCACATAAACTAGGGACATATGTATCAACAATCTCCCCTTTGGACCTAGTTTACTCTAACGTTTGAAATTCTTCATATGCTCTTCAAACCTCTTGTACTTCTCCTCTGTTGTGACTCCTGCGTGTATTTCATATGCAAAGTAGAGCCGTATCACATTATGTAATTTGAGAGCTTGTACAATATCCTGCGCGTCATAGAATAGTGGCCACTTGTATAAAGTGTAGACATCTTCAGCTGACAAGTTGGTAAGCCACATTGGGTCAAATACCTTGATAGTTTCCATTTTGCCCTCTCTGTTTAGAACTATGACCGCTTCACCCGTCCTCCAGTCATAATACCACCATTTGAAATGTGGAGTGAAGTCCTTAGGCATTTCCCGTAAGGGAATCTTCGACATCGTGCGCGGGGGACTCCACTTCAACACTACTTTAGGCTTTCCAGATATGGGATTCACCTCAGACTTGCGAATAAACCTCTTCGGTTGTTGAGGTTTGAAGTTTACCCACCTGGTGTGGTATTCCTTCTTTAATGCTGCTTCAAACCAATCTGACATCTTTCTGGGATCAGCATACAGCAGATTTAAGCATGCCAGTCGGTTGAGCTCAAAGCCTGGTAGAATCTTCAAATCATGAGGATACCTGAAGTACTCTATTCCCTTCTCCCTTTTTACAGCATAAACGTTTAGGTCCTCAAAATACGCCCACGCTATGATCTTCCAGACACCTTTGGATGTTTCTTGACTTTGTAGAGTTTGGTGTAGGCATTTTGCTTTGGAACTGTGCGCTGGGCTCTTATTTCAGCAAAACAAGCTGCCCATTCAGCCTTCTTTATATCAACATCTGCATCCGAGGCTTGGGCTTGGCTTTCATCCTTATCTTTTTCTTTCTCCATTTCATCCGGTTTTTCAAATGTAGCACTGTCGAGATTGTCACCCAAGTTGGGTATCACATTTCCCTCTTGGTCAGTGTACTCTGGATAGTGGTCAGACATTAGATCCTCTATCTCTATTTCATCAACATCATTTAGCTCATCATCACTCATAACATCGACCTTTGGAGCGTCTTTGACGAGCTCATCGGGATTCAATCTGAACATCTCGGCAAGTTGTTCATCGGTTAGATCGTGAATAATTTCTCCTTCTTCAGGAGTGTAGCTCACTGACCTTCTCACAATCCCTTGCAAATCAAGAATCATTGTGAATTGAGTCTTGATTTGCTGAAGGGGAGCAATATCATATTCATCTTGTTGTGATGTTTAATCTGCTTGATTTAAACATTTAACACATCAATCATTAGTATTTAATCAAGACATTTAAACATAGATAAACATAAATAACCATAAATTACATTAATTTAATATTCAAATCAGGTACAAAAGATTATAAATACAAAACATCTAATCTTTACTTTTATCTTGATCGGTCAATTCTTCAACTGGAGGAGCTGAGGATGAGTCTCCTTGATCTCGAATACTCTTAGAGCGCCTCTCCTGAGCCTAGGTAGAAGCTGATGCAACAGCATCGCCTTCTTTATCATTATCATCTCCTCTCTTCTTTCCACTCAGTCCATCATCATCACCCTCATCTTCTTCACCAGAATCATCGTCGTCATCATCATCATCATCATCATCATTATCATCATCATCATCATCATCATCATCATCACCTACCCTGATCTTTAAAGGCTCATCTTAAGATCCTTTCAGCCTGAGCATGATCTTCTTGTTCTTTGCCTCGAAATCCTCAATCCTCTTAACCGAATGAGCATTTTGCTCCCTGAGCTGTGTAATCAGCTCAGCCTGAGCAGCATTTAGCTCCATAAGCTGGTTGAGCTGTGCAGATCTATGCTCATCAACAGCTAGCAGCTTTAGCACAATTATGTTTAGGTTGGCTAGTTGTTCCTCTACCCCGATGGAGGGTAGAGTGGATCTATGGCTCAGTGGGACGTGAGCAGATGTCTCGGCTCGTTGGGTGGTGGTGGTGGTGGTGGATGTGGTGAATATGGGAGGTGGTATAGGAGTGGATGGTGATGGGGTGGCTGTGGTTGTGGTGGTAGGAGGTATGGTAATGGTAGTAGGAGGTGTGGTAGTGGAGGTGGTAGTTGTGGTAGAGGTAGTGGTGGTTGTTGTCATGGTGGTGATCAGTGTAATCCTCCTCCTCTTGCCCTTCATGTCGTGGGGTTGAGCCACCCTCTTCTTCCTTGATCCCTTGGAAGAGGATGCTCTCGCTGGGCTCATGGGCTGGTCCGGGATGTATGAAGGATCAATGACATCGGTAGCAGCATCCTTGGACTCGCCCTGGCATCCACCAACCGCCGCGATCCCCCTCTCAGTGGCAACAAGCTTGCTGCCCACTGTCCTCACTAGAGGCTCCTCATCTGCCTCTTCCTCCTCATCAGGCAGGAAGTCTTGGTGGAATCTAGCAGTTTCAGTTCCACCCTAGGTGTATGGTTGAGATGGTAGATCAGTGGCAGTGGCCCTAGTGGAGTGGGGCCTGTATCTCCACCATCACCACTGTCATCAACATCATCGTCGTCAGCTGGTAGAACAATAGGCTCAGAATCCGAGTCACTGTCATCGTGACGCCACTTCCTACGAGCGGGCGCCATATAGTCCTCTCGGGCCTGATGCCCAAACAATCGTCTCACCGGGGGCTTCACTTGCTTGCCCCGGTATACTTTCATCCATCCAAGTGTCGTATCATCCATAACCTCAAGAGTGACCGCATCATCTCTCTCCTTCGGCAGCAAAGGAAGCTTCTGGTCAATAATCATCTACAGGAAACGAGGGTACATGCAGAAGCCTTCCTTGCCCTTGGCCTTTATGTTCTCTACCATGTACGTGAAGATCATACGGGAGAAACTGAACGGATGGTTCAGTACCAGAGCTACGTAAGCATTCTGAATTTTATCAGACATCTCATCAAAGCCACCTTTCCGTGAGGCTATGCACTTGAGGAGCACATGGGCCAAGTACTTGAACTGGGGACATAGGTTGCTCTTGTTGAGCACACCTTCATTTATGTCCCCAGCGTACTTGATTCGAAGAGAACATCCCCGCACAGTCAGGGGATGTAGCCTTGCCGGGCAGTCTCCGTCCTCTCCAAACTCCAAAACTCTCCTCAGATCGTCCTCGCTGATCTCAATCTCTTCACCAAAAAAAGAGCTCCGAATGCGATGAGGCTCAGTGGACCTGTCTACTACAGCGCTTTCCCAGAAAGCCTGCTGAATCGATCTATAAGGCGTGCACGGTGTCGAGATAGCCTTGAAGATCCTCGATCTCCGTAGAAAGGTAATAATACCCGCGAACTCAGAAGCGTTCCGGGACGTGACGTCAAGATGAGCATAGATGTTGTGCTTCGTGCTCATCGTCCACATACTAGCCATGTTGTTGTAACACAAGACACATAAACGTTAGAATTTTGGTAAGTGAATGACATTTGAATTGCAATGAACTTGAAACATTCTGTTCAGTCGTGCGAATGGACAATGCGACTGAGTCTTAGTCGTGCGATTGAGCTCATTCGTACGATTGAGCCTGCGACTGAGCTTAGTCGTATGCTATACCATACGGTTGAACCAGACGTGCGACTGAACTCATACGCATGGTTCATTCGTGCGATTGACACATTCACTCAGCTCAGTCGTGCGATTGAGTCATTAGCCCAGCTCAGTCGTGCGATTGAGTCATTCGCCCAGCTCAATCGTGCGATTAAAATTCATCAGTATGTCCATTCGCATGAGTCTCTGTTTGACACTGTGAGATCAGTTCTTGATCTATACTTATTGTTAAATGTTGTGGTTAGGCTCATTAGACTCCCAAACACTCAAAATAACACCTAGTATTCTGTAAATTAACAATTTAGTCCATTTTGGTGGTTTATTTTGACATCTTTGTCTCGGTTCTTGTTTTGACCAATTTAGGTCATTAGGACTTGATTAAACCGAACATTTTGTGCGTTTTCAGTCACTAAATACCTGTAGATGAAGAGAGTACACGTTAGTATCACGATCACAGTGCAAAATCAATCAAATTGAATTTTGGCAGAGTAACTTTGCTTTCGTGGGATTTGGGAACGATTGAAGGGTGGTGAGAATGTGCGACCGACTCCCCTCTATTTAACTGAGTTTACCTTCATTCGTGCGACTGGACCTATTCGCATGCTTCATTCGTGCGACTGGGGCTCAGTCGTGCGACTGGCTCAGTCGGTCACATCCATTCGTGCGATTGGTTCATTCTGGTGATCCAATCGCATGGATTGACCCATGCTTATGGTCCAATCGTACGTCTGGTCCATACGTATGGTTCAATCATGCGATTGGCTCATACTCATGATCCAATCGTGCGACTGGTCCATACTTATGGTCCCACTTGCGAATGGCTCAGACTTATGAGTTTGACCTCAGGCACTTTCAAACACTTTACTTGTTAACTATTGATAAGATGTTATGACCGATGATCATCTCAGACATGACCTTTTTAATTTGAAAAATGTTGATCACCTCAGACGTGATCCTTTTAATTTAATACTGATTGGTCACCTCAGACATGACCCTTTTAATTTAAAACTGATTGGTCACCTCAGACGTGACCCCTTTTAGTGAGTGATTCACAAAATTCATCCAGATGTATAGTCCGACTTTTACCTACCAAATGACTCAATATAAATAGAAAAGAACAACTTGAAATCAAAGACTGAACAAGACATATTTTTGGGTTTTTGATAAGAGATGGATTGAAATCTTTTAGAAAGCTGTCTAGCAGATTTTTCTTCCTGAACAGCACAACTTCAAGTTAATTTAATCATTTCTGGAACGATTCATTATGGAATCATACAGGTATATCAGAATCATTTAGGACATTTAATAAACTATGTTGATGCTAGATTCTTGTTTTGTCCGAGAGTCAATAGCAATTTTAGGAAATCATACTAGAACTACAAGATCCACACAATAATTTTGACTTTAGAGAACTACAGCTCATGATGATTGTCAGTATACTTGTCCTCTTAAATCCATACACTGATTTTTGACACACATTGGTGATGAATTAAGGTTTAATTATTTCAGCAAGCATTTGTGGATCCCACGCTTTTATGGTAATCAACGTTCCTCAGGAGGTTTGTGAGCGGTCTACGGGTATTTTGACAAGAAGAAACTATTTTAAGAGCTTTCAAAGAGATGCGAAACCTCAGGTCAATGCCATCGCACAGTAGAGATGCGCAAACAACAATGAATTCTAGAATATTTAGGTTATACTTATCCTCAGGTCAGCGCCATCGCACAGCAGAGAGACACACAACCTATCTTCTTGTGAGAGCATTTTTCTTTTCTTTTTGCACGTAATGCACCAACAACATTCGTTATTAGTTTGATAGCGCTTACACATTTTTTTTTCTCGTGCTTTGCTCTATTTTATGGTCATCCGCACACATTTGTGGCGTTTATTTGCTCGTCACCCCTTCATTGGAAATGCGTTGATTGTGTTAACCAGGGATAAGATGGGAACCCACAGCAAGTTGAACAATTTAGTTTGAATTTAAGTCACCAATGAGGTCTACTCATCTATTGTGTTGAATCTACCGACACATCATATAATGAACTAGCAACCTCTAGGTCTACTTTCTCTATGTTACCTTAGTAGCATACTAGTTTTACTATCATATTTCCTTTTATTTCGCTTAGACTTCTCAGACTTATACTTTAAACTTTGCATCTTAATCATTTAAAACTTTTAAAGTCCCAAACAATTTGTTCCCTGTGTACTATCATTTTCCATTTAGCGTTGAATCAGAATCACAGATTTGATTTCATTTCTTTTAGCTAAGCTGCCCTCCTCCCTCGTTTTTTTAAGTAATTAAATACTGCACAAATTTAATACTAAATTAAACTATTCTCCCCCTAAAATTCTAAAACCAAAAATCTTTTTGTGTTTTTGGATTTTAATAAACATGAAAATAAAATAAAACAAAAGAAAATAAAAAACATGTCAGACTATGCACTTTCTTCCTCTAGAATCACATCACTTTTCTTTTTCACCCCATTAACCTCTAAAAGATATAAAAACCTCGGTTTATCAAATGCTTTTGTGTAGAGGTCGGCGTGTTGAAAATCTGTATTTATTTTAACAACATTGATTAATTGCTTTTCAAAACAGTCACGTATAAAGTGATATTTAATACCGATGTGTTTAGATTTAGGATGATGGACTGGATTTTTGGTGACAGCAATAGCAGAAGAATTATCAATAAAAATAGGAGTGTTAGAGAATTGCAAAGTGTAGTCGGCATTAGCTGTTGAATCCAAATGATCTGCGAACAACAACTTGCAGCAGCAACGTATTCAGCTTCACAAGTTGACAGAGCAACCGATGTCTGCTTCTTACACTGCCATGTGACTAACCGTCTACCAAAGAATTGACATCCTGCAGAAGTTGACTTGTAATTCATCTTGCAACCACCATAATCCGAGTCGCTATACGCTGTAAGCTCAAAATCATCGTCATGAGGATACCACAACCCGAGTGTTGGAGTACCCTATAGATAGCGAAAAATCCGTTTCACACCAATGAGATGATTTACTTTTGGTTTTGCTTGATATCTTGAACAAAGACACATGGCATACATGATATCAGGACGAGACGTTGTGAGATACATAAGGGATCCGATCGTTCCTCTATACATTGTAGCATCAACCAGATCACCATTTTCGTCGGGTGCCACATTATGATTCGTGGCAAGTGGAGTTCCAGCCGCTGAAGCATTCTCCATGTCAAACCGACTGAGGATGTCCCCTACATATTTAGTCTGATGTAGGAAGATTCCTTTTTGTGTCTGATCCACTTGTAGTCCTAGAAGAACTTCATCTCCCCCATTGCACTCATCTCGAACTCTGCTTTCATTACAGATTCAAATTCTTTACATAATTCTTCATTCTTGGAACCAAAGATTATGTCATCTACATATATATGTACCAGCAGTAAATCATCGTCTTTTTCTTTAATTAATAACGTACAATCACTCACTCCTCTGCGAAAATCGTGTTTCACAAGATGAGTCGAGAGCTTCTCATACCAGGCTCTAGAGGCTTCATGGAGCCCGTAGAGAGCCTTGGCCAGCTTGTAAACTCTGTCCCGATGATAAGGATCCTCGAATCCTTCGGGTTGACTGACGTAGACGGTCTCACGGATTTCACCATGAAGAAAGGCACTTTTGACACCTAGTTGATAAACTTTAATCTTCATGTAAGATGCATAGGCTAGGAAGATACGGATTGCTTCCTTCTAGCCACGGGTGCAAACACTTCATTGTAATAAATGCCTTCGACTTGTCTAAAACCTTGAACTACAAGCTGAGCCTTATTCCGAACTATGACCCCTTGATCATCTTTCTTGCACTTCAAGACCCATTTCGTTCTAATCACCTTAGCACCTGTTGGTCTGTCCACAAGGGTCCATACTCCTAACTTCTTGAATTGTAGGAGTTCTTCTTGCATGGCACTAACCCATGCATCATCGTTTAAGGCTTCGCTTACATATTTTGGCTCAAATTGAGACACAAAACATCGATAAGCACCGTCGTGAAGATAACCTTTTTCCATGACTGAGGCATAATCAACTGAGTAGAGCTAATTTCGTGTTTGTACTCTCGATTGTACATCCCCTATGACGTTGTCCAGAGGATGATACACATTTATTCGAGATCCGAGAGTGGTGGGAACAACTACTTCCTGATCCAGATTTTGAATTCCCGGTACATTATCTGTAGTCGTTGGAGTGTGAGGTTCCGAAGTGTCAGAGGCATCCACATCTGATGCTTGTGTACTTTCTGTAGCAGGAACCTGTTCCTCCTGGTCCACCTGTTCAGTCTCCACTACTTCATCATCAGAGGAGGAGTCGCTTACATTAAAGTGCTCCCCCTAAAGGACTAGAAGATTCACCTTGTGGAACTGATGTTGTCGAGTCTAGTGACGGTGTGTTTAAGACATCGTACATCATTCTGGTTGATAACTCATCATCAGGAAGGGAGGGAGGGATGTTGAAGGACTTAAAGAACCATCATAGTCGAAGAAGAATGAGGGTCCCTTTCCAGCAGGGGGGTGGTGTATCTCTGAACATCAACGTTGCACCACACTTCTACCTGACCCGTTGAGTTGTTATAAACTCTCTTGTCTGGTATATTGTATCCTAGAAAGATCCCTTCTTCTGCCTTTTCACTAAACTTCTCAGTCTGAGTTTTCTTCAGCAGCATGCACTGTGCGCCAAACGGTTCTAGATACTCCAAGTTGGGTTTACGTTGCTGGAGCAGCTCATAACATGTTTTCCCATGTCGTTTGACCACTAAGACTCGATTGAGGGTGTAAAATGCATTGGCAACTGCCTCGTTCCAAAATTGGATAGGCAGTTTCGAGTCGGCTATCATCGTTCTTGTTGTCTCTATCAAGCTCCTGTTCTTTCGTTCAGCAACTCCGTTCATTTGTGGAGTGTAGGCAGATGTGAACTGGTGTACAATTCCTTTCTCTTTGCAGAACCCCTCCATCCACTGTTTCTTGAACTCCGTGCCGTTGTTTGATCGAATCTGTCTCACTTTCAGCTTGTAGGTGATTCCAATGTAGTTACCAGCTGTTTGAAAGATTCAAATGTCTCTGATTTGGATTTCAGAAACATCACCCAAGAGAATCTCTAGTAATCATCAGTGACTACGTAACAGTACAAATCACCAGCGATGCTTTTTGTGCTGATAGGACCAAATAGATCCATGTGTAGAAGTTCGAGAGGCAGGTCAATGGAATTAACTTTCTTTGCTTTGTGAGACTTCTTGGACTGTTTACCTTTCTTACACGCTACACAAAAATCCAGAAGTTGAAAATTCTTGACATTTACTCCATTCACTAAATCATTCTGGATCTATTGATTCATCTTTCGTGGATTGATGTGTCCCATTCTCCTATGCCAGGAGATTGAATCCCTCTTTGTTGCCTTTAACAAGAAGCATTGAACTTTATGATCGGTTGTTGAGGCTTTTGATAGATCCAAGACATATAAGTCATTATATATTGAAGCTGACATTAAGATTTTATTCTCCGGGATAATGTAATCCTTCTTCAATATGTAGCACTTCTTGTTGTCAAAAATAACTCTGAATCCTTTGTCACAGATCTGGGAGACTGAAAGCAAGTTATTCTGTAGTTGTTGAACTTAGTTGACCTTATCGAACTTGACTTTCTTGTTTCCCACTTCGCCTTGAGCGGTGATGTGTCCTCCTTTATTTTCACCAAATGATACATGTCCCCTTTTAATTTGTTTGACATTGAAAAGGAGAGACAGGTTCCCGGTCATGTGCCTAGACGCCCCACTATCAACAATCCAGGTATTTGTGATGGCATTGTAACGGACACCCTGCACATTAAAAGAAAATGGTCAGTTTAGGTTTGGGACCCAAGCCTTAACTTGCCTGGGTGACCTAGAGGAATCACACATCATAAACTCAACCCACTATCCATTTGAGGGTGAGGGCATATCATTCTTCTTATTGTTCTCATTATCAGACAATGGACTTGACTTTTCTTTCCATAAGTCAGTTTTGTGTATGGCCTGTTTGTGATAAACAAACGACTGGCTTACAGTTTGAACTTTAGGTTCATTAATTCTCTTTGGTGAAGTAATAGAACTCCTTTTCTAAGAACTTGATTTTGTATCATCAAGTTCAATTTTCTGTCTGGGAGTCTGATAATAAGGATAATTAGGAGAAATATGTCCTCGTTTTCCAAAATTGTAGCAAGATGTCCCTTCTACAGATTGAGGAACACTTTTGTGTGATGTTGAGTTTAGTGAAGGTGTGAGGTGTTTCTGGTTTGGTTTTGTCACTGCTTTTTTAGATGTTTCATCATTATTAACAAACTGAATTGTTTTAACATTTTTAACATCTTTAACTTGCACTTTGGTTGGACTTTGATGATTAATACGTTTGTGGTTAAACGGTTTAGTCAGTTTGTGTTCTGAAATGGACGTTGGTGAACCTGACCTTAAATTAACCCTTTAAATGCATCATCCAAATTCTCAACTAGCATTTTGCCTTTTGCTTTCAAAGTAGCCTCCTTCTGTTTAGTGTCAGATTTCACAGTCTTACTTGTGGAATCAGGATCACTAACTAGAGGAGTAGACACCACATGATCCTTAATTGGATTGTTATTAATAGGTCTACATTTTGTATTCAAAAGTATCTCATGTGGTGGTGGCACAACTTTGTATCCCAAACCTTCCCCATTGTTTCGTTCTTTCACTAAGTTCTGTACTATGTGAGAAGAACTAGCCCAACTATGCAGTTTTTGTTTAAATGAATTAACCTCGACTTCCAAAACTGCTTTCTCCTTTTTGGTTTCCTCTAATGAATTTAAATAAAAATTGATATCATTATATCGATTTAAGGCAACAACCTCGGTTTCCCTTAGTTGTTTACCCAAAAGTTCTATCTTTTCTTTAAAACTGCACTCATTTTGTTTTAATATCCGATTAGCTTCAGTGCAGAGTTGTAAGTCATTTACTAAGTTATCATTGTGTTCTAATAACCTAGCAAATTTTAGATCAATGCTTTCCCTAAACTTTTTACACTTAGAACACACATGTTTATTAAATAGATGATCTAAGGAACTTACCTTTGAGGAGTCAGTTGAATCAACCATCAATGCAGAGGTTGACTCTTCTGTGGTTGGAGTTTCTGAACATGTTGCTCTGAGCTCTCCTCAATCACGTGATTTATCACGTTTACAGCTTCTTCTGAATCTGAAATAGCTTGCTCAGCTGCAATATCACCTTCACTAGCAGACCCATCATCCAATGCTTCGACACAAGCAATGTTTGATTCTCTAGGAGAGACAAAACGGAAAGACCAGTCTTGTCCTTCATCATCTTGAGCAGTTAGTGCCTTAGTCTCTTTACTTGAAGAACTAGTTCCAACCATGTCTTTGTCTTGACGGTTGAAAGTAGGAAATGCGTTACCATTTTCCGTCTTCTTGGGCTTCACGCATTCACGTTTAAAATATCCCTTTTCACCACAATTGAAGCAGGTGACCTTGGTTTTGTCGAAACCAAAAGTCGTATCTTTCATGGCTACTAGATTCCGCCCCGTCTTCTTGACAAACTTTTTAGCTCGTCTAACTGCACTTGCTAGAGCCCACATGATATCCATTCTTTCCAGCTCGTTCTCATCAACCTGCTCATAGTCTTCATCTGCAATATGACAATTTCCAATCTTCCGAGCAACTAAACCATCATCTGATTGGACCACTACTGCTAGAAGATCCATATGCTCATTTGCAACTTCCACTGAGACATTACCAAGATTCTCGGTCTTCAACTTCGTTGTATTGGCTTCAGGTACTATATTTTGGGTGCAAGATGACCCTGACGTTTCTGATCCTGAAGCAGTGGTTTGGGAAGGAGCTACTGAACTAGACACAAAGGTAGTTTGAAGTGGTGCTCCTGAACTAGTTTGAGTGGGAGCTGAGTTATATAGTGAAGGATTCTGAACGTAAGATCTTTTCTTTGACTTGTACTTCATTCTCAGTTCCTCCTCCCTTAACTTCAAGATGAAGTCATTTATGTCCAACGTAATAAGTATGTTGTTTTCTCTCAGGTTGGACACAAATGAATCCCATTTCTCAGGCAGCCCATCTGCAAAGCTTGAAACTTTATCTTCCATAGACGTCGTTACCCCATGAGTGTGTAGCTCACTCATAAGATGGTAGAACCTGTCGATGATGTCATACAAGCTCTCATTTCCTATAGGAGAGAAATTATCGAACTCCTTCTTGAGAGCCTTAGCCTTCAATGCCTTTAACGTTGCATTCCCTTTGTACCTCTTCTCTAATGCATCCCACAACTTTTTGGCCTGCTTGTTCTCAGAAAATTGGTGAAAGATGTCTTTCGGAATTGACTGAGTCAGCAGGGCATAAACTTTCTTCTTAGCATTGTAAAGAATCTTCTGAGCCTCGCTCATTCCACCAATGTTGACTTCACTCCATTTGAACTTACTGGTACCGTGTAACCAGTCTTTATAAGAGCCAGAGATTTGGGTCCACTCCATTCAGGTAGATCTTGAAGCGTTGTTTCCATTGTGGATAGTCATCCAACGTTATAAGCTTAGGCGGTTTATTGTGATTTCCAACCTCATTCTCTAATGGGAGAAGGTTCTGGATGCGTGAGTCCTTCCCGGCAGTAAACGTTGAAAACTGATCTTCCATTTGTATGAACTTTGTACTTTGAGAACAGGACAACTTCAATCGTGCGAATGAACAATGCGTATGGATCACTCGTGCGAATGAAGAGTGCGAATGAATTCAATCATGAGATTGGATTCAGTCGTACGTATGGACAAGACGAATGGACTCAAACGTCTGAAGTGGTTCAGTCGTGCGAATGAAGGATGCGACTGGGGTTCAGTCATGCGGATGAAGTGTGCGAATGGGTTCAATCCTACGAATGAGCTATTCGTGCGACTGAAGGCTGCTGTTTTTGCAAAATCGAAGGTTTTTGACACTTTGACACAATAACACGATTTTTCAAGAACATTAATCTGCCGTATGCTGAAAAAGGTAAATTTGAGACCTGGAGACGTCGAAAACACTGTTTTACACAAAAAAGGTGACCCCTTTGAATGAGAAACGTGATTTTTACACCAAGACTAATCGAATCACATGCAAAATCAAGAGCCAAAGCTCTGATACCACTTGTCAGGACAGTGTTCGTACAGAATACTAACTGATAATGCGTGAAACCATATCAAATAGTGCGGAATCCTATTTGATTGGCGATCCAATCAGTGAGAACGCAATCCCGATCAATCTAACAATTAAAGAAACATTAAGAACGAGTAGAAAACGATCAGATGCGAACTATGAACTTGGAATAGGTTTTCTGGACGCTCTGGACGGCTAGGTTATGAGTATATGTCAAAAGTTATGTTTTTCCACGAATTAAGTGGTATTTATAGGTTTGCAGTTTTCATTCGTGCGACTGAACCATTAGCATGGTTCAGTCGTGCGACGGACCCATGCGACTGATTCATACGCACGACTGAAAGTTCAGTCGTGCGACTGAGTCAATCTCATGTCTCACTCGTACGACTGATCCAGTCGTCTGGTTCAGTCGTGCGACTGGTTCATTAACATGATGTATTCATGCGTATGATCCATAAGTATGGTCCATTAGCATGAATCATCATGTAACAAGTTCAAACCTATATAATAAATTTATATATATGAATCAGATATAAGTAAATATCAAAGCACAAATCATATATTATTACATTGTTTCATTACACATATGTAAGCCATGACAGACTTTTACAATAAGCACATAAACTAGGGACATATGTATCAACACTTAAAAAATTAGATAAGAGAAAAAAATGTAGCAATTAATAAATTGATTTTTAATAAGAGAGATAAATTAGTTTGAGTGTTTAAATTACTATAATACCCTTTTAAAGGGAAAATTATGTAAGGATGTATATAAGAAGGACATGTGACAAAAATATGAGTTAAAAGAATGACAAGTGACAAAAGTAACTTTTTTTATTAGATACAATAGATTATATTTAGTTGCAACTTAGAATTTATAATTTATTATACAACTATTTTAATTTAATTTTATTGATTTGACCCATGAACTAAAATAATACTTCAAACTTGAAACTTAAATATTCGTTTCTTGAATCTACCGTAGAATACTAATTAAATTGAATTCTAAACTAAAACTAAATTAATAATGAACTGCAACTGAAAAAACTAAAGTAAAATACGCGTCAAATGAATATGAGAACCAAGAATATGAGAATCATTAAATAGATACTCGTATGGAAACCAATGATTTTTAGCTTAACTGTTTAAACTGAGTTACTTGTAACATGTAAATATTAAAAGGTTATGTCTTCAGGTCTTACTCTGATTAAAATGCTTAGAGTTAAGAAAGAGTTATTTGACACAATGACCTAAATGACATCATTTTTAAATAACAGAATGACACGTGTCAAGCTCATAATTTTTCTTATACTATTTAGGTTAAATCCACTTTATAGTATAATCATACCCTTAAAATAATAGGTTTATGGTGTTGATAATAGTTGAACAAATCTTAAGTGGACACTTTAGGAAAAGGCTACGTGGCATTCAAATTAGTTTTTTTATTAGTATGTATAAATAGACTAATTGTAATAAGATTGTTATCTAAAAATCAAATCAAAATTCTGTATGAAAATGAGAATTTGAAATTTTGAATTTCAGAATTGTTTAATGAAAGTGGAAACAGTTATTAATATTTAAGGAAAACATGTATTTAAAAGAAAATTTTAAAACAATTGAAGGTTTTGCATGATTTTAATAGATCCAATGCAATTTATATGTTAACAAGCTCTCATTATCGCTTTAACGAAACCCGACTCAAAAGCCTCCGACACTACCCCATGCCACCGCCAACACTTGAACATAACCTCCAAAGCTCTCCCTCGCTACGTTTGATGAAACTAACCTCGTGAATTGGCTTTTTCAAGCAGATAAATACTTTACGTTTTACAAAATTGACCCATCACAAAGTTTACCTATGGTATCCTTTAACCTTTCTTGTGACACCCTAATTTGGCATAAGTATCTTCACAACAACCTATTGTTGACCACATGAAAAGCCTTCATACATTCTTTAAAAATTCAATTTGGCCTTTCCACTTATGATAACCATCAAGCCGCCTTGTTCAAGCTCCGCCAAACTACCACCATGTCGCATGTGTCATGGATTTTGGAAGATTAAGCAATCATATGTTGGACTACCTCAAGTCGCCTTGTTATTCTACCCCAATTCTCCAACCCATTGACCCGACCCCTAAATCTGCTCCCACAAATCAACACCCAAATACAACTATCCACGATCACCACCCCAACAACCCCTGTGTTCGCTTATTTATTGCTAGATGCAATCCAAAAAAAAATGGCCAACAATACTTTGTTTTTGTTAACAAACATATTTCCAAACATTCACGATTAATTAATCGGACAAGATTCCTCATTCACATTCATTCATGTAGTTACTTGAAAAATATTCGTTAAACTTTAATCATGTTCAACACTTATGTTTACTTAAAAGTTGAGTCATTCAACTATTCTTGTTAATGTTAATTAGTTTTGTAACAATATGTTAGCTCTAACATATGATAATAATCATAAGTAGTGTAAGAGATTTAAACCATAAAACAAAACAATTGAAAAATGAAGTAAAATATAACAAGTATAGACTTTTAAATTGTTCACTATGCCGTAACACACAGGTTAGCCACTAGTAATAATTAAATAGGCATGATGCATATTAAATAGATGAGTTTGATAAACATATTGGGAATAATATGGAGGGAAAACGAAAATTAGCAACTAAACTTTATTTGATCACAAAGCATTCTACTTATACATGACCATAAATAGTTAATAACTACCATATCTTAGGTTAATACTAAACTTAGGATTAATTCATAATTAATTCTAAAATTCTTCCCCTTAACTTCTAATTCATCATGTCATACCATCATAATAGTATTGGATTTTTCTCATAGATAAGGTCACTTTCTTCTTCCTTCTAGTCATTTGATACATTCCTTTTCCTTTTGCATGTTACAACTTCTAATATCTACAATCACATTTACTTGTTTGATTCTTGCATGGATTTGATTGTTATTTGTTAATCTTTCTAATAGAGTCAAATGGTTCTGGTAGATCTAGGAACAATAGATCTAGATCAATTGGTATAGGCTTAGAACTTTAATCAATATTTGTAATGAATGATTGTAATTCTTTATTTTGATGTATGCATTGTGTATATAGGTTAACCCATATGTTTCTTGATCTGTGTATGATTGCAGGTACAAACATTATTCTTGGTCAATTACTGAAATTGACCAAGTGTAAGAAACATCTACGGATGAACATTTTGTTCTTCCGTAGATATGTTTCTTACAAGTTACAATCATCTAAAGATCCTCTGCTGATGAACAATCAGCTCTAAAGTCCAAGAGAATCAAAGAGTTCTAGTGAAGACTCCTGCGAATGAGCAAACACCTTCGGAAGAACAAAGTACCTTCGGAAGAACAAGTACCTTTGGAAGAACAAGTACCTTCGGAAGAACAAAGTACCTTCGAAAGAACAAGTACCTTCGGAAGAAGAAACACCTACTGAAGACTATGTAGCTGCGGAGCTCAAACACTTGTATTCAAATAATGCAAGTGTTACAAGTCAACAAGACAGTTGTGCAAATCCCAAGAGATCTGGTGTTTCCTTAACTGAAACACATGTGCCTATAAATATGGATCCTAGGTTTCACATCAAAAAAAGGAGACACACAAACACAAACAACCAAGCATCAATACGGCAAACCCAAACATCACATCAATTCACACAAACATAAACCCTAGCAGCCGTCACATCAACATTAACATGTTCGAAGCATTTATTATTCATTATTTGTTCATCTGTAATCATTAATCAATTTAATGAAATACGTTTGAATCAAATCTTTTCTTTTGGTTATTTATTGTGTTCTTCTCATTGTGTTCGTCACAATCATTAATCATTAAATTTGATATTTAGTTATTAAAACAATTAAACAAGGTTAATGTTGATTCCGCAAACATTAACTTGATTCCCTATTAACACCGATAATTCCTGATTGCGATCCTTCGATTCACAGGTGGTATCAGAGATTTGTCAGTGTTAATTGATTTAGATCGTTTGATGTATCAGTGTTAATAGTGTTTAATTGTTTGCTTGTTTCACTAGATTTGTCAGTTTTTGCTTATTAGATCTATTGTTTTTAAGCAAATTGTTTTTGTGTGAATTGATTAAAACAGTGAATTGTCCTTCAGCAAGTACTGTTTCATTGCTTGATTAACTTGGGTCAATATTCAAATCAATTGAATAGTAGATCTTGGTTATTGATTGACATTCATATTTTGTTCAAGTTTGTTTGAACAAATACATTAACAAAATTTTTATTCAACAAATCAAAACATGTGAATTATACATGTTCTGACTTACGGGTGTCAATAACTGAAGGTCCTTATATTCCACCCACTCTTGGGCCGGATTATAATGACAATAATCAACCCATAAGTACAAAGGATCTATCACCTGATGATATTAAGAAGGTTAAAGTCGATATTAAAGCATACAGCTTACTTAGTATGCCTTTACCTGAAGAAATATTAAGCAGGTGTGAGAATTATAAAACAGCAAATTCCTTGTGGAAGATTCTTCATACACTCTGTGTAGGGACTGATGACATCAGAAGCATTAGGAAGGACGCCCTTCGTTCACAATATGAAACTTTTCATCATATTCAGGGTGAATCAATTCTTCAAGAACTCCATAGATTTATGCAACTTGTAACAGAGATGAATATCTTGGAATTGAAATACACAAATGAGGAATTAAACAAGAAGATGCTCCATACTTTGCCTGAAAGTTGGATGCAAACTGTGTCCATGTTCAAGAACACCATTGACCTCAAAGCAACTGGTTTAGATACATTGGTAGCTAATGTTGAGGCTCTTGAAATGGATGAAAAATCAAGAAACAAGAGTGTGAGAACACATGTCTCACCCTATCACTTTAATGAAACAAAAAGTGTTGGAAGTGCCTTCATTTCTAACAATGATAGTGATAACTCTTGTACTTTGAGTGAAGATGAAGATGAAGAGGAAGTAAGTTTCTATGCATCAAAGCCTTCAAAGAAATCTTCTCAAAGTAAGTCAAGAAAAGATAAAGGAAGAACTGATGATCGAAGAGATACATCATCAGCAAAGTCTTCATCAAATAACAACCAAACAGAGGCCATTACTGTCATTTTGGACTCTGAAGAACAAAAAGCAGCTTTTGCAGCTTTCAGTTCAAGTTTTCAAGCTCACCTGGGAAGCTCATTAACATCTGCCAACATTTGCCAGCAAGACTCGGAAGAATTACATCCAGATGTAGTGGAGGAGATGGATCTACAATGGCAAATGGCAATGATTGCTTATAGAGCCAAACAATATCTCAGGAGAAATAAAAATTTGGCTGCTACAAGTAAATCATCAAAGATTGGTGTTGATAAGTCAAAGGTAAGATGCTTCAAGTGCAATCTCTATGGACACTTATCTAGAGAATGCAATCAACAATCAAATCTTGATTTGACACAACATCAGCAACATTAGTCTCACCAACCATCATCATCTCAAAGATATTTCAGACAACCACAAATTACCAACTCATCCCCACCAGCCACAAATACATCAGCAAGAACAAGTAACTCTAAAGAAACTAGGCTGATCATACTTCAAGATGGAACCTGTGACTGGAGTATGTATAAGAAGGAAGTCTTGGAAGAAAATCAAGCATTAATGGATCACATGGAAAACAAAGTTCCACCTATGGCTAGAGAGGTAAGAGATAGGTTATGTTCATCAATATGTGTTGAGGAAGTTGAAAGATACAGAGTCCATGCTTAACAACTGGCTGATAAAGTTAAAGAAACAATGATTTTGAATGAATCTCATGTAAGAGAACATAAATTTTATCAAATCAAAATTAACTCTTTACAAAAGAAAACTTGTTTCAAAAAATTACAGTTTAAAAGCACAAGTTGAGCATCTGACCACTTCCTTAACTAAATCCATGGCTGATCATGCATCAACTGAAGTGAAACTTCAGAAGTTTCAACTTTCATCTCAGCAGTATGAGAAATTGTTAAATTCTCATATTGAATCAAAGAACATGTATGGGTTGGGATATAATGCTGTGGCACCTCCTATAAACAATAATTACTCACCTTTACCTGAATCAATGACAAATAACTTGTCGAATCATTTTGTGCCAAGCACCAAGTTTGAAACAAACTCTAATCAACAAGTTATTCATAATAAAACTGAGGTGAATGAAACTGAGTCTTCTGAATTAGAAAAGATTAATCAAAATGACTCAGAATTTGACTTTGATGAGTGTGATGACTTGGATGATTCTGATGAACATGATGATGATCTACTGAACATTGGTAAGGATGTTGTTATTGAAACAAACATTCCAAAAGTCCTTGAAAAAACATTCATTCTCAAAGTTCTTGAAGAAACAAAGTTGTCATATCCTCCAAAACAAAGAAACATGCTGAAGACTATTTGCAAGAGAATAGCTCAGCTAAATGAAAGTCTTCAAGAACTTCATCAACAACAAAAATCTTCAAATGAAGAAACTGAAAAGTGTGTACCTACTGAGGCAATACACACAGTTTCGGTAGATAAAGGAAAGAAGAATCAATCAGCTGATCCTCAACGGAAGAAGAAACCTTCTTCAGTAGAAGATATGCGGGAAACCAAATCTACTGATTCAGTAGATGATCTACGGAAGGCAAAATTAGCAGCAAACAAATCAAAGCCTCAACAGCTCAAAGAGGATAAATCAACTTTAAAACTGGAAAAGGATACAAAGCCTCAAAAATTGACAAAGAAGAAGAAAGTAACTGATTCTGACAAAGATTCAGAGGAGATGTATTGCAAATGGTGTGACATAAAAAACCACAATACTAAAGATTGTTACTTCAGTAGTTATTGTTCTATTTGCAATATGAACAATCACATGACATTTGACTGCTACTTCAACAAACATTGTGCTATTTGTAACAAAAATAATCATTCAACTCAGGAATGTTATTTCAACAAAAAGAACAAGACAAAGAGCACAAAGAAGAAACAATCAAATAAATCTGAATCAGACAGTCAATCTACTGATTGTGAGAAAGATTCAAAAATGAAGAAGCCACAAGAAAAACAAAAGCCAAAACCAAAGGAGAAAACATCCACTGATGTTCAACCTTTGAAGAAAAGAACAGCATTTCAGCAATCAAAAACACCTCATAAAAGGGTGGATTTGACTGAAAAAGAAACAAATGATGAAGATGCTTTCTTTGATAATTTTGAAAAGGGAACTCATGTACCTCATTCAAAATCAAAAGATAATGAAACTTTCAACAATCAAGATTCATTATCAAAACCAAAGCATCAAACCAACAAAAATAAGGTGAATGAAGAAGAGATTGAGAAACCAGGACCTAGTTCAACAACCTCATCTTCAACAGAATCATCCTCACCTGAAACAACTCAGAATGAATCAAACAAAACTAAAATTAATATAAAACTTCAAGACTTATTCATGAAGGAGTAACAATCTTAGACACTGCTGGCAAACCCAAGATCATTAAGGCTTGGGTTGTCAATTCTAACTGATTTCTTTCTGTGTGCAGGAACAATCTTGGAGAGCTGACAACAAGTGGTATGTTGACAGTGGTTGTTCCAGGCATATGACAGGAAACTGTTCACTTCTCCATGACTTTAAGCATAAAATGCCTCATATGTGGCATTTGATGGGGATAAGAAGGGAGGTAAAATAGTTGGTGAAGGAATGGTAACTAATGGTGTGCTCAAATTTGAGAAAGTAAACTACTGTGAAAATTTACAATATAATTTACTGAGTGTGTCTCAAATTTGTGATCAAAATTATACCATATTATTTAATAACACTAACTGTTACATTCTTAAGCCAGGTTTTTCTGTTCCAGAAATTAGGATCCTTCTTAAAGCATCAAGAAAAGCAAAGACATATGTTTTGGATATGAACAACACTTCACTCACAAGACATGGAACATGCCTCCTATCTAAGTCATCAGAAGATGAATCTCAATTGTGGCATAGAAGGCTTGTTCATTCTAACATGAAAAACATGAACAAATTGGTAAAAAATTGACTTAATCATTGGATTGTCAAATAAATAGTTTTATTGTTCAAACCATTGTCCTTCTTGTTATAAAGGAAAACAACATAGAGTGTCTCATAAATCCAAAATTATGAATACAAACACTACACCACTCAAATTGCTTCACATGGATCTGTTTGGTCCAACCAATGTGATGAGCATTGGAAAGAGGCAATATTGTTTGGTGACAGTTGATGATTTCACTAGATTCACATGGGTCTTCTTCTTAAAACAAAAGAGTAAAACATCAGAAACATTAATTGACTTTGTCATCAAGATTGAGAATCAACTTGATTTAAAAGTTAAAATTTTCAGGAGTGATAATGGGACTGAATTTGTTAATGCTGACTTAGATTCCTTTTGCAGTAATAAAGGTATTGCAAGACAATTCAGTGCACCAAGAACTCCACAACAGAATGGAGTTGCTGAAAGAAGAAACAGAACACTTATTGAAGTAGCAAGAACAATGCTAGCTGATTCATAATTGCCAATCACCTTTTGGGCTGAAGTAGTGAATACAGCATGCAATGTTCAAAGTAGGACATTAATTATCAAAGAACATAATAAAACACCTTATGAGCTTTTATTTAAAAGAAAACCTTACATAGGATATCTTAGAGCTTTTGGGTGTCATGTATCTGTTTTAAACACAAAAGAACAATTGGGAAAATTTTCTGAAAAAGCCTATGATGGTTTCTTTGTTGGATATTCTTCAACATCTAAATCTTATAGGATCTATAGTCCATAACATAACATTATGGAAGAAACTCCTAATGTATCATTTGATAATCCTTATTTCCTAAATCAGTAAAAGGATCATCATAGTTGTTTGATATAGATGCACTAACAAACTCATTTAACTCTGGTTATTTGAATAATGCAGGATCTGATGATACATGTTATCCATTTGTTCCCCCAAATATGAATGAAGTGTCATTATCTGCTGATCCTCCAATGATACACACATCAAGTATCATGGAACAAGAAACAACAAATAATGACAATGATGTTGTACAAGTCCAGCAAACTGAATGCACATCCTCAGATGGAAACACTTAATCAGTAGCTACTGACTCTGCATCCGCAGATGTACTTTGTGTATCCGGAGATATGAATAATGTCTCAGCAGCTATTCCATGCTCTCAAGAAGATACAACAAACATTGGAAATGATTTATCAAGTCCTCATATACCATCCGTAGAAGCTCCTGTAACTCCTACGGAAGAACAAAATGCTTCCGGAGAAGTTCCTACGGAAGATATTAATGATGCTTCTGATGTTCAAACTTAGGAAGACCACTCCATACCCAATGATGAACAGGAGGAACACTTTGACTACTTCCTAAATTCATCAACTAGATTGGATCCGTCTGCATCAATGAATATGACTAACTTGGAATCTTCTATTCCAGTTGAATCAACTCCAACAACAAGAATTCATAAGACTCATCTAGTAAACAACATTATTGGTGATCTTGATAAAAGAACTACAAGAAGCCAAGGTTGAGCTGCCAACATCTGTCTTTTCACTTGTTTTCTTTCACAAGTGGTTCCTCCAAACATCACAGCTGCGCTAAAGGACAATAGCTAGATTGAAGCTATGCAAGAAGAGCTTCAATAATTCAGAAAGCAGAAAGTCTGGAATCTAGTTGATTTACCTAAAGGCCAACATCCAATTGGAACAAGATGGCTCTTCAAAAATAAACTTGATGATAGAGGTATAATTATGAGAAACAAAGCAAGGTTAATTGCACAAGGTTACACACAAGAAGAAGGAATAGACTATGATGAAGTTTTTGCGCCAGTTGCAAGAATTGAAGCCATAAGAGTATTCCTAGCTTATGCATCATATAAGAAGTTCACTGTCTATCAAATGGATGTCAAGTGTGCTTTCCTATATGGGAAAATTGAAGAAGAAGTCTATGTATCACAACCTCCTGGATTTGAAGATCCACATTACCCACACAGGGTATACAAGCTTGATAAAGCTTTGTATGGTCTTCACCAAGCACCAAGAAAGTGGTATAAAACATTATCAACTTTCTTGCTCAAGCATGGATACAAAAGGGGAACCATTGATCAGAATCTCTTTCTCGAACTAGAACATCAAGATCTTTTAGTGGTTCAAATTTATATTGATGACATTATATTTGGATCAACTAACAAGAGATTGTGTGTAAGCTTTGAAGAGTTGATGAAATCTGAGTTTCAGATGAGTTCAATGGGAGAATTAACTTTCTTTCTTGGTCTACAAGTTCATCAGAAGACAAATGGCATTTTCATTAATCAAGAAAAATACATACATCAAATATTAAAGAAGTACAACCTTGCTGATACATCTTCATGCAAAACACCAGCCTCAGCAATTGAAAAGATTGTAACTGATCCTACAGGAAAAACTGTTGATCAAAGATTATATAGATCAATGATAGGATCACTTATGTATTTAACTGCCAGTAGACCTGACATTATGTTTGTTGTTTGTGCTAGGTACCAATCAGATCCAAAAGAGTCTCATCTGAATGTTGTGAAGAGAATTTTCAGATATCTCAAAGGAAAACCAGCCCTTGGACTTTGGTATCCAAAGGATGGTGATTTCACTCTCTACTCATATTCAGATAGTAACTTTGGAGGATGCAACAACAACAGAAAATCCACAACTGGTGGATGTCAATTCATAGGACCAAGACTAGTTTCATGGCAGTGCAAGAAGCAAACAAATGTATTTGTATCCACAGCTGAGGCTGAGTACATAGCTGCTTCAGCTGGTTGCTCTCAAGTCCTTTGGTTGCAAAACCAATTACTTGATTATGGTTACAATTTCCTTTAAACTCCAATTCATATTGACAATTCAGCAGCTATGTTTATCACTGCTAATCCAGTGCAACATAGTAAAACAAATCATATTGAAATAAGATACCATTTTCTGAGAGATTGCGCAGAAAAAGGTTTGATCAAGTTAGTCAAAGTGCATACAACAAATCAGCTTGCAGATTTATTCACTAAAGCCTTTGATTCAGTTAGATTTAATTTTCTAATTGAGTCTCTGGGCATGATTAACTTAGATTAATCATTATGAAAACCAAAGAAAAACATGTGTCTGTTCTTGTAAATAGTAATAAAAAAAATTTCTTTCGGAAGATTTATAATTACCTTCGGAAGAAATTTATGTCTTAGTACAATTTTCTTCCAAAAGCAATTTACCTTCGGAAGAAATTTCTGAAGCGTCTTCCGAAGCTTGGAATAAAAATATTGTCTTTCTTTCTGTGTATTTTAATTCAGCATGACATATGTTTGGGAAATAATAGTACACTATGCCTTTGCTTCTACCTGAATTCTTAAATATCATTAAAATCTGATCAAGTTACTTGATATGTGAGTAGGTTCATCTTGAGTGGAAACTACACTAAGAGCATGCCAAACATAATGCAAAGTGATTGTTTGTGGGAAACTTCATTTTGAGGATATAGAGAGTGAGTCTTATTCTGATGTGACAAAATCACTCATCTAAGCACACTATGTACCAACACTTTATAACATCTATCTTTGAAAATCATATTCCCTCTGTTTTGTGTAAACAAAGACCTGGATGTATGATCACCATGGTATACATTTGTAACCACCTGGTGAAAAGATCATGATCCTCATCATCCCTCTGTTTTGTGTAAACAAAGACGTGGGTTGTAGGCACCTCTGTTTTACTTAAATAAAGACCTGGTGACCTGATGATAATCATATCTAATCTCTCAAAAGAATCCTCTGTGATCAACTGTATATTAAATCTAGAGCTTTTACATCAATGCATTAATGAGATGTCTAATGCATCTCAAGATAGAACTTATAACTTAAAGTACATAGTTTCTAAGTGTGAGAGAGTGATGATTTGACTCACAAAGGGAGGACAAACTCTAAGTGATTTGAATGTGAAGCCCATAACAGTTACTCACTAATAAACATGAACATGATAAACAACATGCCTAGTTGATACAATACTCTTGTATGGATTTAAGTGGACAAACATACTTGCAATCAGAACTAAGATCAGGTATCATTTCAACAAATTAATTCCTTAGGTGATGCTTAGTGTTATAGTATGATCCCATTCTATGTGTATATATGGTTGTACATAACACTTATTTCAATTTTGTTCAGTTTAATTTCTTTTTGTTTGGACAGACATGTGTCATTCATGATATTCTTCTTAGAAATTTATGATAAATGCCTTCATTCATCATTAATAAAAAATTTAGGGGGAGTAGAATCATGAAAATAAGTTAACAAAACAAACATGTAAAAAGAATTGTCAATATGGAGGAATTGGATCCTGAGCACTAACTTGGCTTTTGGATACATGAAGCTTTTAAATTTTAAACCTTTTTGTGCAAAATTGTTATGAATACAAAGTCAACAAGGTCCAATAGCAATAAATGGTTATATCAGTTGATTAGAACCATACAATAAAATAAGTTTCAAACGTGGCATTTTAAGCATCAGCAGAAGCTACAGTGCATTGTAAACATCAGCAGATGCTACAGTGCGAAACTTAAGGGGCAGTAAAATATGACTATCCGTAGATTGGTAACCTACGAATGAGTTAATATTTTACAAGTATAATTCATTTTCATAGATTGGTAACCTATGGAAAATCAAGTTATACTTCTATACAAACTTTAAATCTTCAGTTTTAAGTTAGGCATCCGCAGATGTCCTACGGATGAACAGAAATCTACGGAACAAATAATTTCCCCGGATAAGTAATAAGAAAAGTGGGACCCACTTCATTAAATAAATGAAATAAATGTGTCTGAGGGAGTATAAATGATATTTTTGACTTGGAATTCATTATTCACTTTTACAGAACCTTTTTGACCTAGAAGTTCGTTAGTCAAAACCTCATTCCTCCATTATCTGAATTCAAATTACTCAAATCCTAAACATCAAACAAAGGTTAAAACTGGTGTCGAGTCTCAATTTCAAGGTAAAACATATCATAAACATCACTAATGAACTGATTGATTCATCGTTTTTGTTTAAACTCTTCGTATTCGTAAATATGATGACTTGGTTCTAACATAATCGTCTTCATTCTTATGAACAGATGGCTAATTGATTTGCAAGGGAGCACGATGTGTGTGCATTCTTAAATCCCTATGACCCTGTGTCGGAAGGATGTCGGGACATCATCAGATACTTGCGACGATCCAGGGTTTTCTATGCTTTAACAGTAGAGCTTGTGATTCATCAATCACATATAGTTGATTTCTGGAACTTCGCACGAATAGAAGAAGATGGACAATCGAAAGTTATCGTGGCGTAAGTGAAGAATCAAAGACTGAGGATGGATGAACAGACCATCAGGAGGGTTCTAGAGTTGGGAGAACAAGAAGCTCGTCACCCTAATGTGTTCGAGAACGAATACATAGGGAAGATATTCTATCTGATGGGATATGATGGTGATTTTGTCTTAGGACCTGGTATTTGAACGAAATACCAAGTGATTAGCGTGTAAACCAGATCAAATAGTGCGGAATCCTATTTGATTGGCGATCCAATCAGTGAGAACACACGAAGAATCAATCAAGAATTGAATCTAACGTTAGAAGTCGATTGGGAATCGATCTAATGTGTTCTGTGAACTTGGAGAACGATTTGGGAGGCTTCTGGACGGCTAGCGTACGTCTGGAGTCGTAATGGTATGAATGCTTACGTTTTTCCACGAATTGGGTTGTATTTATAGGTTAGTATTGTTCATTCATGCGACTGGACCATAAGTATGGTTCAGTCGTGCGATTGAATCATGCGGTTGATTCATCCGCACGACTGAGTGTTCAGTCGTGCGACTGAGCCAATCTTATGTGTCAATCATACGACTGATCCAGTCTCCTGGTTCAGTCGTGCGACTGAGTCAATCGTATGAAGTTATTCATGCGTGTGGTCCATTCGCATGGGCCATTCGCATGAGAACTTCATTAAGTTAAGTTTGAATGTATTAATTAATATAACATTATGTGTAACCATTCAAACAATCACAAACCTAATTAACCAATTCAATATCGACTCATTAATGAAATATTAGACATTACAAATCACAAACAATCAATATCATTTCATTAATCATTTCAAATTACATTAGAATTAGACAAACAAGATCTATTACATTACATATCATGATCTAGGGATATACATGCATCAACAAACTCCCCCTTAGACCTAGATCTCTCTAATCTCTTGTTTTCTACATAACCTCCTTGTATTTCTTGTACTTATCCTCTTTTGTGACTCCCGCGTGAATCTCAAACGCGAAGCAGAGTCGTGTAACGTTCTGAAACTGGAGGGCTTGTACAATATCTTGCGTATCATAGAACAGTGGCCACTTGTATAGCGTATAGACATCATTTGCAGACAAGTTAGTGAGCCACATCGGGTCGAATACCCTGATCGTATCCATTTGGCCCTCTTTGCTTAGGACTATGACCGCTTCAGCTGTTCTCCAATCATAGTACCACCACTTAAAGTGTGGAGTGAAGTCCTGTGGCATTTCCCTGAGTGGGATTCTTGACATTGTGCGCGGAGGACTCCACTTCAACACTATCTTGGGCTTGCCAGTAATGGCATCAACCTCAGACCTTCTGATATACCTAATAGGCTGTTGGGGTCTGAAGTTAACCCATCTGGTGTGGTACTCCTTCTTTAGGGCAGCCTCAAACCAGCCTGACATCTTCCTCGGGTCAGCATACAAAAGCTTTAGCTTAGCCAGCTGGTTGAGCTCAAAACCTGGTAGAGCCTTCAGATCATGTGGGAATCTGAAGTACTCTATATCCTGTTCCCTCTTAACTGCATAAGCATTAAGATCCTCAAAATACGCCCATGCTATGATCTTGCCTGACACCTTGTGATGTTTCTTGACTTTGTAGAGCTTGGTGTAGGCATCCTTCTTCGGTGCAGCACGTTGGGCTCTAACTTCTTCAAAACATACAGCCCACTCAGCCTTTCGAATGTCGACATCATCATTTGAGGCTTGGGCTATTCCTTCTGCTTTCTCTGTTTCTTGCTCCATCTTGTTCAACACCTCAAAAGTATCACTGAAGAGGGATTCACCCAGATTGGGGACCGCATTTCCCTCATTGTCAGCGTACTGAGGGTAATCCTCGGCGGTGACATCTTTGATCTCGACTTCATCAACATCGTTGAGCTCTTCATCACTAGTCGAATCACATGTCGGAGCATCTTTCACTATCTCATCTGGATTTAGCTTGAAAATCTCTGCGAGTTGCTCGTTTGATAGGTCATGAATTATTTCCCCTTCTTCAGGGGTATAACTCACTGACCTCCTTACAATCCCTTGCAGATCAAGAATCATTGTTAGCTGAGTCTTGACCTGCTGAAGGGGAGCAACATCAAACTCATCCCTTTGGTAATTTGGATCTGTTTGATTTAAACATTCAACACATAAATCATTAGTAATTAATCAAACAGAAATGCATTAACTTAATATAAACATTCAATACATAGTTTTCAATACAGGATTCAAATACAAAAGTAAATAAATACATAAACATCTAGTCTTTACTTTTGTCTAGTATCATCGGCTCATCACTTGGAGGAGCAGAGGTAGAGGCTGATTGGTCTTGTCTGTTCTTTGACCTCCTCTCTTGACCTGAAGCAGAGGCCGATGCAGCTGCATCCCCTCCTTCTGCTTCATCATCATCGTCCTTCTCCTCTGTCCTTTCCCCTTCGGTTTCCTCATCCTCTTCTGTATCATCCTCATCATCCTCATCATCATCTTCATCATCATCATCTCCATCATCTCCATCCCCCTCCTTGATCTTCAAAGGCTCCTCCTTAGATCCTTTCAGCTTTAACAAGATAGTCTTCTTTGCCTCCTCCAACTCCTCTATCTTTTTGCTTGATGTGACACTCTGTGCTTGGAGTTGGGCTATCTCAGTGCTCTGAGCAGCCATCTGTTGGGCCTGCTCCTCTATAACTCTAGCCTGCTCTGCAATCTGGTGAGATTGTGCAGCAGTCAGGTCAGCAAGCTGGCGGATCTGGGCCGCCTTCTCCTCATCTGCAGCTAGTAAGCGCATCACCATCCTGTTGAGCGCAGACAGGTGTTCCTCTACCCCGATTGGAGGTAGAGGTGATCCATAAGTGTGTGAGGGATGGGCTGAAGGTCCTGCTTGGTGTGAGGTGGTGGTGGTGGTGGCTGTAGTGAAGATGGGTCTGTGAAATGGTGGAGGTGATGTGGGAGTAAAGGATATGGTGGTGGATGGAATCAAGTGATTCATCTTCCTTTGACTAATGTGTCCCATTCTCCTATGCCAGGAGATGGAATCCTTTCAGTAGCTTTAGATAGAAAGCACTGAACCTCATGATCCGTTGTAGAATCTGTTGACAGATCCAAAACATAAAGGTCTTTATATCTTGAAGCAGTCATCAGAACTTGGTCCTCTGGGATCACGTAGTCTTTCTTGAGCACGTAACACTTCTTGTTGTCGAAGATGACTTTAAACCCCTTATCACAGATTTGGGAAACAGAAAGTAAGTTATTTTGAAGTTGTTGAACATAGTTCACCTTATGAAACTTAACTTTCTGATTCCCCACTTCTCCCTGGGCTGTGATATAGCCTCCCTTGTTTCCAGCAAATGAAACATGCCCTTCTTTTATTTGCTTGACGTTTGATAAAAGGACCCTATTTCCTGTCATGTGCCTGGATGCTCCGCTGTCTACAATCCACGTGTTTGTTTCAGCACTGTATCGAACACCCTGCACATACAAAGTAAAGGATTAGTTTAGGTTAGGAACCCAAGCCTTTACTGGCTTGGGTTTCCCAGAGGCATCACACATCATAAATTCCACCCATTGACCCTTAGAGGATAAGGGTAGCTCAGGTTCCTTCTTGTCATCATTATTAGACACAGAGGATGACTTCTCTTTCCATAAGCCAGATTTGTGCAAGGCCTGTTTATGATAAACAGTCGACTGGCTTACAGGTTGAACTTTAGGTTCACTAGTTCTTCTAGGTGGAGTCAGAGAACTCCTCTTAGAAGACCTAGGCTTTGAATGCTGAAGTTCAATCTTCTTCCTAGGTGTCTAATAGAAAGGACAATAGGAAGCAATGTGTCCACATTCTCCACAGTTGTAGCACGACCTGCTATCAACTTTATGATTAAACTTTCTTTGTGGAGAAGTGTGTGACAGTCTAGTAACATCAATCACTTTAGGTTTTGACTATGGTTCTTTTGATGTTTTCTCTGGTTTAACAAAGTTAACTGTTTTAACCTGTTTAACATCTTTCTCCTTTTGGTTAACTGGTTTTTGACTTGAAGCATGTGAAAGATTAACATTAGAAGTCTTTTTAGGTTCTGATTTGACTCTGTTTGACCCTGACTTTAAGTTAACCTTTTCAAATTCCTTTTCCAGATTAACACAAGGCAATTTACCCTTTGCCTTTGAAGTGGCCTCCTTTTGCTTGTTTCCAGATTCAATAGATGAACATGAGGAATCTGGATCACTAACAAGAGGAGTAGACACCACATGATCCTTGATGGGGTTATTATTAATTGGTCTAGTCTTAGTGTTCATCAAGGTCTCAAGTGGTGGTAGAGCCACTTTGTAACCCAATCCCTCCCCGTTATTCCTTTCTCTCACTAAGTGTTGAACTATGTGTGAAGAACTAGTCCAACTGTGCAGTTTCTGTTTTAATGAGTTTACTTCTACTTCTAGAACTGCCTTTTGCTTCTTAGTGTCTTCTAGGGATTTTAGATAGTACCTAATGTCATTAGCTTGGTTAAAAGCAACTACTTCAGTTTCTCTAAGTTGTTTAGTCAAAAAGTCTATCTTTTCTTTATAACTATGCTCATTTTGTTTTAATACTCTATTAGCCTCAGTGCACAGTTGCAAATCTTTTACTAAGTTATCATTATGATCTAATAACCTAGCAAATTTTTCATCTATGCTATTCCTAAAAGTATCACAATCAGAACAAGCATGATTATCAAACATTTGGTCAGTAGTACTTACCTGAGTTGGTTCAGAAGAGTTAGCCATCAACGCAGCATCAGATGTCTCTGGTTCTGGTGATTCTGTCTTTTCTTTCTCTGACGTGGTAGTCTCCTCTTTAGGCTTGTAACTGACCTCGGTTGCAGTTGCTTCTTCACTATGTGACATCGCTATCTCAACTGCTAGATCTCCTTCACTCGCGGAATCATCGTCAATATCTTCTACACTTGCAATGTTTGATTCCCCAGGAGAGACAAACCTAAAGCTCCAATCCTGTCCTTTATCATCATCAGCAGTCAAGGCTTTTGGATCCTTACTTGATGAAGTAGAACTAGAAGCTTGCTTGTCTTGGCGAGTGAAGGACGAGAATGGGTTCTTGTTACCCGTCTTCTTAGGCTTGACACATTCTCTTTTGAAGTGCTCCTTCTCTCCACAGTTGAAGCAGGTCACTTTGCTCTTGTCAAAACCAAATGTGGTATCCTTAGTAGCTACCAAGTTCTGTCCGGTCTTTTTAACAAACTTCTTCGCCCTCCGGACAGCACTAGCTAAGGCCCACATTATGTCCATCCTCTCAAGCTCCATTTCGTCCACCTGCTCGTAGTCCTCGTCTGCCAGATGGCAATTTCCAATTTTCCCGGCAACAAGTCCATCATAAGAATGAACCACTGCAGCCAAAAGATCCATATGCTCTCGAGCTACTTCCACAGTCACATTACCGAGGTTCTCGGTCTTCATTTTGGTAGCACTTGCTTCAGATCCAATATAGTGGGTACACGAAGATCCCGACGTGTCTGATCCTGAAGGAGAAGCATGTGAAGGACCCGACGAGCTAGACACAAATGCAGTCTGGAGAGGTGCTCCAGATGTCTTAGCTTGAGGCGTGGCGTTGTACAAAGTTGGATTTTGAGTGTATGTAGACTTCTGAGCTCTGTACTTCATCCTAAGTGCTTCTTCGTGCAACGTTAGAATGAAGTCATTAATATCCAGCTTTGCCAGCATTCCATTCTGTCTCAGGTTAGACACGAATGAAGCCCACTTCTCAGGCAATCCGTCTGCAAAGTTAGTAACTTTCTCTTCCATGGTAGTAGTCACCCCATGTGTATGCAGTTCACTCATCAGATGGTAGAATCTATCTATGACATTGTCTAAACTCTCATTCCCCATCGATGAGAAGTTATCGAATTCCTTCTTTAACTCCTTGGCCTTGATTGCCTTCAACGAAGCATTCCCGTCGTACCTCTTCTCCAGCTCATCCCAAAGTTTCTTGGACTGCTTATTCTCTGAGTACTGATGGAATATGTCTTTGGGGATAGACTGTGTAATCAATGCATAAACTCTTTTCTCTGCATTGTATTTAACTTTCTGCGCGTTCGTCATCCCTCCTAACGTTAGCTTAACTCTGTTAGGACCTGGTATTTGAACGAAATACCTAGTGATTAGCGTGTAAACCAGATCAAATAGTGCGGAATCCTATTTGATTGGTGATCCAATCAGTGAGAACACACGAAGAATCAATCAAGAATTGAATCTAACTTTAGAAGTCAATTGGGAATCGATCTAATGTGTTCTGTGAACTTGGAGAACGATTTGGGAGGCTTCTGGACGGCTAGGGTACGTCTGGAGTTGTAATGGTATGAATGCTTACGTTTTTCCACGAATTGGGTTGTATTTATAGGTTAGTATTGTTCATTCGTGCGACTGGACCATAAGTATGGTTTAGTTGTGCGATTGAACCATGCGGTTGATTCATCCGCACGACTGAATGTTCAGTCGTGCGACTGAGCCAATCTTATGTGTCAATCATACGACTGATCCAGTCTCATGGTTCAGTCGTGCGACTGAGTCGATCGTATGAAGTTATTCATGCGTATGGTCCATTCGCATGGGCCATTCGCATGAGAACTTCATTAAGTTAAGTTTGAATGTTTTAATTAATATAACTTTATGTGTAACCACTCAAACAATCATAAACCTAATCAACCAATTCAATATCGACTCATTAATGAAATATTATACATTACAAATCACAAACAATCAATATCATTTCATTAGTCATTACAAATTACATCAGATCAAATGTGTTCTGTGAACTTGGAGAACGATTTGGGAGGCTTCTGGACGGCTAGGGTACGTCAAGAGTCGTAATGGTATGAATGCTTTCGTTTTTCCACGAATTGGGTTGTATTTATAGGTTAGTGTTGTTCATTCGGGCGACTGAACCATAAGTATGGTTTAGTCGTGCGATTGAACCATGCAATTGATTCATCCGCACGACTGAGTGTTCAGTCGTGCGATTGAGCCAATCTTATGTGTCAATCATACGACTGATCCAGTCTCCTGGTTCAGTCGTGCGACTGAGTCAATCGTATGAAGTTATTCATGCGTGTGGTCCATTCGCATGGGCCATTCGCATGAGAACTTCATTAAGTTAAGTTTGAATGTTTCAATTAATATAACTTGATGTGTAACCATTCAAACAATCACAAACCTAATTAACCAATTCAATATCGACTCATTAGTGAAATATTAGACATTACAAATCACAAACAATCCATATCATTTCATTAATCATTTCATATTACATCAGAATCAGACAAACAAGATCTATTACATTTCATATCACGATCTAGGGACATACATGCATCAACAAACTCCCCCTTGGGCCTAGATCTCTCTAATCTCTTATTTTCTGCATAACCTCCTTGTATTTCTTGTACTTCTCCTCTTTTGTGACTCCCGCGTGAATCTCAAACGCGAAGCAGAGTCGTATAACGTTCTGGAACTGGAGGGCTTGTACAATATCTTGCGTATCCTAGAACAGTGGCCACTTGTATAGCGTATAGACATCATTAGCCGACAAGTTAGTAAGCCACATCAGGTCGAATACCCTGATCGTATCCATTTGGCCCTCTTTGCTTAGGACTATGACCGCTTCAGCTGTTCTCCAATCATAGTACCACCACTTAAAGTGTGGAGTGAAGTCCTGTGGCATTTCCCTGAGTGGGATTCTTGACATTGTGTGCGGAGGACTCCACTTCAACACTATCTTAGGCTTGCCAGTAATGGCATCAACCTCAGACCTTCTGATATACCTAGTAGGCTGTTGGGGTCTGAAGTTAACCCATCTGGTGTGGTACTCCTTCTTTAGGGCAGCCTCGAACCAGCCTGACATCTTCCTCGGGTCAGCATACAAAAGCTTTAGTCTGGCCAACTCGTTGAGCTTAAAACCTGGTAGAGTCTTCAGATCATGTGGGAATCTGAAGTACTCTATGCCCTGTTCTCTCTTAACTGCATAAACATTAAGATCATCAAAATACGACCATGCTATGATCCTGCCAGACACCTTGTGATGTTTCTTGACTTTGTAGAGTTTGGTGTAGGCATCCTTCTTCGGTGCAGCACGTTGGGCTCTAACTTCTTCAAAACATGCAGCCCACTCAGCCTTTCAAATGTCGACATCATCATTTGAGGCTTGGGCTGTTCCTTCTGCTTTCTCTGTTTCTTGCTCCATCTTGTTCAACACCTCAAAAGTATCGCTGACAAGGGATTCACCCAGATTGGGGACCACATTTCCCTCATTGTCAGTGTACTGAGGGTAATCCTCGGCAGTGACATCTTCGATCTCGACCTCATCAACATCGTTGAGCTCTTCATCACTAGTCGAATCGCATGTCGGAGCATCTTTCACTATCTCATCCGGATTTAGCTTGAAAATCTCTGCGTGTTGCTCGTTTGATAGGTCATGAATTATTTCCCCTTCTTCAGGGGTATAACTCACTGACCTCCTAACGATCCTTTGCAGATCAAGAATCATTGTTAGTTGAGTCTTGACCTGTTGAAGGGGAGCAACATCAAACTCATCCCTTTGGTAATTTGGATCTGTTTGATTTAAACATTCAACCCATAAATCATTAGTAATTGATCAAACAGAAATGCATTAACTTAATATAAACATTCAATACAATGTTTTCAATACATGATTCAAATACTAAAGTAAATAAATACATAAACATCTAGTCTTTACTTTTATCCTGTATCATCGTCTCGTCACTTGGAGGAGCAGAGGAAGAGGCTGATTGGTCTTGTCTGTTCTTTGACCTCCTCTCTTGACCTGAAGCAGAGGCTGAAGCAGCTGCATCCCCTCCTTCTGCTTCATCATCGTCGTCCTTCTCCTCTGTCCTTTCCTCTTCAGTTTCCTCCTCCGCCTCTGTATCATCCTCATCATCATCTTCATCATCATCATCACCATCATCTCCATCCCCCTCCTTGATCTTCAAGGGCTCCTCCTTAGATCCCTTGAGCTTTAGCATGATAGACTTCTTTGCCTCCTCCAACTCCTCTATCTTCTTGCTTGATGTGACACTATGTGCTTGGAGTTGGGCTATCTTAGTGCTCTGGGCAGCCATCTGTTGGGCCTGCTCCTCTATAACTCGAGCCTGCTCTGCAATCTGGTGAGATTGTGCAGCAGTCAGGTCGGCAAGCTGGCGGATCTAGGCCGCCTTCTCCTCATCTGCAGCTAGTAAGCGCATCACCATCCTGTTGAGCGCAGACAGCTGTTCCTCTACCCCGATTGGAGGTAGAGGTGATCCATAAGTGTGTGAGGGATGGGCTGAAGGTCCTGCTTGGTGTGAGGTGGTGGTGGTGGTGGCTGTAGTGAAGATGGGTCTGTGAAATGGTGGAGGTGATGTGGGAGTAAAGGATATGGTGGTGGATGGAATCTGTACTGTGGTGGGAGGTATGGTGGTGGCTGTGGTAGCTGTGGTGGCTGTGGTAGTGGATGTGGTAGTGGTGGTGGTAGCAGTAGAGGTTGTGGTGGTAACGAAGGTCAACCAACGCTTCTTCTTCTTCTGACCATGGGGCTGAGCCATCCTCTTCCTCCTCGTCCCCGTTGAGGTGGATGCTCCCCCTACAACCCTGCTAGCTGACCCCGGTGCATAACTCGGGTCAGTAGCTGTCTCTCCGGAGTCTCTAGGGCGTTCACCAACCACCCTTAGCCCATGTTCTGTGGGAACAACTTTGCTTCCCACAGTTCGCGTTAGGGGCTCCTCATCCGACTCCTCCTCCTCCGCACCAGGAACAAAATCCTGATGAAATCCTGCTGACTCGGCAACGTCTCCAGCTGGGGCAGACATTGGAGGTATAACATCAGACACAGTGCCTCTCGGTGGAGTAGGCATATCGTCCCCAGCGTCCCCACTATCATCATCGTCAGAATCATGCTCTGGAAGCAGCAGCCTCTCATCATCAGAATCACTATCCTCATGACGCCATTTGCAGCACACCTGAGTTTATGTCCCCAGCGTACTTGATCCTCAGAAAGCATCCTCGGACAGTCAATGGATGTAATCTGGTAGGGTGATCTGTATCATCTCCAAACTCTAGAACTCTCTGGATATCAGCAGCAGTGACCTCGATATCATGACCCAGAATAGAGCTCCGAATACTATAGGGCTCACGAGAGCGATCCACGGAGGCATTTTCCCAGAATGCCTGGTGTAGTGACCTGTAGGGTGTGCAAGGAGTAGATATAGCCTTATGGATCCGGTAACGTCTGAGGAAAGCTATAATCTCGGTGAACTCGGCCCCGTTCCGAGTAGTATGATCCAAGTGAGCACAGATGTTGTGCTTTGGATTAATGGACCATCTATCAGCCATTATCCTGAAATGCATGACACAGAACCATTAGTACATAATACATCAAATTTCAGTTCTAAGTGTAATGTTGAAATTCATTCTGATTCATTCGTGCGAATGAAGCATGCGACTGAAGCCAGTCGGCTGTCCTTTCATGCGACTGAGCTCATTCGGGTGAATGAGACATGCGATTGAGTTCAATCTGCTGCATGAGTCTGCGATTGGTTCAGTCGGCTGACTGAGCTCATTCGCATGATTCATTCGGGCGATTGACCCAATCGCAAGTCTTCAATCGTGCGATTGGAGTTCAACTGGACGACCAGTCGCCTGTCCCACAGTTCAGTCGCCTGTTGTTCGAATCTTTATCAAAACAAGTGATTTAACATGGATAACCGGTTCAATAGACTCGCATTCTTGTTACTAATAACCTATTAAACTTAATTTTAACATCTTGCATAGTTTGGGTAGGTTATTAGGTTAAGTTTAGTCCGTTTCTTGTTTTCATTCGATTATCACCAAATTAGGGTTTCAATCCACTGTTTTCGGTTAGATAGAACTTCAAACTACCTGTATAATCAACAACGAGCGTCAGTGAATCAAAATCAAAGAGAAAAAAAGGTCTAATGAAATTTTGGCAGAGTAACAGTATAGTGTGCGATTTGAGAGCGATTGGGGTGTGATGAGTGAAATGCGATCGACTGTGCCCTTTAAATACTGAAGCTGAGTTCAATCGGCCGACTGGCTTCATTCGCTCAGTTCATTCGGGCGACTGAGGCTCAATCGTGCGATTGGCCCAGTCAGTCACATGCAGTTGACCGACTGAGGTTCAGTCGGTCGACTGACTCAATCGTACCTTTCATTCGCATGTTCAGTTGACCGAATGAGTCTCAGTCGGTCGACTGACTCATTCGCCCCCTTCCAATCGGTCGAATGGGTCATTATGATAAGCCATTCGTGTGAATGGCTCAATCTCGTCCAGTCGTGCGAATGGGAGCCATTCGCATGGTTGGTCTATACTCATGGTCCAATCGTGCGAATGGGTCACACTTAGTAATTTTTCTTCCATTTTGACCAAGTTATATTTAAAATCCTTTTAACTTTTGAAATTAACGTTATGAGCTTTTGATCATCTCAGACATAATCATTTTAACTTGAAAACTTTTGATCACCTCAGACGTGATCCTTTTAAACAATTTAGTCACCTCAGACGTGACTCTTTTAAACATTTTGTCACCTCAGACGTGACTGTTTTAAACTTTTAAGACACATGTGGTCATCTCAGACATGACCCTTTTAGTGAGTTGATTCCTTACTGATTTTCCTGATGTAGTCCGACAAACTAACAAACTAAAACGACTAACTAACTTAGAAAATTAAACTAAAGAATAAAAAAAGAATTTGTTTTTGGCTTTTTGTGAGAGATAAATCCTAAGATGGAAATCTACTGGATTTGGTTCCGGAATAGACAGCTTCAACTTAGATTGACCACACCTGGACCAATTCAATTTTGGAATCATATAGGCAAGTCAAATCATTTGGGACTTGTTATCAAAATCTTTTGATGCTCAATTCTTGGTGTTCATCCAGAGTCGTTAGCAACTTTAGGAAATCATACTGGAACTCTTAGATTTCCACATTGATTTGAACTTTCAAAAATTGCAGCCACAATGATTGTCAATATGTTTGTCCACTTAAATCCATACACAGACTTTTGACACAGACTGGTGACTGTTTTAGGTTTAATTATTTCAACTAACATTTGTGGATCCCACACTTATGTGGTAATCAACATTCCTCAGGAGCTTTTGAGCGGTCTACGGGTATTATTACAAGAAGAGACTATTCTTAGAGCTTTCAAAGAGAAGCCAGTCCTCAGGTCAGTGCCATCGCACAGCAGAGAGGCGGCAAACAACAATGAATTCTAGAATATCTAGGTTATGCTTATCCTCAGGTCAGTGCCATCGCACAGCAGAGAGGCACACAACCTATCTCCTTGTTAGAGCAGCTTATTTTATTTTACACAAAATGCACCAACAACATAAGTCATTAGCTTTATAGCATTTGTCTTTCATTTTTTTCTTTGCTTTGCTCTATTTATAGTCATCCGCACACATTTGTGGCATTTACATGCTCTACCCCTTATTGGAATATTGTTGATTGTGTTAACCAGTGATAAGATGGAAGCCCACAGTCAGTTGAACAACTTAGTTTGATCTTGAGATCACGTGCCAGGTCTAATCATCTATTGTGTTGAATCTACCGACATATCATTTGTGGTCTAGCAACCTCTAGGTCTACTCTCGTTGTGTTACCTTAGGAGTTACCAGTTTTTCTATCATCTTCCATTTTATATTGCTTAGACTACACAGACTTATACTTTGAATTTTTGCATCTTTTCTAAATTTAATTTTAAGTCCCTCTTAATTTGTTCCTGTGTACTATCACTTTCCAAAGGGTTTGACTCGGTATCACAGATACGATCTACCTTAAATCAGCTATCCACTCCTTCTCCCTCGTTTTTTTTTTTTATTAATGTTACTTGCTGACATATTCTCCCCCTAAAATACTAAAATCATAACTGGTTTAATTATTTTAGGATTTTAATAAACAGCAAAATAACATGAGATTAATTTTAAACAGACTAAAATAAACAAATAAAATAAATAAAAAAGAAAAACTTTAACTAAACTACATCGAACTACACATTATCATCATCAGGAATAACCTCACTTTTCTTTTTAACGCCGTTGACCTTTAGCAAATATTGAAAACGTGGTTTATCAAAGGCTTTAGTATAGAGGTCAGCGCGATGAAAATCAGTATTAATTTTTACCACATCAATTAGGTTTTTTCAAAACAGTCTCTTATGAAATGGTATTTAATACCGATATGTTTGGTCTTAGGATGTGGGACCGGATTTTTAGTTACTGCAATTGCAGCAGAGTTATCAACAAAAATAGGAGTAGAAGAGAACTTTAAACCGTAATCCCGCATTTGCTGTTGAATCCAGATGATTTGTGAACAGCAACTTGCAGCAGCAACATATTCGGCTTCACAGGTTGACAATGCAACCGATGTCTACTTCTTACACTGCCAAGTAACTAGTCTTCTCCCAAAGAATTGACACCCTGCTGATGTAGACTTGTAGTTCATCTTGCAGCCCCCGTAATCCGAGTCACTATACGCTGTAAGCTCAAAGTCATCATCATGAGGATACCACAACCCAAGTGTGGGTGTACCCTTCAGATAACGAAATATCCTTTGACCCCGATCAGATGGTTGACCTTAGGCTTAGCCTGATATCTAGAACATAAACATGTAGCATACATGATATCAGGTCTTGAGGCAGTGAGATACATGAGGGATCCAATCATTCCTCGGTACATCGTGGCATCTACAAGATCTCCATTTTCATCAGGTGCTATGTCGTGATTCGTAGCAAGTGGAGTCCCAGCAGCAGAAGCATTCTCCATGTCAAAACGACTGAGAATGTCTCCTACATACTTGGTCTGATGTAGAAAGATCCCATTTGGTGTCTGATCCACCTGTAACCCGAGAAAGAACTTCATCTCCCCCATAGCACTCATCTCAAACTCTTTCTTCTAACTGCTTCAAACTCTTTGCATAACTCTTCGTTCTTTGAACCGAAGATTATGTCATCGACATATATCTGTACGAGCAGTAGGTCGCCATCTTTTTCTTTAATGAACAGCGTGCAGTCAATGACTCCCCTGCGAAAGCCGTGTTTCACAAGATGAGTCGAGAGTTTCTCATACCAAGCTCTTGGAGCTTGATGAAGCCCGTATAAAGCCTTGTCGAGCTTGTAAACTCTATCCCGATGATAAGGATCTTCAAATCCCTCGGGTTGACTGACATAGACTGTTTCTCTGATTTCCCCATGAAGGAATGCACTCTTCACATCTAATTGGTAGACTTTAATCTTCATGTACGATGCATAGGCAAGGAAGATACGAATGGCTTCCATCCTTGCCACGGGTGCAAACACCGATTGTAGTCAATTCCATCGACTTGGCGAAAACCCTGAACCACCAATCGAGCTTTGTTCCTGATAATGACCCCTTGGTCATCCTTCTTGCATTTCAAGACCCATTTGGTGCCAATGACTTTAGCACCTTTAGGTCTATCAACCAGAGTCCATACACCTAACTTCTTGAACTGAAGAAGTTCTTCTTGCATGGCACTCACCCACGCCTCATCATTTAGTGCATCACTGACATATTTTGGCTCAAACTGCGAGACAAAACACCGATAAGCACCATCATGAATGTAACCCTTCTCCATAACCGAGGCGTAATCAGCTGAGTATAGCTGATTTCGGGTTTGTACTCCTGATCTGACATCCCCAATGACATTGTCTAGGGGATGATAGACGTTTAGTCGTGATCCTGGAGTAGTAGGAACAGCTACCTCAGAGCCAAGATTATGAACATTTGGTTCTGCATCTGAGGTAGTTGGAGTTTGAGGTTCCGAAGTCGAAGGTGCATCACTGGTAGATGCTTGTGGACTTTCAGGAACTGGAACCTGTTCCTCTGACTGTTCTGGTCATCTTCTTCAGCTTCATCTTCAGAGGAGGAGTCACTGTCATCGACTACTCCCCCTGACTGAGTAGATGATTCTCCCTGTGAACTAGATGGTGTATTCAAGATATCATACATCATTCTAGTAGCTAACTCGTCATCCGAGGGAGAGAGAGGGATGTTGAAAGACTTGAAGAATCCATCATAGTCGAAAAAGTAGGCGGGTCCTTTGCCAGTAGGTGGTGTGGTATATCTCTGAACGTCAACATTACACCACACTTCTACTAGACCCGTTGAGTTGTTGTAAACTCGCTTGTTCGGTATGTTGTATCCTAGAAAGATTCCTTCATCTGCCTTCTCGCTGAATTTGCCTTCTTGTGTTTTCTTCAGAAGTGTGCACGGCGCGCCAAATGGTTCAAGATACTCCAAATTCGGTTTGCGTCTTTGTAGTAGCTCGTAACATGTCTTTCCGTGGCGCTTGACTATCAGGACTCGATTTAGTGTATAACATGCATTCGCCACTGCCTCATTTCAGAATTATAGGCAGTTTCGAGTCTGCCAGCATAGTCCGTGCTGTCTCTATCAAGCTTCTGTTCTTAATCTCAGCAACGCCATTCATCTGAGGCGTGTAGGCAAAAGTGAATTGATGCACAATTCCCTTTTCCTTGCAGTATGCCTCCATCCACTGGTTCTTGAATTCTGTCCCGTTGTCTGAGCGTACTTGTCTAACCTTCAGCTTGTAGAGAGATTCCAGTGTGGTTACTAACTCCTTGAATGACTCAAATGTTTCTGATTTGGATTTCAGAAACATTACCCAAGTGAACCTTGAGTAGTCATCAGTGACCACAAAACAGTACAAGTCGCCTGCAATGCTCTTTGTACTGACTGGACCAAACAGATCCATGTGAAGAAGTTCAAGAGGAAGTTCTATTGAATGAACTTTCTTTTCCTTATGAGACTTCTTCGTCTGTTTGCCTTTCTTGCAAGCTACAAAAAAGTCAGGAAGCTGGAAGTTCTTGACATTAACTCCTCTCACCAGATCCTTCTGAATCAAGTGATTCATCTTCCTTTGACTAATGTGTCCCATTCTCCTATGCCAGGAGATGGAGTCCTTCTCAGTAGCTTTAGATAGAAAGCACTGAACCTCATGATCCGTTGTAGAAGCTGTTGACAAATCCAAGACATAAAGGTCTTTATATCTTGAAGCAGTCATCAGAACTTGGTCCTCTGGGATCACGTAGTCTTTCTTTAGCACGTAACACTTCTTGTTGTCAACGATGACTTTAAATCCCTTATCACAAATTTGGGAAACAGAAAGTAAGTTATTTTGGAGTTGTTGAACGTAGTTCACCTTATCAAACTTAACTTTCTGATTCCCCACTTCTCCCTAGGCTGTGATATAGCCTCCCTTGTTTCCAGCAAATGAAACATGCCCTCCTTTTATTTGCTTGACGTTTGATAAAAGGGCCCTATTTCCCGTCATGTGCCTGGATGCTCCGCTGTCTACAATCCACGTGTTAGTTTCAGCACTGTATCGAACACCCTGCACATACAAAGTAAAGGATTAGTTTAGGTTAGGAACCCAAGCCTTTACTGGCTTGGGTTTCCCGGAGGCATCACACATCATAAATTCCACCCATTGAACCTTAGAGGATGAGGGTAGCTCAGGTTCCTTCTTGTCATCATTATCAGACACAGTGGATGACTTCTCTTTCCATAAGCCAGTCGACTGGCTTACAGGTTGAACTTTAGGTTCACTAGTTCTTCTAGGTGGAGTCAAAGAACTCCTCTTAGAAGACCTAGGCTTTGAATCCTGAAGTTCAATCTTCTTCCTAGGTGTCTGATTGAAAGGACAATAGGAAGCAATGTGTTCACATTCTCCACAGTTGTAGCATGACCTCCTATCAACTTTATGATTAAACTTTCTTTGTGGAGAAGTGTGTGACAGTCTAGTAACATCAATCACTTTAGGTTTTGACTCTGGTTCTTTTGATGTTTTCTCTGGTTTAACAAAGTTAACTGTTTTAACCTGTTTAACATCTTTCTCCTTTGGTTAACTGGTTTTTGACTTGAAACATGTGAAAGATTAACATTAGAAGTCTTTTTAGGTTCTGATTTGACTCTGTTTGACCCTGACTTTAAGTTAACCTTATCAAATTCCTTTTCCAGATTAACACAAGGCAATTTACCCTTTGCCTTTGAAGTGGCCTCCTTTTGTTTGTTTCCAGATTCAATAGATGAACATGAGGAATCTGGATAACTAACAAGAGGAGTAGACACCACATGATCCTTGATGGGGTTATTATTTACTGGTCTAGTCTTAGTGTTCATCAAGGTCTCAGGTGGTGGTGGAACCTTTTTGTAACCCAATCCCTCCCCGTTATTCCTTTCTCTCACTAAGTGTTGAACTATGTGTGAAGAACTAGTCCAACTGTGCAGTTTCTGTTTTAATGAGTTTACTTCTACTTCTAGAACTGCCTTTTGCTTCTTAGTGTCTTCTAGGGAGTTTAGATAGTATCTAATGTCATTAGCTTGGTTAAATGCAACTACTTCGGTTTCCCTAAGCTGTTTAGTCAAAAGGTCTATCTTTTCTTTATAACTATGCGCATTTTGTTTTAATACTCTATTAGCCTCAGTGCACAGTTGCAAATCTTTTACTAAGTTATCATTATGATCTAATAACCTAGCAAACTTTTCATCTATGCTATTTCTAAAAGTATCACAATCAGAACAAGCATGATTATCAAACATTTGGTCAGTAGTACTTACCTGAGTTGGTTCAGAAGAGTTAGCCATCAATGCAGCATCAGATGTCTCTGGTTCTGGTGATTCTGTCTTTTCTGTCTCTGACGTGGTAGTCTCCTCTTTAGGCTTGTAACTGACCTCGGTTGCAGTTGCTTCTTCACTATGTGACATCGCTATCTCAACTGCTAGATATCCTTCACTCGCGGAATCATCGCAGACAAACCTAAAGCTCCAATCCTGTCCTTCATCATCATGAGCAGTCAAGGCTTTTGGATCCTTGCTTGATGAAGTAGAACTAGATGCTTGCTTGTCTTGGCGAGTGAAGGACGAGAATGGGTTCCCGTTACCCGTCTTCTTTGGCTTGACACATTCTCTCTTGAAGTGCCCCTTCTCTCCACAGTTGAAGCAGGTCACTTTGCTCTTGTCAAAGCCAAATATGGTATCCTTAGTAGCTACCAAGTTCTGTCCTGTCTTTTTAACGAACTTCTTCGCCCTCCGAACAGCACTAGCTAAGGCCCACATTATGTCCATCCTCTCAAGCTCCATTTCGTCCACCTGCTCGTAGTCCTCGTCTGCCAGATGGCAGTTTCCTATCTTCCCAGCAACAAGTCCATCATAAGAATGAACCACTGCAGCTAAAAGATCCATGTGTTCTCGAGCTACTTCCACAGTCACATTACCGAGGTTCTCAGTCTTCAGTCTAGTAGCGTTTGCTTCAGATCCAATGTAGTGGGTACTAGAAGACCCTGACGTGTCTGATCCTGAAGGAGAAGCATGTGAAGGACTCGATGAGCTAGACACAAATGCAGTCTGGAGAGGTGCTCCAGATGTGTTAGCTTGAGGCGTGGCATTGTACAAAGTTGGATTTTGAGTGTACGAAGACTTCTGAGCTCTGTACTTCATCCTAAGTGCCTCTTCTCGCAACTTAAGAATGAAGTCATTAATATCTAGTTTTGCCAGCATTCCATTCTGTCTCAGGTTAGACACGAATGAAGCCCACTTTTCAGGCAATCCGTCTACAAAGTTAGTAACTTTCTCTTCCATGGTAGTAGCCACCCCATGTGTATGCAGTTCACTCATCAGATGGTAGAATCTATCTATGACATCGTCTAAACTCTCGTTCCCCATCGATAAGAAGTTATCGAATTCCTTCTTTAACTCCTTAGCCTTGATTGCCTTCAACAAAGCATTCCCGTCGTACCTCTTTTCTAGCTCATCCCATAGTTTCTTGGACTGCTTATTCTCTGAATACTGGTGGAAGATGTCTTTGGGGATAGACTGTGTAATCAATGCATAAACTCTCTTCTCTGCATTGTATTTAACTTTCTGCGCGTCCGTCATCCCTCCTAACGTTAGCTTAACTCCATCAGCTCCCACCGGTGTACTATATCCAATCTCGATGGCTTCCCACAGATTCGGATCCACTCCATTGAGATAGATCTCAAAACGTTATTTCCAGTGGGGAAACTCATCTAACGTCAAGAGCTTTGGTGGTTTATTATGATTACCCACCTCACTCTCAAGCAACAGCAGGTTCTGTATCCTAGAGTCCTTCCCAGCAGTAAAGGCTGACATTTGATCTTCCATGGTGAATAACTTTAATTCTAATAAAACAAACTGTCACTGGTGCGACTGAAGGATGCGAATGGTCTAGTCGTGCGTATGAACTCTGCGACTGGTTCAATCGTGCGGCTGAACTAAGCGATTGGTTCAGTCGTGCGAATGAAGCTGATGCGTATGAGCAATGCGAACGAACGGTTCAATCGTACGAATGAAGATGCGACTAGGTCCAATCGTTCGTATGGGCAATGTGAATGGAGTCCAGTCGTGCGAATGGGTCACTCGTGCGACTGAAGCTGTTGTTTTGCGAAATTTTCTAGGTTAAACGTGGTTTAGCCGTAAAAATTTGAATTTTCGCAAGGTCTAATCGCCTAAGTCCGTAGAAACCAAACTTTGATGAGCAGGGAACGTCCAAGATCACTTTTGACACCAAAGATTGTGTTTTTAGTACAAAAACACAAACTTTTATGCAATCTTGATTGAATCACACGTAATCAAGAGCCAAAGCTCTGATACCACTTGTTAGGACCTGGTATTTGAATGAAATACCTAGTGATTAGCGTGTAAACCAAATCAAATAGTGCGGAATCCTATTTGATTGGCGATCCAATCAGTGAGAACACACGAAGAATCAATCAAGAATTGAATCTAACTTTAGAAGTCGATTGGGAATCGATCTAATGTGTTCTGTGAACTTGGAGAACGATTTGGGAGGCTTCTGGACGGCTAAGGTACGTCTGGAGTCGTAATGGTATGAATGCTTACGTTTTTTCACGAATTGGGTTGTATTTATAGGTTAGTATTGTTCATTCGTGCGACTGGACCATAAGTATGGTTCAGTCGTGCGATTGAACCATGCGGTTGATTCATCCGCACGACTGAATGTTCAGTCGTGCGACTGAGCCAATCTTATGTGTCAATCATACGACTGATCCAGTCTCCTGGTTCAGTCGTGCGACTGAGTCAATCGTATGAAGTTATACATGCGTATGGTCCATTCGCATGAGAACTTCATTAAGTTAAGTTTGAATGTTTTAATTAATATAACTTTATGTGTAACCACTCAAACAATCACAAACCTAATCAACCAATTCAATATCGACTCATTAATGAAATATTATACATTACAAATCACAAACAATCAATATCATTTCATTAGTCATTACAAATTACATCAGAATCAGACAAACAAGATCTATTACCTTTCATATCACGATCTAGGGACATACATGCATCAACAAACTCCATCAGCTCTCACCGGTGTGTTATATCCAATCTTGATGGCTTTCCACAGATTCGGATCCACTCCATTGAGGTAGATCTCAAAACGTTGTTTCCAGTGGGGAAACTCATCTAACGTAAAGAGCTTTGGTGGTTTATTATGATTACCCACCTCACTCTCAAGCAACAGCAGATTCTGTATCCTAGAGTCCTTCCCAGCAGTAAAGGCTGACATTTGATCTTCCATGGCGAAAAACTTTAAGTCTAATAAAACAAACTGTCACTGGTGCGACTGAAGGATGCGAATGGTCTAGTCGTGCGTATGAACTCTGCGACTGGTTCAATCGTGCGGCTGAACTAAGCGATTGGTTCAGTCGAGCGAATGAATCTGATGCGTATGAGCTATGCGAACGAAAGGTTCAATCGTACGAATGGAGATGCGACTAGGTCCAATCGTGCGTCTGGGCTATGCGAATGAAGTCCAGTCGTGCGAATGGGTCACTCGTGCGACTGAAGCTGCTGTTTAGCGAAATTTTCAAGGTTAGACGTGTTTTAGCCGTAAAAATTTGAAATTTCGCAAGGTATAATCTTCTAAGTCCGTAGAAACCAAACTTTGATGAGCTGGGAACGTCCAAGATCACTTTTGACACCAAAGATTGCGTTTTTAGTGCAAAAACACAAACTTTTATGCAATCTTGATTGAATCACACGTAATCAAGAGCCAAAGCTCTGATACAACTTGTTAGGACATGGTATTTGAACGAAATACCTAGTGATTAGCGTGTAAACCAGATCAAATAGTGCGGAATCCTATTTGATTGGCGATTCAATCGGTGAGAACACACGAAGAATCAATCAAGAATTGAATCTAACGTTAGAAGTCGATTGGGAATCGATCTAATGTGTTCTGTGAACTTGGAGAACGATTTGGGAGGCTTCTGGACGGCTAGGGTACGTCTGGAGTCGTAATGGTATGAATGCTTACGTTTTTCCACGAATTGGGTTGTATTTATATATTAGTATTTTTCATTCGTGTGACTTGACCATAAGTATGGTTCAGTCGTGCGATTGAATCATGAGGTTGATTCATCCGCACGACTGAGTGTTCAGTTGTGCGACTGAGCCAATCTTATGTGTCAATCATACGACTGATCCAGTCTCCTGGTTCAGTCGTGCCACTGAGTCAATCGTATGAAGTTATTCATGCGTGTGGTCCATTCGCATGGGCCATTCGCATGAGAACTTCATTAAGTTAAGTTTGAATGTATTAATTAATATAACATTATGTGTAACCATTCAAACAATCACAAACCTAATTAACCAATTCAATATCGACTCATTAATGAAATATTAGACATTACAAATCACAAACAATCAATATCATTTCATTAATCATTTCAAATTACATCAGAATTAGACAAACAAGATCTATTACATTACATATCATGATCTAGGGACATACATGCATCAACATTTTAAAAAAGAAGAAATAAAGAAATGAAGATTATGCAAGCCGTACAGATTCCTATGTCACACGTACCTAAAGTGCATCTTAAATAGGAAGTCTGGGCTTGACACATTCTCTAGACACATATCATCTGGGATAATTGGTGTTTCTGAGGGAAGGACTTATAACTACTCCAAGTACATTTTCAGCTGTCTATATGACCACATCAGAGTGCAAAAGGCTGACAAAATGTATATGTTTCAAAGGTTCTTGCAATTGATCATAAATGCTGAGTGATCCTGGAATAGATCGAGATGGTGATGTGTTTGTTCAAGCACATCTAGGAAGATCTGTGCTCAACAAGATAAGTGGAAAATACCAAGGTAAAGACATGCCTATGTTTGCTCATGTGGCTGACCCTAATGCCAACATTCCTCAAGAACTGATATGGGAGGACCGGCAAGGAAATTCACATGTAACACTGAGGAAGTCTCACCTTCACCTCATTAATCACCCATTCAACAACAACCTCAATCACCCCAACCACAATCACCAGCCAGTCAAAACACTCAACCAATCTCTCCAATTCACCCTCCATCACCAAATCAACTCCAAATGCAACTTTTTGAACAACCTCCAACCCCTGAAAACCAATCCACTGATAGCATTTACACTAGGGATACAGAGTTAGCCCAACAAGCAAGTACAGTTCAACTATCTTTAACTAAGACTGAATACCTTGTCCACTCAAATGAAACTAAAGCAGTCTCTCCAGCACTGATCATCAACAACATCAACATCAACATGCAGAGCAAGAAGATCAAGCAGTTGTATCAAGCTCAAGCTCAGTCAGTGTAGCACATGATGATGAGTTGGCTGCTGAACATCAAGAAATGGAAGAAGGAGCAAACTATGTTGATGTAATTGCCTGTCATGAAGATGATCTAAGTGAAGATGACATCCCTGTTAGCAAAAGCTATTTGGTGGTTGAATACAACAAGCTTGTTGTCAAGTCTAACAATAGAAAGCAAAGAATTCAAGAGTTGAAGGGGATGATTAAAGAAAAGGATGATAGCCTGATAAAGCAAGAATCAAGTCTGAAAAGATTGAGGGAGAACATACAAGAAAACAATAAAGTGATTGATGCATTGCATGAGCTGGTTATAGAACTTCAAGATTCTAGTAAAGAATGAGAAAACTGAAAAGGAGAAGCTGGCATTGGAAATTGAACATGCAAACAACTCTCTCACTACCCAGTCTGATGTGTTAAAAAGCAAAGATGAAGAGATTGATAAGCTGAAGATGAAGATCTGTGCCCTTGAATCAAATGCTCCTGCATCAAAACAAACAAAAGAATCTACTGAAGCTTCAATGCCAATCATTCAATATTCAAGAAAAGGAAGTACTTGGTCCCAGTTAAGAAGGAAATGATTGAAGTACAAGATTCTCCTAAGAGAACAAAATCTACATCTCAAGAGCACACTCCTTTAGTGGATGTTTCTACCTTGAAGCCAATATCTCATGCTGAAGCTGAGAGTGATGTTGAATGGAATGAGCTCACAAAGGATGAATCTCCCAAAACAGACAAAGAATCAAAAGTTGATGAATTGCTGACCACCAAAGACATACTGGAAGAAGGCCAGAATCCTCAATGTTTATGAAACTAATAAATCATGGCTTTCCGTATGACATGGTAGAGAGGATGAGCATGAGTGAGATAAAAGATATGATGAAAGAGTTTGAGCTGGCTAGATTCATGATTCCTAATTGTGACTATAAAGCATTCACAACATTTCAAGCCATTCAGAAAATCAAGAAAGATTTATGCCACTGTGACACAACAAAGCTTAGCAAGTACAATATGATCTGTTGGCTACAGGGTCACAACTACAAGGCACATGAGCTTAAGGGAAGAAAAGTTGGTGAGCTTAGGAGGATGATGGAGTACGTAATGGTTGTTGAGCTTGACACAGGAGTGATATTCAGAACTGAAGCTCTAAACCCATCCTATGAGAAACAAAGCAAACTCCCTGCTGATCCTATAACTGTTGAATCTAAAGATCAGCATAAAGGGAAAGAAAAACTTATCAGAGAGCCTAGGGCAGTTATCCCTGGAAAATTATGGCCTCTAGGAACAACAGTCAGGGAAATCACTGAACAAAAATCTACCCTAATAGAGTTGTATGACCACATCACAACTCCTAGTTCTGCGGAAGAAAACAGGATTATGGCCTGGAAATATGATCCAGACTGGGATTGTGCTATCATCAAGAGGACATCTGGAAGAATTGAATACTTCCATGATGTAGAAGCATTACTGAGACTTCCTGAGAGAGACCTCAAAGAATTGCAAAGCCTAATCATCTACAACTATCCAATCCATCCAAGAGGAAAAGACTTTTCTGTGTCAGTGGGTAGGATGAAAACAAGGTTTACAGATGATGTACTGAAGGAGGCTAAGAGGGAAGATGCTAAACATAGGAAAAGACTTCAAAAAGAAAGAAGATCAAACACAAACTCCTCTACTATGGTTGATGATGAACTCTTAAGGAGGGTTAGATACTCTAACAGAAAACAGTAGCCACCAAAGTCATAGCAGGAAATCAATATACTATTCCCATAATTTAGTGGGAATATGTTGAGAAGACAAAAGAAATGGTGCTACTGAGGAATGCTGAGGGGAAGAAAGGTGAAAAGATAAGAATTTTTGACCCAGTAGAGATCAAATTGCTCCACCCCAGCTACACATCATACTTGCATGACAAATTCTTCCCAAAGCTGTCAGATGTAAGAGCACAGAATGATCTATGCTTATATGTGCACATGATATAAGAGGTGGATAAACTGCATGCAAAAGCATATAAGAGAAGAAGATTTGATGCTAGGCTTTTGAAAGGAGTTAACATTAAATAAGTATCAAAACTAAGAATCACTAAAGAAGATGAGCTTGAAATAGTTCACTATCAAAGTATTATGGAAACTCTGACAACTGAAGAAGACATCTTGGGATTAAGTTTTGAGACTCTTCAAAGGATATACAAAATGGAGCTCAAGTACAAATACGATGATCAAAAGGATGCAGTGTCTTATTTCAACCAGAAGATGGTGTCAAGATTGAGGGAGCTTTCAGTTTTAAAGAACTGATTAGAAGTATCTAAGCCTAAGGGGAGTATTGTTAGATCTATGAACAGAAGATCTTGATCAATTTGTATAGGCTTAGAACATTAATCAATATTTTTAATGAATGATTGTAATTTATTATTTTGATATATGCATTATGTATATAGGTTAACCCATATGTGCGTTGATCTGTGTATGATTGTGGGTACAAACATTATTCTTGGTCAATTACTGAAATTGACCAAGTGTAAGAAACATCTACGGATGAACATTTTGTTCTTCCGTAGATATGTTTCTTACAAGTAGCAATCATCCGAAGATCCTCTGCGGATGAACAATCAACTCTAAAGTCCAAGAGAATCAAAGAGTTCAAGTGAAGACTCCTGCGGATGAGCAAACATCTTCGGAAGAACAAAGTACCTTCGGAAGAACAAGAACCTTCGGAAGAACAAGTACCTTCGGAAGAACAAAGTACCTTCGGAAGAACAAGTACCTTCGGAAGAAGAAACACCTACTGAAGACTATGTAGCTGCGGAGGTCAAACACTTGTATTCAAATAATGCAAGTGTTACAAGCCAACAAGTCAACAAGACAGTTGTGCAAATCCCAAGAGATCCGGTGTTTCCTTAACTGAAACACATGTGCCTATAAATATGGATCCTAGGTTTCACATCAAAAAAAGGAGACACAAACACAAACTACCAAGCATCAATACGGCAAACCGAAACATCACATCAATTCACACAAACATAAACCCTAGCAGCCATCACATCAACATCAACACGTTCAAAGCATTTATTATTCATTATTTATTCATCTGTAATCATTAATCAATTTAATAAAATATGTTTGAATCAAATCTTTTCTTTTGCTTATTAATTGTGTTCTTCTCATTGTGTTCGTCATAATCATTAATCACTAAATTTGATATTTAGTTATTAAAACAATTAAACAAGGTTAATGTTGATTCCGCAAACATTAACTTGATTCCCTATTAACACCGATAATTCCTGATTGCGATCCTTGGATTCACAGGTTCTTTCTTGTAAATCGTGTTTTTGTTTTGCCTCACGGGTCTTCTTTCTTGCTTTGTCACATAGGTCTAGCTTGACACACAGTTCGATCTTGCCACATAGGTTAAATTTGCCACACTTGACTAACTTGCAACGCAATACTTAATATCTTCCTTGCTTGACACACAACACTAGGTTTCCTACTTGAACAACGATGGTTTCTTCTTGTTTCGTACTTGCTTCTACCCTACATGCTAATAAGTTTTTCTTGCTTAACTGAATCTTTCTTGCTTGACCGGATTTGGCTTGCTTCATTGAACCAAAAGGTTCGAACTTGGTAAATGAATTAGTGAAACTCGTTTTGACTTGCTTTGAACCACACATATTCGAGTGACATGCTATGTGAATCACACTCGTTCCTTTACCTTGCTATATGAGTCGTCTAGATTCGAATTTTTGACTTTCTTTTGTGGCAAATTTCGTTTCAACGATTTTGTGGTGATTCATGCCTTGATCGACGTCTATATATGTATGTGTATACAAACAAACCAGGGTTAATCAATTCTTGCAATAAAAAATCTATTGTTCTTTGGTTATTACTCGTATACAATTATGCACACCATACATTGGAGCTCAAACGGTTGCACATGAGCGTCTTTCACTCTCAATCGTCTTCAAGTAGTCCATTCCTTATGCTAGAAAATATATACTAATGGTTTACATAATTTATGGTTTAGGGTGATATAAACAAATATCTAAGACCATACCAACAACTATCTCTTAATACTATTAAACTCTATTACCCTTTCAATATGCATAGATCAAATTGCATTTAAGTTTTGTAGGCCCATATTTACTTGTGGGAATGCTATGTGTGGTGCCAATATTAATGTTGCACAAGGACATGTTGTTGATTTATTGAGCACAAAGTATATCATTATATCAGCATCAACAATCTTGCCGTTAATTGAAAGGTATCAATCACTAGTAATAATACAAAGGGACCGCATGCATGTCTACTCGTACCTAACCCTAAAACGCACATTCCTTATTATTCATATCGTATGTATATTGTTTCTTTTAATAGTAGTGAGCATTCAAGATGTTTACCGACGAAAGTTTGAAGCAAAGATTTTATTAGTATATATTCGGACAACTCACTATCCCAACCTTGTATGTTAACCAGCAAAAATGACTATTCCACTCTACACCTATTTCATTGCCTTACTATTATGCTATGTTCTACTTAATCTATGTGCACGTCACCCTAAGCGTCTCCCACCCGGCCCCGCTCCATGGCCGATACTCGGGCACCTACCGGACCTTGGTAAGATTCCACATCACTCGTCGTCGGCCTTGGCGAAAAGGTACGGCCCTTTGATGTACCTCCGATTTCGGTTTGTTGATGTGGTGGTGGCCTCGTCTGCATCGATTGCCGCACAGTTTTTAAAGGTTCATGATGCGAATTTTGCTAGTAGACCGCAAAACTCAGGAGCAAAGCATATCAGTATAATTTTCAGGATATGGTGTTCGCGCCGTATGGACCGAGGTGGCAGATGCTTCAAAGATTTGCTCAGTGAACCTTTTTTCTACCAAAGCACTCGCTAACTTTCATCATGTTAGATAGGTTTTGCAATATTGCAACATTAGTAATTCTAATTTTTTAAAGTTACTAGTGTTGAGAAATAAATTAAACTAGAATTAAGCTCCCGCGTTGTGGTGGAGCGTAAAAACATGCTAAATAACACCAATATTACACCACTGTTAGCGACCACCAACACTGAAATTGCGGCGTGTTAATTGCGGAAAAAAAACAGACCGAAAAAACATAGAAAAATTGAACTAACTCGATATAGGACCCACGTGTTGCGATGAACCTGTCAAACGGGTAAAATAGACGTAAAAACGATGACACACACATACATGTTGCGCCGTGTTAAGTCACAAAATTTCGAACGAACGTAAAAATGTTGAACCATACATGCATGTTGGGTCTAACGAAACGTAAAACATAAATTTATGAAAAATGAAAAGTATAAGAGATTAAAGTTGAAAGTAAAAAATTATAAGGTTAAATTACAAAAGATGAAAAGTTTTGGATTAAAAGTAAAAACTTAAATTTTGTGAGGTTACATTACAAATATTAAAAGTTTTGGGTTACAAACTAAAAAAATTATTTTTTTTATAAAACATTATAAGCATAACGTACTATATCTTACGCATGAAAAAATTAAAAATTAATATATTATAACCAAGTTACGGGTTGCAGTTAGTTGTGGGGAAGAGTCATGTTTTTTGAGTTTGTTATTTGTAGTTGTGTACTTGAGTTTTGCTATTTAAGGAATTATGCGTGATGAGTGATAGTCTGGTAGATTTATATTTCAAGTAAATGAAAAGTTTTTAGAAGGAGATCGAATGGTGAACCAATTATCTTACTGGTCGATAGTAGGGTTGTATTTAAAAATCATGTGACGTCACAAATATATATAATAGTTATATATATATATATATATAAACATTTTATGTGTGTATTTTATAGTTAAATATAAAACTCAATAATAATCGTGTTAAATCTATTAAAATCCAAAAAATTAAAAAATATTTAAAAAATTAAAACATCTCGGCTTCAGATCCGACCACCGAACCGGCCAGTTTTTCGGCTATAAAATGAATTGGAGTGGATCGAGCCGGTGACCCCTTTAAATCTCAGTCTGATCCGAATCATAAAACACTGGTATAATGTGTTTTTAATGTGTACTGTGTTTTTTATTTAAATAACACCAACAACTAAAACATTTTAGTTGGAGAATATCATAAACTTCTAATTTCTTATATTTATCAAGTATAGCTAAGGATTAGGATGCGTTTTATCTTTTTCTTAAAAATACTCAACTTTAATGAATAAAAAGTTTACAAATTTCATTCACCGAAGCTCAGCAAATCCTTCTAGTTCTTCTGTGATTTCGTCATGTGATCTGATCCTCACTTTTTTCTTAAAATAGACTCAACTTTTTATGCATAAAAATTTACAAATTCCGTTGACCGAAGATCAACGAATCCTCGTATTCCTTCTGTCATTCCCTGTCCCCTTACGGAAGTGTTCATGCTCCGCTATTGGTCATGTGATCTGATTTTCATCTTTTTCTTAAGATAAAACTCGACTTTTATGTATATATACAGGAGGAGGTAGCGATACTCGCACGTGCATTGGTCGCAACGAGACAATCCGCTGTGAGACTCGATCAACTACTAAACGTGTGCACAACAAACGCGATAGCTTGAGTATTATCAGGCCGGAGAGTATTTGGCGACGGAAATGGAGGCGGTGATCGAAAGGCGGAAGAGTTCAAAGATATGGTGGTCGAGCTGACGTTGGGCGGAGAATTCAACATCGGTGACTTCATTCCGGCACTTGATTGGCTTGACTTGCAAGGTGTGACAAAAAGGATGAAGAAACTCCACCTTCGATTCGACTCGTTCTTTAGCATGATTATCGAAGAACATAAATGCGGCAATAAGGGCGACTCGGGTCACGTGCATTTGTTGACCACGCTAATGGATGACGCCGATGGAGAGGGGGCGAAGCTTTCAGAGATCGAAATCAAGGCTTTGTTTCTGGTACGTTGTTAACATGTAGGTGATCTACATGTAACCTCATGTGCATGGTTTTTTATGCAAATGGACCCAAACACCATATATGCCACAAGCTCATCTCAAGTGGTTGGCAAACGGTGATAATGCTTGCAGATTACCTGTCTTTCTGGACTTTCTGCTCTTTTCGAGCAAGAAGCGGAACTACAATAATAATTTGACTTCCAAGTGACTTGTCTAAAATTTTATTAGAATGGGTTCGAGTTTTATCTGTGACAGAAAAAGGATTCGAACCAGAGGGTTTCCTTACCTAAGTGGGTTTTCTTTTAGGGTTGGTCTTAGGTTCGAGATTAACAGGGACAAATGTACAAGCTTTTATTCGGAGAAATGTAAATTTAAAGTCTTAATGTATCATACTCGAGTAGATGATGGAGTGAGTAATATGTCCGTAAGTTATCCTCAAAATTTGTTCAAAAAGATATGCTGGCTTTTTTGACTCAATTTTTTATAGTAAAAAAAGTTGTTTTTTACGAGAAGTTACGCATTTTGTTTTTTTTTAAATAAACTAGGAATGTTCTCACGCGCGTTGCGCGGGAACTCCGCAATGTGATCGATATCCAAACATAATACAAAAACAATTCATAATGACTGTAAGTTTGACACAAAAAAAGTTCATGAAAAAAACGGGTCCAGGAAATAAAACTGACATCACTTTTTTTATAACATATTGGTTGTTACGTATTGTTTCACCTACACAAAAAAGAATACATTAGACATGCAGCGTTAAAGTTAAAAAAAATGTTGAAAAATAATAAATTGAAATATAAGATAATAATATTCATTAAAACATAACAAATGACCATTTCCTTAATATTTTTAAAATACGTTTCTAATAATTTTTTAAAATATTTTGTAAACCTGTTTAATTCCCATGCTTATTTGTAAACTATTATTATATGCCTAAAGGTTGCCACCAATTCGTGTCATGGGCCTCATCATCTTCTTTTATATTTAAACATTAATGATCAAAATATAAACAAACTAAAGATTCTAATGGCTTAAAATAAACTAATCAAATATTAGTGGCCAAAAAGTAAACAAAACAATCACTACTGTAGCTATGAGTTTTATTTTATATAAATAGATAACTAGTGAAGAATGAATAATTAATGAACTTTTCTTGAGATATACAGGTGAAGTTTGTCTAATTATACCTGTTATGATAAATGTGAACTAGTTTATTTGGTAGACGTTTTACGTATTAAAAAGAATATCTTAGGTTTTAACCTAGGCAGAATGTAATCTGAAGTAATTTAATAAAAAGATAGATTTTTCGTTCAAATAAAAATCATACTAGTTATGGTTGTTTATTTATAAAGTTAAAACTAAATAATAATTTTTGAAGTCATTCTTGCATCATCCACTCACTCAAAACTTAGTTATCAAAACAAAGGTGGGTTGGGAACCAATAAAATTGCTTCACCACACTCTTATGAGTCTATTAAACAACCAAGATGTGGGACTAAAGAGCAAGTTCCATCTGCTGGCCCACCTTCCTTTGAGTCAAAGAGTGATGTAATTATGGAGACTATCATAGGGAAGAACCAGGTAAATCAAACATCCTCCAGTAGTGATGACCAACCCCTGACCACCAAAGCCAGAAGAAACCAAGCTAAGGCAGCTAGAAAAACTACCAAGAGAGTGGCTGAGTCCAAGCTAAAGATTGACCCAAAACAAAAGGGTGTATTCATTTCAGCTGGATTCCAGGTGGTGAGAAACTCTGATTCAGGAAAGGAGTGTAGTACCAGCACTCCTGTCCTACCAAAGGATCAGAAGTTAAAAGGAAATACTATTGATGAAGCAAGAAACAACAGTCACATCCCTCAAAGGTTAACATTGCATGCATAATGTGTGGTCTGCAAAGCCACATGGCTAAAGATTGTTACTACAATCCTGCAAGCACACAATATACAAGTAACGTTAAGAAAGAAGGAGTCAAGGAGGGTTTCACATTTGGACCATATCACATGGCCCAAGTGATGAGGAAAGAAAAGCTTGTTTCCGAAGCAAAGATGCTTTCGGAAGAAACTCATTCTTCTGAAGGGAAAATAGCTTTGGAAGACAAGGTTAAGAAAATTCAAAAGAACAAGAGAGTTCCTTTGAAACCTTCCAAGAAGAAGACTGTTTCGGAAAAAAAGGTGATGAAGGTTTCTTCCAAAAAGAAAGAAGCTTTGGAAGAATGCAATGCTGCTCAAGCTTCAACAAGCTCATTTACTCTGATCAGCCAAGGGATGAAATGGAACATCAGACAAGATCCTGCAGCCCAACCTTCTTCTTCAAAGACAACCATTGAACCCTCATGCATAAATTTTAGTTCAATCATGTCATCATCATTAGAAGAACCCAAGACTAACAAGGCTTGGGTTTCTAATAAAAACTAACCTTCTCACCTTATGTGCAAGGACATCCATATGAAAAAAATAACAATGAATGGATTGTGGATAGTGGATGCTCTAGGCACATGACATGGAACAGATCTCTTCTTCAACAATTTCAACATTTTTGATGGAGTTCCTGTTCAGTTTGGAGGTGAAGCCGGAGGATATATTTCTGGCAGAGGGAGTATATCCAGTGGTAATTTAAAAGTTGACAAAGTACACTTTGTCAAGCAGCTTGAACACAATCTTTTAAGTGTTTCTTAATTATGTGATCAAAAGCACCAAATGCTTTTCACAGAACATGAGTGCATTATCCTCAAACCCGTGATGACAATTCCTCAGGAATTGGTGCTTCTTAGATCTCCTAGGAAAGGGGATATATACAAGCTACATATGAGCAATGCTTCCCCACTGGGTAAAGTATCATTTTTTCTTTTCAAAGTTGATGGTGAAGAATCAACATTGTGACATAAACGAATGTGTCATGTCAATTCTAAAACCATGAATAAATTGGTTAAAAATAACTTGGTACATGGTTTGCCTAAAAAGAAATTTTTCTGCAAAGATAACTGTGTTGCATGTTTGAAAGGAAAGCAATATAGATCATCTCATAAATCCAAAGTAGTTAACTTTATCACCACTCCATTACACTTATTACACATAGATCTATTTGGTCCCACAAGTATAATAAGCATTGGAAAGAAATCATATTGCCTTGTGATTGTTGATGATTTTACAAGATTTACATGGGTATTCTTTTTAAGAACTAAAGATGAAACAACTAAAACTTTAATGAGCATTGGAAGGAAATCATATTGCCTTGTGATTGTTGATGATTTTACAAGATTTACATGGGTATTCTTTTTAAGAACTAAAGATGAAACAGCTCAAACTTTAAAATCTTTTATTCTTAAAATAGAAAATCAAATTGATCACAAGGTTAAGATAAATAGAAGTGATCAAGGGATTGAGTTTAAGAATCAAGTTCTTGACTCATTCTGTGACTCAAAAGGAATTGCCACACAATATAGTGCTCGTAGGACTCCTCAACAAAATGGTGTTGCTGAGAGGAGAAACAAGACACTTATTAAGGCTGCTCGGACTATGTTAGCTAATTCAAAGCTGCCTCTAACATTCTGGGCAGAGGCAGTCAGCACTACATGCTATGTGCAGAACAAGATTCTTGTAGTTAAGCCACATGGAAAAAACCCTTATGAGCTAGAAACAAGAGGCCACTGTTCATTGGCTCTCTAAGGTCCTTCAGCAGCAGATGTACCATACTTAACACAAAGGACAATTTGACAAAATTTGCTGAAAAGTCAGATGATTCTATCTTTGTTGGATATTCCTCCAACTCTATTGCTTATAGAGTTTATAACATTAAAAATCAACAATTTGAGGAATCATCCAACATTGTTGTTAATGAGCACACTCCTTGTGTTAGGGGGAATGGCCCTGATCATATTTTTGATTTAGAATTGTTTCCAAACTATTCTAAACCTTCTTGTGAGAATGTTTCAGCTGGAACAGGTACTTAAAGTGATTCTGATGATGACCAACTGTTTGAGTTACCCAGACCTCTTCCAAGTTCTCCAAGAGTTGCTGCAAATCAAGCTCCCACAATTATCAGATCTGATAGTATAACTATCTCAAGAGATAGTGGAGCTTCAACCAGTTGTCAACCTAGTAAGCCTCAAAACTCATCCGGTGACACTACACAACACCAGGCTGATGGAAGTAGTATCTTAAAGGAACATGAAACTGTTAATGATGGTTCACAGCCAATTGATGTTGAAGTTGATTCTCATTCATTCAATCAGTCCTCATTGAATGAGTATGAAACAACAGCAGGTACCAAGTGTTCAAATTCCAGAGCAAAATATGTCCAATCTGGATTTATCTTTGCAACTGGATGTGATCCCTAGGCTTAGGATTCACAACACTCATCCAGCTGAGAACATCACTGGAGATGTCTCTAAAGGTGTGAGAACAAGGGGACAAACTCACAATGGGAATGTCTGTCTATACTCATGTTTTTTATCTCAGATAGAACCTAAGAAAATAAAAATACCTTGAAAGATAGTAGCTGGGTTGAGTCAATGCAAGAGGAATTGTTTCAATTCAAAAAATAAAAGGTTTGAAACCTCTGTCCGCTGCCATCCAGTCAAGTACCAATAGGCACCAAATGGGTTTTTAGGAACAAGAGAGATGATAGAGGCTTGATTATCAAGAACAAGGCAAGACTGGTAGTTAAAGGATACACTCAAGAGGAAGGAATTGATTACACTGATGTCTTTGCACCAGTTGCAAGACTTGAGGCAGTGAGGATCTTTCTTGCTTATGCTGCATCCAAGAATTTTACTGTCCACCAACTTGATGTCAAGTGTGCCTTTCTATATGGCAATATAGATAGGGAAGTCTATGTATGCTAGCCTCCAGGATTTGAAGACCCATAGCACCCTAACTATGTGTGCAAATTGGATAAAGCTCTCTATAGGCTGCACCAAGCACCTAGGCTGTGGTATGAGACTTTGTCTCAGTTCTCCTGAAGAATGGTTACACCAGATGTACCATTGACAAGACTTTATTCATAAGAAAGTCTGGGAAAGACATTTTGCTCGTACAAGTCAATGTTGATGACATCATATTTGGTTCCTCAAATGACCAAATGTGTAAAGACTTTGAGAGCATTATGAAGAAGAAATTTGAGATGAGTTTCATGGGAAAAATGGACTTTTTTCTTGGAATTCAGGTAAAGCAGATGAAAGAATGGTTCTTTATCAATCAATCTACATATGTCAGTGACATTTTAGAAAGATTTGATATGAAAGATTGTAAGCCAGCCAAGACACCTATACCCAGAAACCACAATCTTTGTCCTGACTCTAAGGGGGAGATTACTGATCAATATCAGTATAGAGCAATCATTGGTTCTATGATGTATCTAATAGCAAGTAGACCTGATATCATGTTTGCAACTTGCATCTGTGCAAGATATCAAGCTGCTCCAAAGGTGTCTCACCTAGTTGCTTCCAAGAGAATCCTCAAATACCTCAAAGGAGCACCTAAACTGGGTCTCTGGTATCCAAGGAACAGCAATTTCACTCTCTATGGCTATTCTGATAGTGACTATGGTGGCTGCAACCTTAACAAGAAATCAACATCAGGAGGATGTCAATTTCTTGGTGGAAGGATCATCTCATGGCAATGCAAAAAAAGCAATCATGTGTTTCAACATCTACTACTGAAGCTGAATACATTGATGTTGCTAGTTGTTGTGCTCAGCTGCTGCTGATTCAAAACCCGATGATAGACTATGTATTCAACTTCATAAGCACTCCTATCCACATTGACAACAACAGTGCTATCTCCATTACAGAAAATCCTGTAAAGCACTCCAAGACAAAGCACATTGATATCAGGTATCATTTCATTAGAGATATTCATGAGAAAATTCTGATTAAACTAATCAAAGTTGATTCAAATGAACAATATGTTGATTTGTTCACCAAAGCATTTGATGAACAAAGACTCAAATATCTTATTACAGCTTTTGGGATGATAAACATTGATTAGTCCTTCTCATTTGAAAACCTTTTCAAAATATGTCTTGTCTTTGTCAAAAACAATCTAAGCCCTGTTACAAAAGGTTTTTCTTCAAAATTTCACCAAGTATAAATTCTTCCAAAGAGGAATTAACCGATGTCATATATGTCTTACGAAGCAAAATTCCCCAGGGAAATCTTCTTTTCGGAAGAGTTTTAGTCTCAGAAGAAGCATTTGATGAAGTATCAAATCTACTTCCGAAGCTTATAAACTTTTTCACTCGGAAAGCCCTTTTTACTCTTCAAAGTAAGACTCTTACCTTCGGAAGTAAGATTGGCTTCGGAAGAAGATTACCCTCGGAAGAGCTTTTAACCTAGGAAGAAACTATGTAACGGAAATCTTTTGGGCCCCACACTGTAAAAAGGCAAATATTTTATTAATGATGTCGGAATATTTAAATGGATTTAACCTTACCGCCCCTGTCACATCATACCCCAAACCATCACTTCACCTTATCCATTCGCCATTTTCACCCATTTAAATACTTCCGACTCACCCACTTTAATCTTTTTACCGATTTTACTACCCAAAGCTTCCTTCGTCTCCAACTTATCCAAATTCAAGCTCATTTCTCTGCAACTTTTCCCAAAAATGACAGTAAACCTGCAGCACAATCAAGTTGCACTCCTTGATTCATCCAAGGATGCTGACTTCGCTGAAATCATCTCCTTTTTAACCCAACCACCCTACTTCACAGCCCTAACTATCAACCCCACTGTTTATTCAAACCATATAGCTGAATTTGGGGGAACAGCCAGATTATAATCCTGAACGGAGTTAGGGTTTTGAGGTCGAGCATCTGTGATCAGGAATTGATCAAATTCGAACAGATCATCAGGGAGCATCTAGAGCTTCATGATGAAGGCTCTCCTACAGAGTTCCCAAAGCAGACCTTGATGACACATATACCCAAATGGGATATATCGGTGATGTGAGCAGGTCAACAGTGTACAAATTCAACTTCTCCTACCATTGGAAGTTTCTGCTTCACATAGTCATTCACTGTTTGTTAAACAAGTCTCGGGGATGGGATCAAATCCCATATCAACTAGGATTCCTAGTTCATGGTTGGTTAAAAGGCCTCTGTTTTAACTATTCATGGTTTGTGCTGACCAACTTGATAGGGAACTTTTAAAGGGAAACATTTTACATGTATCCCCGGTTCATTCAGCACATCATTAATTGTGAGTTGGACCAGAGCAAGCTTGTATGTTCAACTGCTCTGCCTGTCCCTCACATGAGACCGACCATCTTCAAAATGCTGAAGAGGATGTCCACCAACTTCACCAGAAGTCATACTGCACTGCTTCCAGGTATGATTGAGCGCATAGCTCCTTGTGACATCCCTGTTAACCCCCATAGGTGATGAACCCACACCAGAAATTACCCTCATAATGCCAAATCTACCTTCCCACCCCATCAAAATCACATACCAAAATCATCCCAAACGAACCCTTGTTCAATCTTCTCTGATTGAACAAGTCCCCCCTGTTCAATCCAAAAAGACTAGAGTGGAAACATAGGCTCCTACTCAGTCTGAGGTCACACATTCCTTCATATTTGACCTCAATATGGGTATTGAGTATCCTCAGTCTCAATCCCATGAGCCCGAAACCCAAGATGAAACCACTCATGATGAGTCACTATACTCTCCTGAGCAGACAAAAAGGGACAGCCCTCTCAAAGGCTCAATGCCATTAGACATTGATCAAAGTCCCGGGTCATTAGGCATAACCTCTATATTGTTTACTGACCTACTTATTGGAACTGATGAGGAGATTATCTCTTCAAGGCAATGAAGTTGATCCACAACCCCCTCTTAAGGATCAACTGAGACTAGAGAGATCTCTTACTCTAGCCCTCATCAGCAAGCCCAATTGAGGTGAGTCCCACTGGTGTGGAGGGGACTCATGTAGATTCAACTGCCACTACTAAAGGAGCCTCATTGGACCTTCAGGGCAGCGGTAACATCTCTTAGACTGAATCTACAGCAACCATGCCCATTGATGACTCTGAAAGAGACATCATTAGGCAATGGAAACTAGGGTGCCAAGAAACCATATCTAGTGGTGTGGATGAACATACCACGTATGTTACCTCATCTCCCCATGATTCTTGAAAAGAAGATGAGGGACGTCTGCAACTCACCATTAGAGACCTACTTTCTAAAGTCTCAAACCTTGAATCCAGGGTTAAGACTTTAGAGGATAAGTCTATTACTCAGCAACTTGAGACTGAAAGTCTCAAGGCCAAATTAGCTGCGAAACAGATTGAGAGATCTATTAGGCATGTACCAATTCAGGTCTCCTTGACCTCTTCCTCTAGCTCATCAAGCTCTCAGGAGATGCTACCAAAAAGGGGGAGAGTGTTCAAAGACAAACAGAAGAGGAAGCACAAAGTCTAGCACTTTCAACTCTAACTTCAAGATATCCTGCTCAGCAAGCTTCAGTTTTCCCTGAGCCTCCTCTAGTTGTTCTTCAAATGGACCCAAGGACGCTCAAAGATCTAAACAGGTTCTTTTCCAAGTTCCTGATGGGATCTTCCATTGAGCAACCAAGGCTAGATGTTGTTGTGGTGTACTTTGGAGCTGAGTAGCTTCAAAGGTTAAATACACCTTCTACAACTGTCCAAGAAGTTAGTCAACCTAAGGTCCAATTTGAACCTGAGATTGAATTCAAAGGGGAAATGAGGACTGATGGCCCAGCAACTGAAATAGTTGGGATAGAAAGTGCAATCCCACAGACTTCCGAAGCTGAAGTCAAAGCCTCGGAAGAACCATTTCAAACTTGCAAAGTTGAGATTGAAGTTGTGGAAGGATTATTTTCTCTATCCGATGATCTAATTGTCACATATGCAATTCTGGAACTAGCATTTGAGGTAAATAGTGAGGACTTTCTTAGCCTACCCCTCACTCAAAATCATCACTATCCATTGCTCCAATTACCAACTCTCAACCTGAAACCCTCTACTCAAGAACCTCCAAGTCTAATACTTCCAAAGACACCAGAGGGAAGAGGAAGATGACTATGGAAGAACTTCAAGAGGAAGAAATGTTAGAAAAGCTGAAAAGAAAATGTAGACTCCCCACTGGGAAGTTGCTAGTTGCATCAAGTAAAGCAGTTGCAGCCAACAAGGAGGCTATCAACAATAGAAGGAGGGTGGAAATCATTGACAAGCTTGTCAATCTTGGAGGTGTTAGTGAAGATGTGCTCCTGCTACCACTAAAGGAGCTGATTGAGTTAGAAAAGGCAACTCTGCTGCAGATTGAGAAAAAAAAAGAAGCAGCAAGGTTGGCCTTAGAGGAAGAAAGGAGGAGAAAGAAAGAAGAAGCTGACCAGCAGCTGAGGAGCGAAAGGATAGCTTTCCTAAGCTCTAGATGTTTCTCTATTGAGCAATTAACTCCTCACAACAATGACACGATCTTATGGCTTTTTAAGAAAGAGCAAGATCAAATGGAGAAAGAGAGAAAAAAGGCTGCTAAGGATAAACTGAGAGAGAGGAAGAAGAAGGAGGAAGAAGCTGGACTTGCAGCTGTCAAGAAGCTAGGTGACAAAGCCTGGATGAAAGACTATCTATGGGCTCATGGCTTCTCTGGCAGGTAGGTGGGTCCTATGTCTGAAAAGACCCTGAAGCGACATGTCAGTGACATCAAGGCTGACATTCGTGCAGGAAGTCGGAAAGAGATGTACCGGAGAGTACAAGGGATGACTTCAAGACCAACACCTCAACCCCAACCTCAACCTGAACTAATCCCTTTACCTTTTCCCATCAAAACCAAGCCAACCTCTGAGCCATACACTCCTGAATCCACACTATCAACCATACCCTCTTCCTTACCCTCTTCCTTATCACAACCACCTCAACTACCCATCCTTAAACCCAAAACACTCTCCAGAACCCGAACATCATTACCTACCCAACAACCACCCAAGTCATCCTCTCAGCCTTCCACACATCTCTCCTTAGAAGAATTCAAGGAAATCAAGACGAAGCTCATCAAGTGTACTACTTTGAGCGATATCTCTTGTGAGGAGGGGTCAAGCAAGCTAACCTATGTTGATGGCTCCTCATGTTCCCTCACTAGAGAACAATTTCTTGATCTGCCAAGAGGAACACTGGACCAGGCTGCTAATCTTTTTGCCCTTAACTCTGACTCACTCAATGAAGAAAAGAAGAAGCTAAGAAGTAGGCTGGTGACTCTACTGGATTCAAAGAAAAGGGACAAAGTACCAAGTCAGCCCCTTGTACCAAGAAAGAAGATAATCTAGTGGAGGTTCGAAGACTCTTCTCACAACTTTGTTGTTGAGAGAGAAAGTGGTGAGATAAACAGGCTTAATGCCTCATCTCTGCTACATTCAAGCAGGTTTGATATTGCTAAGTTAGCAGAGAAGCTAGTCTCCAACCTCTCCAACTTTGAGGTAGCTGCTCATATCAGAAATCATCTGAGCAGTCTTCATCTGGCTGAGCTAAGCGCAAGGACCGAGATTGAAGAGGAGTTGAAGCTGGAAGAGAAAGATGAAAGATGGAAGGATAAGTAACCAAAGGCAAAGCCTTTCTTCAAATGGTTGAGTCTATACTTAGATGGGAGTATGAGTATAGCTCCTGTCAACTAAGTCCCTTTAGAGGGCCACAACAGAGAGTACATATCATTCAAAGTGACGGACTGGATCTCCTATCCACGAATGATTTGTACAAGCTTCTCAGCACCACATTTGGAAAGAACAAAGAGACAGATAAACATCATCTATCCCTAGTGCTGAAAGTTTTGAGAAGCAGAAACAAGTGATGTTTTGGTAGCATCAGCCTAGGGGGAGTTTGTTGGATCAAGTAAGGTTGGTGCAATCAAAGCTAACACTTAGACTATTTTGGTGCAACTGATGAAGAACTTCCGAATGCAAATGAAGAACTTCTAAAGGCAAATGCTGAGCTTCCGAAGCTTAAGCCTGAAGGAGCTTCCGAAGAGAAACTCCAACTTCCAAAGTTCAACACTTAGAAGAAATCAAGACAATGACTTCCGAAGTATGAAGACCTGAAGAATGTCTCAAGCCACGGAAGAAGTAGCCTCTTCCGAAGTATAAGTGGCTTCAAAAGAACTTGTTCTTCCAAAGCCAGTTAACTTTCGGAAGAACCTACTATGAACCAATGGACATAAGTATGGTCCTTCTAACACTCCGCTACAAATCTGTGAGATCCTGCATGGTGCTTTCCCACGCCCATGTAGTTGACCATACTGTATTCCACTGTTCATTCCTTATCAGTTGGTACAGTTACCAACTTTAGTTGGTGACAAAAGGTAAGTCATGGACATGTCATGACTACCATATCTTAGATAATATTTTATCTAAGATACCTTGTCTTTAGCAATGTAGTATTTGCTTTAGTCATATGTTTCCAGTTGGTATCAAAGTATATCCGACTGTAGGTGATAGTATATATAGTTTCTCATTGTAAATCATGTAATATGTTTGTAAGAGTCTTGTAATAGTTTGAGTTGAGAAGTAATATATACAAGTACCTTGAAAATTATCTTATTGTGTTTTAATTACTTAGTATATTATTATCAACTCTTAGAGGATTCTGCATCATCTAAACCGAGTGTGACTCAGTGAGATTGAGAGACAATATTGTGTTGAGTGACAAAAACCGATCTTGTAGTGAGGGAGTTTGACCCTGCTGTGGATCAGAAGATGAAGCATGCTGAGACTCAGCAGGAGGTCCAGGTTGTGTTGTCTCAAATTGTTCAACTTTAACCTCCACTTTAGGAGGGGCTTGACTTGGTAGGGATCTTCTACTTGATCACCCTGATGTGCTTATCCATTATGGATAGAGATATTGGGCCAAGTCTCCTTCTAGAGAATCCATACAGCTTCAAGAAGCTCATCATCCTTTGTCTGTCAGCAGACTTCTTCATACTCCTTTGGATGATGGCTCTTGACTTTGCAGCCTCTTCCCTCATCTTTCTCTTTGTTGCCTTTTATTCTTTGAGTACTTGAAGTTCAAGTTGTTTGAGATACTCAAACTCAATATACTCAAAAGACAAGGGAAGAAGTGCAGCTGTCTGGTAGAAACCTGTGGCACTCAGCTAGTTTATCATATTTTGCTTGTCAGTTTCTTTGTCTACCTGAGATTCTTGTGGAATTGCCACAGTCTTTTGCACAGGGCTTTCTTGAACTGGAGAGAGAGTAGGAACATGTTTGTACAATCTTTTCTGTCTTTTTTCTCCTTTGATTTGGAGGAGCAACCTTGCATCCTCTGCTTCCTTCATCTCTCTTGACACTTCCATATCAGCTAGTTTATTGAGTTCCTCTAAGGGGAGAGATATGATCTCATCAATATAATAGTTCTGGGTCTGTAGGTAAGTAATCCTGACTACCCTCAACTTATCATCTTGAGTTTTGGTCTGGGGGCAGCCCTGATTACAGCTTCCATGAAGCCTAAGGACCCAGTGGAACTATCTCTCCTTAGCTTCCTCTTCATCTCTCTCTCCTCCTTCTCAATATCCTCAGGAGTTAAAATCCTTTTCCATTTGTCACCCACAGACCTTTGTGACTCAGGGTGGAGAGAGCTTTGGCCTTCATTGCTTGAAGTAGCTTCCATGCTCTGGCCAGAGAGAGGCTATGATACACCTTCACCGGCAGGTGTGTCACTGATGAATGAATTGCTGAAGTAGTTGTAGGTGTGACAAGGCTCTCAGGCTCTATCACTGGGCCTTCAATCAAGGTTTTCCCTTTGAAGCTAATCTCAGGGTCTGCCTCAACATCCAGATGACCAATGACATTACCTGATTGCCTTTGTCTTCTTCTTAGGCTGAACTCTTCGGTAATCATGTCTTGAATCCTTTGAGCCAGCCTGCCAGCTTGCCTAGATTGGCTTGGATTGACAAGTGCATGTTGATCATGTCAAGACCTTCATAGTAGTTCAAGGTCTGAAGGTTGAAGACTTCTTGCTGCCCTTGAACTCTTTGAAGAATGAGGGCTCTTCTGTCAGCATCATACCTCCACCCAATTATATAGTTTGAAGTTCCTTGGGGTGGAGATGGCATAGCCCTTGGAATACCTTCCTCAAAGAGACTCTGAATGAGAGAGTCTAAAGAGTCCACATCAATGTGAACTTGAGAAAGTTGCTGAGTATGAACAATTGCAAGTGAGGATGGTGAGTCATCAATGTCCATACTCTGTGAAGAACTCCCAGGTTCTGTGATTGCTATGACTTTCTCCTTCTTTTCTGTAGTATCACCCTCTTGCATAGGTGACCTAGGAGTTAAGTCAATCACATCCACAGGTTCTTGTGTTCCTGGATGAGCTCTCCTTAAAGGTCTCCCGTTAGTTTTTCCCTGAGGAAAAGATATCTCAAGTTGCTGATCATTGACTCTATTTTGTAAAGTAGTCACCTGAGATTCCAAGTGACTCACCTTAGAGACTAGGTAGGTGCATGTTTGTGACAGTTTTTGCATCTTTAGTCTCAAATTCCCCTTATCTTCATCAGAAGAATCATTGGGGGATGAGAGAATGTCCTCACTCTCACCACCAGCATAAGGTTCTTGGCTTCTGGATTTCCTCTGCTCGTTGACAACTTCAGTTGAAGTGTGAATGGGTTGAGTTGCCATGGTTGAGGTCTGAATGATGTAATCACTTGCAAAAGTGAGAGCCTCTTCCATTTGGACCTCCTGAACAGGTTCATGTAGATCCACCATAGTAATGGGTGAATGATGTGGGCTAGACATAGGAGAATCAGGAGCACTCATCTCTCTTTGAGTAGGGGATGAGTAGAGAGACTCATGGTACTTACTGAATCCTATGTCTTCATCATCATAGAATTCTAGGTTGGGAATGGGTTGGTTTAAATCTAGAGGTTGGGGATGGTAACTTTCCCTGAAGGTTGTTCATTTGAGTGTTAAGACTCAGAGTGAAGGCTTAAGGCTGATGGGCTAATGAGCTCATTAGGCTGAGCATGAGGAACCTCAGCACTGATTCTTGAAGAGATGGGAGTGGTTTGCTCCTCAGGAGAAGTGGGAGCTCCAGTGTCCACTTCCTCCTGTAAGGGTGATGATATGGGGGCCTACACAAGCTCAATAGCTTGAGCAGGGGTTTGTTTGAATTTTTTTTGGTAGGTGAGGGTGATTTGTGGCTGTTTAGGTGGTTGAGAGGTAGAAGGTGTGGGTTTAACACTAGCTTGTGTTGTTAGGTTGTCACCTTGAGCAATGAGCTCTAACTTTTTTGTGACAAGGGCTGTTTCTACCCCAGAGAAGCCAACAGTTGGCTTTTTCATGATTTTAAAGATGTGGCTTCATCTGTCCTAATTTATGAATATTACCTGTTTCCCTCAACTGTGAGCCCAGTTCACAGTTAAGAATGTATTGAACATATCTAGGAAACATGTAATACTGTAAGGAGTCCAAATTAGCAAGTAAATTTGTATAGACAAACTGAGAGTACCTGAACTTGACCCCTTGAACCATTCCATGCACAATGAAGGAGAGATCCTCAGGAATCTGGTCCCACCCCCATGCTTGTTGGACAAGTTGTGGATGACCACATGAAGCAGGTACTTCCACTAGGATGAGACCTTTCCTTTCCTGAAGGTCTTTACAGAGAAATCTCCCTCATAGCCCATCTGCTCAAAGGAATGATTGACTGCTTCCTTTGGAAAAGACAACTCACCTTCTTCATCATCCAACTGAAGATGAGTGTTGATAATGGCTGGAGTGATGAAAATTGTCCTCCCCTGCACTGTGGCAGACAGTGCCTTCTCCCCATCCATGATGACCTCTTGATAGGTCTTCCAGAATTCAAGCAGATGATCCTCATAGAGAGTAGGATCAATGGTCAGGGAGGTGAAGTAGTTGGATAGAGTAAAGAATTGACAAACCTCTGAGAAACTAGCATCTTTCTTAGAGTTCAATAGGGCAACCTGATTGTGCTGCCTGTGAAGTTGCATGGAGAAATCAGGGTTGTTTCTGCGGTTTAGGTTGGCCATTTCAGAAAGCTTAAGGACGAAGAAAGTGAAGAACAAAGGCGGTTTGTGTGTGAATTTAAGTTTTGAGAATAGTTCATATGAAGAAGATAGTGAATTTAGGTTTTGAGAATAGTTTAGAAAGGTTAAGGATTAATCTTATCCCTCTCTACTATATGCCTACTATATTGTATTTCATTCTATACTCTTCAAAAATTTAAATCCATAATCGTTTGGTTGAAGATTACATCACTTTACTGCTAAAATGTGTTTTCTGGGACATATAAAATTAATTTTGCTAGCTTTACATTCATAAGTTATATCTAATGAGTTCCTTACGTAGACTATAAATTAGCATAATTTGGTGTATAACAAAACAATATAAACTTAAAGCAATATTAAAAATTTCTCGCCCACATCTAAGAGGAGTAAATAGCATCAAAAAACGTATACCATTAAAAACAAACACCTCAGTCCTCATGTTAGAAAGTAATTCTTAAAAAATAGTAAAAAACTTAAAACTCAACTGTTTGGAAATATTTTGAAAGCTATAGCATCTTTAAAATGTAATAAGTCTTAAGTTTTTTAACATGAGTTGTAAGTTGTAAGTTGTAACGCTCTTGTTTGATGGTTTTTTCTTAAAAAGAAAAATAAAAACGGACAATAAACAACCATATAACTTGCAATATATCAGTTTAGTTAAAAAAAGGTTTGAACCCGATTTCTTCAAGAGTTGCTTCTCTTTATTGGTTTTTTTTTCTTTTCATTTTGAGTAAGTGGTAGTTGAAAATTAGGAATTTGAGATGCATAAACTAAAAGTAAATATATTTTTAAGGGTAGGTTTTACTTAACTATCTCCTAATTATATGTCATTCTTTTGATTTTTCGACATAAATATATCCATATGAATCTCCCTACATAAACGTGGTTTTGGTTAACCCCAAGTAGAAATATGGCTGGCAGTGGAGACCTTAGTGCTATTACACCGAAAACAAGCGAACATGTGGCTCGTAGGCCACGAGGCAGGCCAGCCGGGTCCAAAAACAAGCCGAAACCACCTATCATCATCACTCGAGACAGTCCCAACACGTTGCGGGCCCATGCCATGGAGGTTAGCCCCGGGTGTGACATTGGTGAGAGCCTAGCCACTTTTGCTAGGAGGAAGCAACAAGGGATTTGGGTGCTAAGTGCCGCTGGGTTCGTGAGCAACGTCATGTTGCGTCAACCATCCTCACCACCAGGCGGTCCGGGTTCCGGGCCTATTGTCACCCTTCACGGTCGGTTTGAGATTTTATCATTGGTTGGTTCTGTATTGCCACCACCAGCTCCACCAGGTGTCACTGGCTTAGCCATATATCTTGTGGGCCCGCAAGGTCAGGTTGTGGGCGGTGCCATTGCTGGCCCACTCATGGCCTCCGGACCTGTGGTGATCATGGCAGCCACTTTCATGAATGCCACTTTCGATAGGCTGCCCATTGACAAAGATGAAGCGATTGCAGCCACTGCTACACATGATCAACATCACCATCGCGTTATCGGTGTTTCAGATATCTATGGGCCTCCACAAAACATGCTTTCTAACAACACTCTCCCTCCTCCCGAGATATATACTTGGTCAACTGCTCGGCCGTTATCCAAGACATGAGTATATGTTTAGCATATCATCATACACAAAACAACACTCGAATTAATATACTTCAAACATAAAGTATAACTCCAGCAAAAAATCCACAAATATTTAGTTTGTATTTTATAAATTTCAATACTGCCCAAATTGTATTACTTTAGGATCGACAAGCGATTATGACATTAGTCACGTGTTAACACGTTCGATATGTAAACTCTTATTAGGGAAAATGATCAATACAAGTGTATAACGAGTCATGGGTAAAATAGTAATTCACATTCAAGAAAATACACATAAATAATAATTTATGTGTGGAAGAAACTATCTACTTTCTGGTTGAGAATTGAAATTTTCTGATCATTTTAGCAATATTTTGCAATACTTTGGTTGCATCGACTGTACCAGGAGATTGCGATGTCCATTCCTGGAAATTGTGGAGGCTACCGGTGAAATCGGTAAACAGCCCATCAACTCCAATTTTGTTAATCCAGTAATCAAATTCAATGTAAGGGTCTTCACTGAAGTTGAAATGCAAATACTGGTTCTCATTGCGAAAAGTGTATGGGTGCACCTGCAAGTGATCATATTGATGTTAAGTTTGACTTTTCAGGTCAAACAGAAAAGTTCAACTTTGTTTCTACACAAATTTGATGAAAGATCAAGAAGTAAATTACAGATAAGGTTTTTAACATATTATAGATGGGAAAATATTAGTGTAAGAACTAGTGTCGGATTAACATCAATTCGAATTTCCTGAAGTTCTGAAGAGATTAAATTGACGTTAAACTTTTAAGGTCAAACAGAGAAAAACTCAACTCCGTTTTAACTTTTTAATGCTAAATCAATATGATCAAAATGTAACTTGTAACATAATACATATGGGAAAAGATTTCTGTTAAGAAATAATATCGAATCCACATCAAACTGAATTTCCAAAAAGTGATGGTTTGATCAAACTGTGACTAATGTACCTGTAGATTGTGGGCGTGTGCTCTGGTCACGAGATCAGTAGGCGTTTGAATGTAGTTATCTTTTACAGGAACAATGGTATCTTTCCATGGACCAATCCCAACAACATATTCTTTGATGTAGTTGAAATAATGATCTGAAGTGATTTCTGCATACGTCTATAAACGAAAAGGAAATGAGATTATTGAAAGCCAATGAAAAACACCACATGATCATTTTTAAAAGGTGATTTTAAAAGTGCTTTTTTAAAGGTGATAATGTGATTGAATAACCAGGGTTACATAACTAGCTGTAATAAAATGCCTTTGATGTGCTTTTGTTGTTTGAAGTTGTAAATTGTAATAATTAGATAACTATCTGATATGATAGAATCCTCTCTGAGATCTAAAATATAAATTGATGGCTAAAAGTACTGAAAACTACTTTTTTGTGAATGCAAGTTCCAGAAGTATTGATCTTTTCCTTTACCTGATTTGTGTCTTGTGTTCTAACATCCACATCATCAATTAGTAATATCTTTGGTAAATCTGTTTGGTTATGGATATGAACAAGTGATGACGGGGCGAATGACTGAATGAAACAAGGTTGCTTTAGCCATTCCTTTGATAAATATGAACCTTTATACCCATATTTCTTTAGCATTTCCACAAAAACTTCCTCAAATATTTTCCCTTTAGGCCATTTCACCTGAAATATAAATTAAGGTTTATTAATATGATGTATGTTTTGACATATGAAGCTAAATGTAGAGAATATAACTCACATGCTGGTTCATCAATACAGGATTTTTAATTTCTGGATAGATTCCAACGACCCTTGGTGCATTGATTGCAATTTGAATGAACTCTTCAAATGTAATGATAGGAAACTTTCCTGTTCATGATCGATTTATATGTTAGATTCACACAAACATATGTGGTTAGCTTAACTAGTTAAAAGTGATTATGTTATATTAAACAATCAGAATCATTAATCAACTACAAGGAAATTGGCCGCACAAGATATTGACAGATTCTGATTATTTTACAGTTACTTGAAGTAATAATAATCAAATAATCAATTAAAACCATAAATCCAAACCATTATATTTACTTATTTAGAATTTGAAAGGAGACTAACCATTATATTGCTGATCACGGAACGAGAACCTCTGCTTTGCCCTCAATGTTTTTAGTTCTTTTAATGTAAAATCAACTGCAAGTAGTCAAGTAATTAGAAAACCATTTACATGATGACAATAATGGAATCATATTATGATTCAAAACTAAGGAAGCCAGAAGATACATATGAAAAGTCCAGTTTTGTTTTCTCCTTCAACTTCATATGTCTTCACTCGGTCTGCAAATTCCTTGTGTTCTGCAATATCAGTTGTATCATCAAGCGTAACATCATGATGGCACATAAGAACACCATCTTTGCTAGCTAAAATATCTGTTTCTATGAAGTCCGTGCCTTCTTCGATTGCTCTCTGCAGGAATAATATATACCAAAATCTTCAAAAGCAAGTTAACCATTTCAAGAAAATGAGACGTTTAACAAATTCTATTATAGGTGGCAAAATTGGGTTGGTCTCGTGAGTTAGGTAATGGGTCAAAACGAGTAGCTTTTAGTGTGGTCAAAATGATAGGTTACATAAGGGATGTTCACACCGGCTCAGCCAAGATTTTCAGGCAAACGGACGGTTTGGTGGTTGTGTATATACGTAAACCAATTTTGATCCATTTTTTTTAAATTCAGTAAATAATCGTTGTGCTAAATACGATTTAAAAAACCATAATATTACAAAACTTATCTTACCTTTTTTAGATAAGTGATTAGGAGGTTTTACTCATTTGAATGCCAATCAACTGAATCTCAACCGGTTTGACTGATTTGACACAATATCCTTTTAAGTTCTATCTTTTAGCTTAACCCAAATCAAAATGTTAACAAGTAGATGGGTTGAGATTGCCATCCTATTTCTAACATGGGACAAGGGAATCAGTAGCAATTATAATTGGGAGTAACAGATAGAATAAAAGGGTATTGTTGCCAGGTGAAAATGTTCACAGAGCTATAATGTTCAAGTAAATGTGGCAATTAGCACATATGACTATGCTGACTTTTGAGTGTCAAATGAGATTGACTTAACTTCGTTAATTGTCTTTAGTATCGACATTTTTGGCCATGAAGGGAAAACTAATTACCAACAGTAAACGAAATAAAGATTAGTAGGATAGAAAATTAGAAAGACCTAAAACATCTAGTTCTAAGTCTCATTTCAAAAACTACTATCTTTGACTTTAAGAAAAGTCAACTTTTTTCAGGAGGAAAGAAGTGGTTTGTACCAGGTAAGCAGGACCAGTTTCCTCTGGGAGTTCTCCATTTGAACCCCGGTGTGCAACATTAAATGGACGAAACGTCTGTAGGGGTTTTTTCGTATTTTCTTTATCACTTGGAAGGGGATAGAGTCTCCTTGCAGAACAGCCGATAAAGAGTAGCAGAAAAGTAACAACGACGCAACCTAAAAAACAGTTTATTAGTCTAATAAGTTACACAAATTTTGAACACATAAAAATAACCTCAAAATCTGTTTGAGATCAACAGTTTTTTTCTAAACTTCCTATTAATACAAAGTTCTTATAGTTTTTAAAAAGTTTGAATAGTCCACATAAGGTAAGAACAATATTGCAGGATGTAAAATTCCAGCTTCAGAATCCTACAAACAGACTTATATAATTTTGCTTCCACAAATTAGTAAAATACGACCTAAAATGTCAAAGTGGTCATTACTGATACCAAAGAAAAAAAACCTTTCACGCATCATACGAATGACACCAACCTATTTTACCCAACTGAAAACTAATTAGCATGAGTTCAAGTACTAATGATAAGCTTTAATGTTCAAACACACACTAATTCATTGATTTTTATGTAATGGAAGTTGAACATTTAAGATTAGAGTATGATCCACTATATAAAAACAATCAAGATTTCCATATTTGTACAAAATGACATTAAAAATTGGTCTTATTCAAGGAACTAAATAACCCTTCAAGAAGTCAAACTGTAATGGAACACAAAGATGAAACATTCCTATTAAAGTAACAAAGATTCAATTCCAAATAATAACAACAGCTTCGACAACAAATCACCGACTATCTATCGATTACTTGAAAATGAAATCCAAATTACAATGTACCTAATCAGATATCAGAGCTAACAAACAACAACACTCACTGTGACTTTTGAAGTCAAACCAAAACTTCATAGGAAATATACAAAAATTTCTCCACTTTCTGCCTTAATTCCACAATTTAACCCAATAAACACATTCCCTTTAAAACTTATCAGAAACCTTATCGATTATGAACTTCAAATTTATTATCCATTTCGAACAATGTTTTTATTTCTACAAGCAACCAAAGACTTCACTACTTCGTAAACATCTAAAACTTATACATTTCCACAAATCCCAAAGCAAAGTGAAATAATTGAATAAAGAGGGTGATCGGAGAAACAGAAAATGGGAAGATGAAGTTGAAATTAGATGCTTACAGGATGAATTCATGTTGATTTGATAGGTGATTGAAGATGGTGGTGTTGATCTTAACCCCCACGAAACCTCCGATCTTGTGGGGGTTTTGAGTGTGAGCTGATTCGATCAGCAAGAGAAACGGATGATTTGTGATGAATCAGCCCTTGGATCACAAGATCAACCCTTTATCCACGGAGAGTTTACCTGTAATTTGAAATTTTGAGGGCTTTTTTGTTTGGATTCGCATATTCTCTTTAACATTATCTTTTCTTTTCAAATTGTAATCAATTATTATCATTATTAGATTATTAGATTATTAGATATTAGATTACATGTTTGGTTTATATAACTTTTATTTTGGACAGCTCATGTTTTGTTTATATATCTAGAGAATACCAAACTAAATTGTGATAACAACGAATGTTTTCAGAACCAGATCGGACTACGAACTGATCGTTTTACTAGTGGCTGGTTGGATTGCTGGACCGGATTTATATACTAGATGATTTTATAATTATATATAGTTATATGTATAATATAGTATAAAAATGTATATATGTTTGTAGTTATATATAAAATCGGTCTGAACCAGTTCACGGTTCAACCGTCGAACCTGTCCACATCGGCTGATTCTTTGTCAACAAACGAATTGGGATGGATCCGACCAGTGACCCAACCGAATCTCAATAGAGCCAAACAACTATGATATGGATACCGCGAATTGTATAAACAACAAGTAGATTAAAGTCCCACTTCGTGCCGGTCTGTCGGATTGAAAATTATTAGGAAATGTAAAGTAAGTGTTAATAAAATGAAACATTAATGAAGCTTTAAAGACTTGTACTTTTTATGCTTCAATGACCCGTACATTATCACGCAAACTGGTTTTTGGTAAGAAAATTACAACGAAAATAGATAAAAATAGCACTTCTCAACGATAAAATTAGAATTTATTAAAAAATCATATTTTAATAGTTATAAGAAAATTAAATTTTTTAACAAAAATCAAATATTAATAGTTATAAGAAAAGTAAAAAAAATATAAACAAGTTTGAGTGTATCATGTATCAAAAGTGATCCCTTGTAAAAAAAGAAAATAAACAAATGTAAATGTGTCATGTGTTAATAATAATCACGCATAAAAAAAACAAATGAAAAACCATAGGGCATAATCGTAGGTTTAGTTTAACTAAAGGGGGGCATATCGTAACTATATGTGCTGCGTGGTAAAAAAAAAGTTAACTATAGAAATATAAAGTTTAAGTTAGAAAATTTCCATGTTGTCAAAATACATACTATAAAATTTATATCAAACTGTAGATAAAAAGTAAGTGTGTTGTAACCATACATTTATAATTTAAGAAAACATCAAGTTTAAAGTTGGAAGAGGAAAACAAAATAAGTCTAAAACTAATCACAAATATTAAAATGATATAAAGATAATACAAAATTAAGTTAAGTGTGAAAGAGCCTGAAAAAGAAAAAAACAACATGTATGAAGCTCGAGTCAACCCTACATCTCTCGTGTAAGGGAGAGAAGCATGAAGCTAATATTAAGTTAAAACTAATCACAAATATTAAAATGATATAAAGATAATACAAAATTAAGTTAAGTGTGAAAGAGCCTGAAAAAGAAAAGGCAACATGTATGAAGCTCGAGTCAACCCTACATCTCTCGTGTAAGGGAAAGAAGCATGAAGTCGGTGACTTGTTTCTTATTCTCTCTGAGCAATACGTATTTATTATGTTACAAGAACATAAAATAAAAAGAAATAATTAATATATATATACCGACCATCAAAATTATTAATATATATATATGTGTTATGTGTTTTTAAGTTTTTGTTTTTATATAGTTAATGTAAGACAAATAAAGAAGTAATATTGTAAGTGTAACGTCATTGTTTAGGTTATTATAAAACTTCTCTTATTGATTAAATATAAATATATTTAAATAATTAGACCTTTCACTTCAAAGAATCATAATAGAATATTAAATTTCACTATAACATAAAAGTAGTTGGACGCATGTTCAAACTATCAATGTTTTATCAAAATTTCTCCATCATTTTCAAACCAACTTCATATTAAGTCATCTAACGTAACCCAAAATGATACATATCATTTTTCAAAACAAATGTATGCTATAAAAGGTGAAGCAAGATAAACAGCAAATCCATATAAATAAAGAGTAAATACATCATTTAATTTGCCAATTCGTTAAAAAAAGAAAGAAAACATTCCTTACCTAACCAATCTGTTCTTTTATGTGATTGTAAAATATGGTTCAAGTAAACACAGGCAACTCACGTTAAGCCAATAGACATGTCTTCAAACAACACATATGTGAACTCGTGCGTTGCGACGTGTGTGTTAAATTATAGAGTTTGGTTTTGACGACTTGTACATTAATACTCACATCGTATTTTTTAAAAGTTCGTATACATCATTTTCAATTGAGTTAATTACGCAAATGGTCCCTGTGGTTTATTGAAAATAACAGGTTTGGGTATTAAGGGATTTTTGTAACACGTTGGGGTATTACGTTTTCAATTTTGTAACGAGAATGGGTACTAAGGCTAACAACCGTTAAGTTTTCTGTTAAATTTTAATAAAATGACTAAATTACCCTTTGAGGGACTACATTTGTAATTTTATATCTCCTTTTATCTGGGGACCATTTTTGTAATTACCTATAACTTAATAAACCCAACCCCCACCCACATCCACATCGGTGTTACCCACCATAGCTACCGCCCACCACCACTGTCGTTACCGAGCATAGGTACCGCCCCACCACCACCCGTTATCAAACACCCAACTCCCTCTCCCCAAATGTACCTACAAAATCTCTTCAATTCACATCTCCTGCATCTAATATTCCTGAACAAAAAGCCCCCCAAAAGCCCAAATCAAAACCTTTGAATCCAATTTCTCTGAAACACCCAAAACCCCTTAAAGAAAAACGAAGAAGAAGGCGGTATCTTTCCCGAAACACCCGAGGGGTTTGTAACGAAAAAGTATCCAACAAGGGGAGGGGGTCAAAACTCCGGTGAGACCATCGTTTACGGTGAAACTTGTGAGGGTTCCGGGGACACCGTATCTGAGTACTGACAAGTGCAACAGTTGTCAATTCGATCGGTTGTACCTTTCCTTCTCCGACCACGCCACCACCACCATTAAACCACTGTCGCCACCCCACCATCAACTTGGTTGTACAGATCCTTCTCCGACCAAGCCACCACATCCAGATCCAAACACATCGTTGGTTCCCCCCACTTCCCGTGATTTGTTTAAAACCCTAAAACCCAAATTAAACATTACCTAAGTGGAAATTCATGAATAAAGGCTTGTTGTAAGCAGTGGTTGTTTAGGGGAAATGAATCGGCGGTGGATAGTGCCACGGTGGTGATGATGAGATGATGATGATGGTACTGATGATACGATGATGAGATGATGAGATGATGATGGTGGTGAGATGGTGCTAACGGCGAGGCTGGCAGTGGGGCTCGACGGTGGCGGCTAGCGGTGGTGGCCAGCAACGGGGCCCAACGGTGTGGGCTGGCGGTGGTGGACGACAATGGGCACCAACAGTGTGGGCTGGCGGTGGTGGCCGGTGATGGGGCTCGAAGGTGGGGACTGGTGGTGGTGGTGGTGAAATATTGAATATATATATATACACACTATATGTATATATATAGCAAATTACAAAACACTCCCTTATATATATTGAATGACACAAACAGCCCCCTAAGTTATAGTAGTAATCCTTGTGAAGTGAAAATACGAAAATACCCTTAGGTTTAACAGAAAAGTTAACGTCTGTTAGTGTTAATACCTTAACTCGTTACAATTTGAAAACACAATACCCCAACCTGTTACAAAAAACCTTTAATACCCAAACCTGTTATTTTCGATAAACCACATGGACCATTTGGGTAATTAACTCTTTTCAATTTTTCTAGATTATACATTTCGGAGAAAGATGATTTGATAAAATTAAAAGGGGTGGTTCTAAAAAGATACCGGTGTTTGGGATTTACTGATATTATAAAATTTTATATTATTATATAAATAATACTTACATATCACACTCTTAACATATCACAGCAGAAGTCTTATAAAAACTAAGCTAAATTAAAACTTATCAGTGTGTACATAATCTACGAATCCAGCACGCTCAAAATCTACCACTTAATAAATGATTACAATATGGGACACTTATCACAATCATATTTCACCTCACGAATGTTTTCCTTGTAAATCCCTTTATGACCCATATGTCAAATCCAACCATTATAAATTCAAATTAATACTTATCCTTTTTTGTTTGTTACCAAGATTTTAGGGAATGATAACCCACATATCTTCTCTACATCCAAATTTATATTCACATATCAGCATTTATTTATGAATTAACACTATGTTTTTGAGTTTATTTAATGAGAGAAAATAAAGGAAATGGTATGAAAGAAATAAGCTGTTGTGTTCTTGAGTTATTTTTTTAAGGATGTAAGAGTTCTACTTAGAGGCTGATGCCATCAAAAAGCTCTTAACATATACAACTAAAGTACAAATAAAGTTATTTCGAAAGATTTGATATAACTTAATGAAATTCACTAATTATCAAATCTTCCGAAGCCAAAATACCATTTCTTCCAAATCCAAAGATAAAGTCTTTCGAAGCTTCAAAAACAAAGCCTACCGAAGCCAAGAGACTAATTTCTTCCGAAGACAGAGAAGGCATGTCTTCTCTGGCATGCTTTTGACAAAAGCTAAATCACCTTTCCGCTGCCATCTCTGATGACTCACCAACTTATACAAGTTGGTGATATCTCCATGCTTTTATCAACTGTAGATTAAGGTATTAGAGTCTGTAACTTTTTACTTTTGTATTTTTATTATTTTTGTAATATATTAAGATATGAGCTATGACATGTTATAGTCACTAGTCAAAATGCAATCTGCCTTTGGACTTTAATTGATCTTGTTTTCTAGATTAGTGTTTCCAGCTAGTTTTTAAAGTATGGTCGGCTGTAAGATGTATTATAAAGTATCTCATGTATCCAGTCCTTAGAACTAAGTCTTGTAAAATTGGTAGACACTTTAGAGCATATAAATCATTTTTGAAAACCAAATATATTATTCTGCTTGTGTTTTTTGTTTTATCTTTGACATGTTAAGTGTTTCACACTCTCTAACCTTGTAAAACTGTTGTATTGACCCCTTCACCAGTCATGCATTATTATATTTGATCTGACTTTTTTCCATCCGAATAATGTCAAATGTGAACAAACTCAAAATGTAATAAAAAAGGATGTTCAGTTGCATCGTATGCGATTTATCACATATTATTAGTGTATAAATAAGAACAAAATTCAAAGAGAAAAATATAAAAAATGATGTATTTATGAAATATTAGACAAAACATACTTTATAAAATTACGAAAGTCTAATTATATTAGTTTTTAATGTGCTTAAATGGAAAGTTGTTCTTTTTATTTGAAGTTTTTATATAGAAACATTATATAAAATGTCAAAAAAATAAAATGATAAAGAAAAATGCTTACAACAACACCTATCCTAAAAATGGTAATAAACAAGGAAAATAATTTTACTCGTTTACCTATCACTATATTATAATAGATTGTTTTCTAGTTAAAATTAATTAAAAAGTTCATATTGTAAAACACTTATGAGCCATATCAGCTGTAATTGACCGTCATGAGAATGAATTATAGGAGGATTTAGTGATGGATAAATTTATCTATAATAAAACTTAATTAAAATATTGATATGACCATTGAATTTATTGAGGATTTAATCATAAATATTTGACTAATAGTATAATAAACACCTACATCACCCCCACTTTCATTCACTGATCCTTCCCCAATTCAAGATTCTCGTCCTAACAACCCTAGTCCGACCACCACCGCCACCCATAGGCAGTGTTGCAATAATTGGCGCTAGGCGCCGATTAATCGGCGATTAATCGCAAATCGGGAGTCCACCTTGGCAATTTCACGTAATCGGAGGCACGGTAATCGGTAAAAATCGGTGAAAATCAGACCTAGGCGGTCTTAGTCGGCCAAAAATGGTGATTCCGGCGAATTTCAGGTAGGGTTCTGGCGAGTTCCGGCGGGATTCCGGCGACTTTCAAAAAGTCCGGCCAAAACTTGGAAAATCCGACAAAAACTTAGAAATTCCGGCCAAATATGTATGATTATATATAAAACTGAACTTTTTTTATTATAATTACACACTAAAATGTGTGTATTTGTATATAAAACTAAAAATTATATATGAAATTCCCAATCCGATTAATCCCGATTAATCTCTAGTCCCTACCTCGCCGCTCGACTAGCGCCTAGCGATTTTTACAACATTGGTCTAGTATCTGGTTCTTAAAGTGACCAACAGGTATGCCAGTCCCTCGATGATATTTTAACTTACCACCATACAAACATACATAAACATTTATTCAAAATGTTTAAAACAGCTTGAATATAGCTATGAAAGCAATTCAGAAAATGGGACACTTACATTCGTAATGATAAGCTCCCAAGAGTGTGCTTACACCGTTCGGTTAACGTCACAAGCGCCTCATGACCCTGATCACACAAAAATTCACGTCAAGCCCTAGTCTTATTGATCATGAAATCCCTTCGATCACCCGACCTGCTTTTGTCAAGACTATGACCTCGAGCTAGAGTTCTCCAACTTAAGTCGATATTTCCATCACAACTCTTGGCGGACATACGTCAAAGAATTAGGGTCTACGCACCATCTTGACACGGTGACTAGACTTAACAACCACACGAAATCCGTATCGTGCAAATCCCCGTAGCCACTTTACGGTTATGAAATGAAATTTTATTTTCCATTTCATACTTTAATCGGATCTTGTCTTGTGATAATTCTGTTTATCAAAACGTGATCATCTCTTATCATAGCAATCACATTCGTCCTAATCATCATTTATCGGTTTGGTTTTGTGACATCCGTCACCTTAAGGTCCGTCAATTAACGTTATTTTCCGTTAACTATTCCTTGATCGATCATTCCTCATCTTTATTAACTCTTTATGTGGATATCATGCTTGCTGCTTTATCATCGTTGTGCTTGTGCTTTCTTTGTGAATATGTTATCTATAAAAACTTTTAAAACTTTCATCATCGTAACCGCCAAATATATCATTTTATAAATAATTAACGTCACTAATAAAACCATTTTTAGTTATAAATATCATTAAATACATTTTTATAATTAATATAATTAACCTAATAAAGACGTTTTTCAACCGAAACAAATTTGGGAAACTCGGGGGTTAAGTGCAGGGACTAAACTTGTCATTTTGCAAACTTGGGCTGGGTATATAAACCCATTTCCCAGCCCTAATCACTCATCTTCATCTTCTTCATTCTCTCTACACTATCTTCTTCATTCTAGCACCAAATTCAACCCGCTTGGTCTCGTTTTCGTCGTCTAGACTTCATCTAGAGCCTAGTCTACTCTATTCTAGCAGGTAGACGACCTTGGTTGCCCCTTTTCTTGCTTATTCACGACTGTCCAAACTAGGGTTTCGGGTGTTCGGGTTCAACCCGAACACATGAGGTCGTGTGGGTGCGTGTGAGGTCTTTCTACTTGTGTTTCTTGTTTGTGCATGTTTGTAGAGTGTTTTTGGAAGTCCTTGTTGTGTAAAACTCGTGTTTGGAGCAGCCGAAGGCTGCTCAGCCCGACCACAGTCGCGATTCTGCTGTCTAGGCGACTGGGTCTGTCATGCGATTGAGTCGTGCGACTGGGTGAGTCGTGCGACTGAGCCATGCGTCTGAGTCAATCGTGCGACTGAGTTGTGCGACTGGGTATGTCGTGCGACTGTGTGAATGTATGCGATTGAGTCATGCGAGCGAATGAATGTGTGCGATTGAGTCAGGTGACCGACTGAATGTATGCGATTGTGCGTGTTTCGCACGACTGGAGTCCAATCGCACGAATGAAGGTTCAATCGTACGAATGTAGCTGATTCGCACGATTGAAGGTTGATTCGTGCATATGGAGGTTAAGTCGTGCGATTGGGTGTTGTGTGGTACGGCTAAATGCCAGTCATACGAATGAAGGCTCAATCGTACGAATGAAGCTGATTCGCACGACTGAGGGTTGATGCGTGCGTATGGAGGTTGAGTCGTGCGTCTGGTCTTGTCGTGCGACTGTAATTGTTGTGTGTGATTTCCTTCTTGTGCATGGTGTGTGTAGGTCGTGTGATGTTGAGGAAACATTAACACAGTTGCCATTGTTCGGCCACAAAGATTAAAGTCAACACTAAAAAGGCCACAAATACTATTCAAAATCAAATCAATCTAACGTTTTACAATTATCAACTGACTTATAACTATTGATATTTAACTAATACTTCTTCAAAAACAATGAAACTCTTACACAAATATCATCAGCAATGACGACAATGTCTAGTACTTGGATCTACATAAGATCTAGTACGCGTGTCTGTTTGTGTGTGTTACACGCGACCCAGCCGATACAACCACCCGATCCGACCGATCGTTATTATGCGCTTATTTCATATCATTAATGGTTAACAATAACTGTCAATAGGTGTTTGACCGTTCATTTGCATTCAACATTTGAATACATTGATCTTACATACTTACCACTTAACAAGTGAGTTTCGTGGCCCCTTTTTACGCTTATACAATATTTCAATCATTTATAACTTGGGGGAAAAGTATGCTCACCCATTTTCTATGCTGTACAACTTACTTACATTTTACATACAAGGAATCAACGTGATACTGTGTTACAAGTACTTATTTGATACATGCTTGGGTCTGCTGTGTGGTTCTATCTTTGCAACTATTTAATTCCGGTGTGGGAACCGACGGTTAGATATTGGTAGTACTACTGGGTTGACACCCCCACCCTTGTCCGATGGTATACTAGTTGGTACCATCAGTGGCCAGGAATGGGCCCTTGGGTGAATATATGCCGACAATTTCTTTGTGTACGTCGCTAGGTTTGGTTGCAAAGCTCATTGTCATGTGATTTTACTTGTTTATATAACTGTATTCACGGTATTCCACATCATTTACTATACAGCATCACTTACTTAAATATTACTTAAACCTGCGAGCTCACCAACAATTATGTTGACCGTTTTGAGCATATCTTTTCAGGTGATCATGCAAACTGAGGATCTAGGTGTGCTGCCTTAGTGGAGACCCTAGGATGCATTTTGAGACTAAACATGTTTTAACAACAATTATTTTTGAACAATGTTGCAGTCTGTGTAAACAAATACAATCTTTTGATACTTGTTCCCGGGTTGTGGGAATTCATATTACAATTTCATCTTTATTTGATTATGTGAATCGTTTATCATGTTTATGCTTATGGCTATGTTGTCGTGAACATTGACTAAACACGACACAAGTCCCCTTGTTGTCGGGTGTCGTCATGACACGCTTGTCATCATTTATTATATTGCATCTCTATCGCTTACCATGTGTTATGACGATCCCGATCTCGTTACATCCCCGTGTTTCCGCTTTTAGCGGGGTATGACAGATTGGTATCAGAGCCATTGGTTATAGAGAATTAGGCAATACGCTTGACCTAGACTATAACCTAGGAACCTTCATGTAGATTTGCATGCTAGGAATCTGTATGCATATTATATCTCGTGTATGTGTTCCTCGTTGCTTGATTCGTTCATTTATGTTATGTGATCTTTCCTCCCTATGAGAGAGCTCTTGCGCTCACTCTTTTATGGGATGTTTCTATTGGATCTTCCGTTCCCTCTACGCGCCGAGTTTGTTTATCAAATCCGGGTATTAAACCCGAAGAGATCTTCACAGATCATGCTATTGCGCTTGACCTTGGACATTAAGATTAACCCTGAGGAGGTTATGTCTGAAACCTCGAAAGAGGAGGAAATGGACAACCTCCGCTAGACCAAACGTGATTATATACATGGATTTACAACTGTTATGATGGACTATTGTTGAGACATTACCAATTCATGGTGTGAGAACTACACGAATTGCATGCGATGTGTGATGACAATAAGTATGATATTAACTTGGGAATACTGGACTTGATGAGTGTTATGGATGATACTCTTTGAAATGATTTAAGCTTACGTGTCTACTATTTCTATGATTAGAAAATGCCGCCTCGAAGAGTTACCCGCAACAACAGTGGCGGGAGTGAAGCCCCAAGGGGTAAAGGCAGAGGCAGAGGTAGAGCACTAAGAACAAGTGATGCTCCTGCCAGTAACAATCAGGAAACAGGAAACGCTGATATGGCAGCTCTGATCGCTCAACAGTTGGCCGCACTGATTCCTACTATCGTGGCCCAAGTGACCGTTGCACTCCAGCAACACCACCCTCACGGGGATGGTGGCAACGATAATGGAGATAATGGAGAAAGAGCTCACGGTGGGATCGAAACTGAGGTGGGAAATGGAAACCCGACCGGAAACGAAAGCAACCAGGAGACCGGGAATGGTGTTACAGCCGGTATTGAGACTGGGGTTGTTAATGCCAAAGGGGGGTGTTCGTACAAGGAGTTTGTGGCTTGCAAACCGAGAGAATTCGACGGGAAAGGTGGGGCGATAGCTCTAACCAGGTGGCTAGAAAAGATGGAGGCAGTGATTGACATCAGTGAGTGCCTCGACAGCCAGAGAATCAAATATGCCACCTGCTCACTGCAGGGCAAGGCCCTAACCTGGTGGAACACCCAGGTTCAAGCTAGAGGAAGAGAATCTGCGATGCAGATGTCATGGGACGAGTTTAAAGCTTTGATCACCGAGGAATACGGCCCCCTCAACGAGATGCAGAAATTAGAGCATGAGTTCTGGAATCATGGTATGGTGGGGGTCGGGCATGCAACTTATACTGATCGTTTTCATGAGCTGGCAAGGTTGGTTCCGCATCTGGTCACGCCGGAATCAAAGAGGATCGAGAGGTAATTTGGGGACTTGCGCCTCAAATTAGGGCAATGGTTACAGCAGCTGCTCCTCCTACTATTCAGAGCGCAATTCTGAAGGCTGGCGCTTTGACTGATGAAATGGTGAGAACGGGGGTTCTGGGCAGAGGAGCAGAAAAGAGAAAGGATGTTGGGGAAACGAGCCGGTCGAGTGCCGGGAAGTTCGATAAGAGGGCTAAAACAACCAGGAATTTTGTGGCCGTGTCTCAGGCCAAGAGAGAGTATGTGGGGCCGCACCCCAAATGTGACAGGTGCAACTATCATCATCCCCCAGGAACGCAGTGCCGGGTGTGCGCCGCCCGTGGCATTTGGCGAGAGACTGTAGAACTGCGCCGAATCTTGTGGCACCCATCAACGCGGTTAACCCCGCCGGAAATGCAAGGGCTTGTTATGAGTGTGGAAGCCCTGATCATTACAGAAACATGTGCCCTAGGCTGAATCGGGCACCGGGTCAACAAGGAAACAACCAGCAGCAGGTGATGGCTATAGCTGGGAATCAAGGCCCGACCAATCAGGGGAATGCAGCTTGGGGACGTGCATTCGTCATTGGAGCCAACGATGCTCGTCAGGACCCGAATGTTGTCACGGGTACGCACTTACTCAATCAACATTTCGCATCTATATTATTTGATATTGGAGCAGACAATAGCTTTATATCTTCTGAGTTTGTGCAATTGCTTGATTTGAGTCCTAGTAGGCTAGAAACTAGCTACTCTGTAGAGATGGCCAATGGTAGGGTTATTCAGGCCGATGAGATTATTAGGAAGTGCTCATTAACATTGGAGGACCATGCCTTCGATATAGACTTGATACCCTTCGAGCTAGGAAGTATTGACGTGATTGTGGGTATGGATTGGTTGTCGTAAAACGGAGCAGAGATTGTTTGTCGAGACAAAGTAGTACGAATCCCTATGCCAAATGGGGAAGTACTCAAGGCTAGGGAGAATGACCGGGAAGGAACTTAAAGCTTATTTCCTACATGAAAGCACGCCGAAGTTTGCGGAAGCAGTGCTACGCTTTTCTGGCTCATGTGGTAGAAAAGAAGGACGAAGAGAGGAAACTAGTAGATATTCCAGTGGTACGGGACTACCCAGATGTATTTCCCGATGACTTGTCTGGTTTGCCTCCTCCACGAAAGGTGGAATTCCGTATAGAGTTGGTTCCTAGAGCTACACCGGTAGCGAAGACGCCCTATCGGTTAGCGCCATCCGAGATGCAGGAGTTATCTAGTCAGTTGCAAGAGCTACTGGAGAAGGGTTTTATTCGACCGAGTCATTCACCGTGGGGAGCACCGGTACTATTTGTCAAAAAGAAGGATGGATCGTTCCGCATGTGCATCGATTACCGTGAACTGAACAAGTTAACTGTGAAGAATCGATATCCTCTCCCCAGGATCGACGATTTGTTTGACCAGCTACAAGGAGCTTCGTATTTCTCAAAGATCGACCTTCGTTCTGGATATCATCAGCTAAGAGTTTTCAAGGACGACATACCGAAGACAACGTATAGGACTCGTTATGGGCACTATGAGTTCTTGGTCATGCCGTTTGGGCTGACTAACGCACCAGCTGTGTTTATGGATCTAATGAATCGGGTGTGCAAACCTTACTTGGATAAGTTTGTGATCGTATTCATAGACGATATACTTATCTACTCCCTATCAAAAGAGGATCACGAAGAACACCTTCGGGCAATTCTGGAGCTGCTACAGGAAGAGAAACTTTTCGCCAAGTTCTCGAAGTGTGAATTTTGGTTGCGGGAAGTGAAGTTTTTGGGTCATGTGGTCAATGAGGACGGGATTCATGTAGATCCCGGCAAGATCGAAGCGGTGAAGAAATGGGATACGCCCCAAACACCATCAGAGATACGACAATTTTTAGGATTGGCCGGTTATTATCGTCGCTATATCGCGAATTTTTCAAAGATCTCGCAACCATTAACCCTGCTTACTCAGAAAGACAAGTTTGATTGGGGACACGCACAAGAACGAGCATTCCAAACATTGAAAGAGAAACTGTGCAACGCGCTTATATTGTCTCTCCCAGACGGAACTGATGATTTTGTGGTATACTGCGATGCGTAACATCAAGGATTGGGATGTGTGCTAATGCAGAAGGATAAGGTGATTGCCTACGCTTCGCGACAGCTTAAAGTGCATGAAAAGAATTATACAACTCATGATCTGGAGTTGGGTGCTGTAGTATTTGCACTCAAGATTTGGAGGCATTACCTGTATGGAACCAAATACATCATCTTCACTGGTCATAAGAGCCTCCAACATATTCTGGATAAGAAGGAACTTAATATGCGCCAACGACGTTGGGTAGAGCTTCTTAGTGACTACGATTGTGAAATCCGGTATCATGCGGGGAAAGCTAACGTGGTGGCTGAAGCCTTAAGCCGTAAGGAACGTGTGAAACCACTACGTGCTCGAGCATTGGGATTGACCATTCAAACAAACTTGAAAGCTCGGATCCAAATTGCACAAAGTGAGGCGTTGAAAGAAGAAAACCTTGCGGGAGAAGAATTCCGAGGGTTGGATAAACAGATGATTTGCAAGGATGACGGTATACAGTACTTCATGGATCGCATATGGGTACCCAGATGGGGAGGTGTACGTACCTTAGTCATGGATGAAGCCCACAAGACGCGATATTCTATTCATCCTGGTGCAGACAAGATGTATCATGATCTTAAGGATCTGTACTGGTGGCCAGGCATGAAGAAAGACATTGCCTTATACGTCAGCAGATGCTTGACATGTTCGAAAGTTAAAGCTAAACATCAGAAACCATCGGGATTATTACAGCAACCTGAAATTCCCGAGTGGAAATAGGAGAATATAGCCATGGATTTCATTACCAAACTCCCTAGAACAAGCAGCTGTCATGACTCGATATGGGTCATAGTGGTTCGAATGACGAAATCAGCACATTTCTTGCCTATCCGAGAAGACTACAAGATGGATAAGTTGGTGAGATTGTACATCAAAGAGGTTGTGACACAGCACGGGGTGCCGGTGTCAATCATATCCGATCGTGATAGCCGATTTACTTCACGATTTTGGCAGACACTACAGAAAGCGATGGGCACTCGATTAGATATGAGTACCGCCTATCACCCTCAGACAGATGGCCAAAGTGAACGAACTATACAGACGCTAGATGACATGTTGAGAGCGTGTGTAATCGACTTTGGTGGTAGTTGGGATGCTCATCTACCGCTGATTGACTTCTCTTATAACAACAGCTACCATACAAGCATTGGATGTGCTCCGTTCGAAGCGTTGTATGGAAGGAAATACAGATCTCCTATTTGTTGGGCCGAGATTGGTGAAAGTCAACTAACAGGCCCAGAGATCATTCAAGAAACAACTGACAAGATCTTTCAAATCAAAGACCGACTAAAAGCTGCAAGAGATCGCCAAAAGAGCTATGCCGACAACCGTCGAAAGCCTTTAGAATTCAACGTTGGGGATCGAGTCTTACTTAAAGTCTCCTCTTGGAAAGGAGTCGTTCGATTTGGAAAGAAAGGGAAGTTAGCCCCAAGATACGTTGGACCATTCGAGATTACAGAAAGATCGAGTCTTATCGATTAAGGTTGCCACAAGAACTTATCGGTGTGCATGATACTTTTCACGCGTCAAACCTCAAAAAGTGTTTGGCCGACGAATCCCTTTACGTGCCAATTGAGGAAATCAAGATTGATGAAAAGCTTCATTTTGTTGAGGAACCCATTGAGATCATGGATCGAAAGGTCAAGCAATTGAAGCGTAGTAGAATACCTATTGTTCGCGTAAGGTGGAATTCAAAACGAGAGCCAGAGTTTACATGGGAACGAGAAGATCAGATGAAACTCAAATATCCACATCTATTCGAGGATGACACTCTTGGACTTAACTCCAGCTGAATTTCGGGACGAAATTCTCTCAACTGGGGGATACTGTGACATCCGTCACCTTAAGGTCTGTCAATTAACGTGATTTTCCGTTAACTATTCCTTGATCGATCATTCCTCATCTTTATTAACTCTTTATGTGGATATCATGCTTGCTTTATCATCATTGTGCTTGTGCTTTCTTTGTGAATGTGTTATCTTTAAAAACTTTTAAAACTTTCATCATTGTAACCGCCAAATATATCATTTTATAAATAATTAGCGTCACTAATAAAACCATTTTTAGTTATAAATATCATTAAATACATTTTATAATTAATATAATTAACCTAATAAATTCGTTTTTCAACCAAAACAAATTTGGGAAACTTGGGGGTTAAGTGCAGGGACTAAACTTGTCATTTTGCAAACTTGGGCTGGGTATTGTTAGGACCTGGTATTTGAACGAAATACCTAGTGATTGCGTGTTAAACCAACTCAAATAGTGCGGAATCCTATTTGATTGGCGATCCAATCAGTGAGAACACACGATGAATCAATCAAGAATTGAAATCAACGTCAGAAATCGATTAGGAACCGATCTGATGTGTTCTGTGACTTGGAGAACGATTTGGGAGGCTTCTGGACGGCTAGGGTACGTCTGGAATCGTAATGGGATGAATGCTTACGTTTCCCACGAATTGGGTCTATTTATAGGTTAGTATTGTTCAATCGTGCGACTGGGCCATAAGTATGGTTCAGTCGTGCGATTGAACCATGCGGTTGATTCATCCGCACGACTGAGTGTTCAGTCGTGCGATTGAGTCAATCTTATGTGTCAATCATACGACTGATCCAGTCTCCTGTTTCAGTCGTGCGATTGAGTCAATCGTATGAAGTTATTCATGCGTGTGTCCATTCGCATGGGCCATTCGCATGAGAACTTCATTAAGTTAAGTTTGAATGTTTTAATTAATATAACATAATGTGCACTCATTCAAACATTCATAAACCCAATCAATTCAATCACAACTCATTAATGAAATATTAAACATCACAAGTAACAACAATTCATTCATTTCATTAATCATACAATTACATCATAATCAGACAGACAAGATTTATTACATTACAAATCATGATCTAGGGACATACATGCATCAACAAACCTCCCCCTTGGACCTAGATCTATCTATTCTCTTGTCTTCTGCATCACCTCCTTATACTTCTTGTACTTCTCCTCTTTAGTGACTCCTGCGTGTATCTCAAACGCAAAGCAAAGTCGTATAACATTTTGGAACTGGAGGGCTTGTACAATATCTTGTGTGTCATAGAACAGTGGCCACTTGTATAATGTGTAGACATCATTAGCAGACAAGTTGGTTAGCCACATTGGGTCGAATACCCTGATAGTATCCATTTGGCCCTCTTTATTCAACACTATGACAGCTTCAGCGGTTCTCCAATCATAGTACCACCATTTGAAGTGTGGTGAAGTCCTGTGGCATTTCCCTGAGAGGGATTCTCGACATAGTGCGCGGGGGACTCCACTTCAGCACAATCTTGGGTTTGCCAGTAATGGCATCAACCTCAGACCTTCTTATATACCTCGTAGGCTGTTGTGGTCTGAAGTTAACCCATCGGGTGTGGTACTCCTTCTTCAGGGCAGCCTCAAACCAGCCTGACATCTTTCTTGGGTCAGCATACAGCAGCTTTAGCTTAGCCAGCTGGTTGAGCTCAAAACCAGGTAGAGTCTTCAGATCATGTGGGACCTGAAGTACTCTATGCCCTGCTCCCTCTTAACTGCATAAGCGTTAAGGTCTTCAAAATAAGCCCATGAGATAATCCTGCCTGACACCTTATGGTGTTTCTTGACTCTGTAGAGCTTGGTGTAGGCATCTCTCTTTGGTGCAGCACGCTGGGCTCTTACTTCTTCAAAACAGGCAGCCCACTCAGCCTTGCGAATATCTACGTCTGCATTGGAGGCTTGGGCTGTTCCTTCAGTCTTTTCCGTTTCCTGCTCCATCTTGTCTAGTACCCATATACACTACCTTCATGCACCACATACGGGATTCACAGATTGGGACCATTTCCCTCGGCGTCAGCATACTGAGGGTACTCTTCTGCAGTAATGTCTTCAACCTCAACTTCATCAATGTCATTAAGTTCCTCATCACTGGTTGAATCAACTGTTGGAGCGTCCTTGACTATTTCATCGGGATTGAGTCTGAACATCTCTGCCAGTTGCTCATCAGACAGGTCATGAATTATTTCCCCTTCTTCAGGGGTATAACTCACAGACCGTCTCACTATCCCTTGTAGGTCAAGAATCATGGTTAATTGAGTCTTGACCATTTGAAGGGGAGCAAAGTCAAACTCATCCCTTTGAAAGTTTGGATCTGTTTGATATAAACATTCAACACATAAACCATTAGTAATTAATCAAACAGACTTATATTAACTTAATATATATAAACATTTAATACACTTGTTTTCCATTACATGATTCAAGTACAAATAAATAAATACATAAACATCTAATCAGTACTTTTGTCTTGAATCTGGGGCGTGTCGCTCGGAGGAGCAGAAGTAGTGGATGACTGGTCTGTCGATGCTTAGATCTCCGCTCTTGACCTGAAGCAGAGGCCGATGCAGCCGCATCCCCTCCTTCTGCTTCGTCATCATCATCACGTCCTTCTGTCCTGTCTTCCTCAGTCTCCTCATCATCATCATCTTCCTCATCATCATCATCATCATCTTCATCATCACCATCTCCATCATCCCCGTCACCTTCCTTTAGCTTCAGGGCTCATCCTTCGACCCCTTTAGCCTCAGCATAATAGTCTTGTTGGTCGTCTCCAACTCCTCTATACGTTTGACGGACTGAGCCTGCATGTCCTGGAGTTGGGACACCTCGACTCTCTGCTGGTCGATTCACCCGAGCCTGCTCTGCCGTTGCTGAGACTGGGCAGCAGTCAGGTCGGGTCAGCTGGCGGATCTGCGCCGCCTTCTCCTCATCGCAGCAAGCAGACGCATCACCATACGGTGTTACGAGCGCTGAGAGCTGCTCCTCTACCCCGATGTGAGGTAGAGTAGATCCATAAGCATGTGAAGGCTGGGCTGAAGGTCCAGCATGATGTGTGGTGGTGGTGGCAGTGGCAGTGGTGAATATGGGTCGGTGGGGGCTGATGCTGGGTGAGTAGGTGTGAATGGTCTGGTGGTGGATGGGAAGGATACAGTGGTGGTAGGTAAGGTGGTGGATGTGGTAGTGGGAGTAGTGGATGTGGTGGCTGTGGTGATGGGTGGTATGTCAGTAGTGGTGGTAGTGGTGGCTGTGGTGGTGGAAGTAGTAGTAACGAAGGTCAAGCGACGCTTCTTCTTCTTCAATCCATGGGGTGAGCCATCCGCTTCCTCCTAGTCCCGGTGGAAGTGGATGCTCCCCCTGCAGCTCTGCTTACTGAACCCGGAACATAGTTCGGGTCAGTGTCTCTCTCTCTGAGGAGTCCCGAGGGTGTTCACCAACCACCCTAAGCCCGTGGTCTGTGGGAACAACTTTACTTCCCACAGTCCTGGTGAGGGGCTCCTCATCTGACTCCTCCTCCTCTATATCACCAGTCCACAAACTCTTGATGGAAACCGGCCATCTCAGCGACTCTCCGGCAGTGGCTGACCCCGGGGGAATAACGTCTGAATCAGTGCCTCTAGATGGGCAGGCATATCATATCCCTCGGCGTCGCCGCTATCATCATCATCAGAGTCGGTATCTGGTATGGCAATATGCTCAACATCCGAATCACTGTCCTCGTGGCGCCACTTTCTCTTGGCTGGCGCCACATAATCAGCACGGGCCAGATGCCCAAACAACCTCCTGACAGGGGGCTTCACCTGCTTCCCCCTGTATACCTTCATCCGGCCGTAGCGTCGTGTCATCCATACCTCAAGAACAACAGCATCCTCCTTCTCCTTCTCCTTCGGCAGGGAGGGAAGCTTCTGGTCAATGATCATCTGCGAAATCTGGGGTACATACAGAAGCCTTCCTTCCCTTTCCCCTCGATGTTCTCCACCAGGTAGGTGAATATCATCTTGGAGAAGCTGAACGGGTGGTTCAGCACCAACGCAGCATACGTTTCTGGATCTGGTCGGAAAGCTCATCAAAACCTCCCTTCCTGGATGCTATACACTTCAGCAGCACGTGCGCAAGGTACTTAAACTGGGGACAGAGGTTACTCTTGTTGAGTACCCCAGCATTGATGTCCCCAGAGTACTTGGCTCTCATGAAACATCCTCTGACAGTGAGGGGGTAGACGAGTGGGACAATCAGCATCGTCCCCAAGCTGTAGAACAATCCTCAGATCCTCCTCAGATACAGTGATAGCCTCACCAAAATCGAACTCCTGATGCAATGAGGCTCAGTGGATCTATCAACAGACGCGCCTTCCCAGAAGGCCTGCTGCACTGATCTGTATGGTGTGCATGGAGTAGATATAGCATGAGCGATCCTGGATCTCAGCAAAATGTAATAATGCCTGTGAAGTCAGCTGCGTTCCTGGATGTCAAATCCAGGTGAGCACATATGTTGTGCTTGGTGCTCATGTTCCATCGACTCGCCATCTGTAACACATAATAATATAAACATTAGTTCCGTTGGCTAAGAGTATAATGCAACACTTAGACTTTGAATGAAAACTATCTGTCATGCGATTGAGGTTGTACGACTGAAGACAGTCGTGCGACTGAACCGTGCGATTGAGGTTCAGACGTGCGAATGACCTCATGCGCACGACTGAGTGTGCGACTGGACTCATGCGCATGTACTCTTATGCGGTTACCCAGTCGTGCGACTGAGTCTGCAGTCGAGTCGGTTTAGTGAATCGCTCCCTTCAGTCGTGCGACTGAAGTTCATCCGGACGACCAGTCGTCTGTCTCAGGTGTTCAGTCGTCAATCGTTCGAATCTACACAAACTAAGTCTTATAACTCAATTAACCGGTTCTTTAGTGTCGCATTCTCTTTACTAATAACCTATTTTACTTAATTTTAACATTTTGCTTGTTTTAATAGGTTATTAGGGTTTGCTTGTCTCGGTTCACTTTCACAGTCGAACAATCCAATTAGGGTTCCAATCTTTCTGTTTTTGATGAAGAAGACTTCAAATACCTGTATGATGATTAGCGAACGTCAGTAACACACAATCAAAGAAAACTAAGGCAAATCAAATTTTGGCAGAGTAACGGTAGGATGTGCGATTTAGGGGCGATTTGAGGGTGATGAGTCTCTGCGACCGACTCCACCTCTATTTATATCAACCCTAGATCCAATCGTGCGACTGAGTTCATACGCACCTTTCAGTCGTGCGAGTGGGACTCAGTCGTGCGATTGGGTCAGTCGCCCTTCTCCAGTCGTCCGACTGAAGTTCAGTCGTGCGACTGACTCACTCGTTCGCACTTAAGCCTCCGACTGGACTAATCGTATGGTCCATTCGGTTGGATGGTCCATACTCATAGTTCATTCGTGCGAATGGACTTCATTCGTATGGTTAGTCCCATACGTATGGTCCATTCGTGCGAATGGGTCATACTTAGTTAATTTTCTGCCATTTTTACCAATTTATTTAAACTCTTTTAGATTAATTAATTAACATTATGAGCCTTTGATCATCTCAGACATGATCCTTTTATCTTGAAAACACTTTGATCACCTCAGACGTGATCCTTTTAACCACTTTGGTCACCTCAGACGTGACCCTTTTAAACACTTTGTCACCTCAGACGTGACTATTTAACCTTTCAAAGCACATATGGTCATCTCAGACATGACCCTTTTAGTGAGTTGATTCCTTCTGATTTTCCTGATGTAGCCCGACACTTGACTCAAATTAAAACTTAAAACGACTAACTAATTTAAGACTTTAAACTAATTACATAAACAGACATATTTTTGGCTTTTTGTGAGAGATAAATCCAGAGATTGATATCTACGGGATTTGGTTCGGGAATAGATAGCTTCAACTTAGATTGATCATATCTGGACCAATTCAATTTTGGAATCATACAGGCAATTCAAATCATTTGGGACTAGTTATTAAACCTTTTGATGCTCAAGTTCTCGGTGTTCATCCAGAGTCGTTAGCAACATAAGGAAATCATACTGAAACTCTTAGATTTTCACATTGATTTGAACCTTTGAGAATGTAGCCACAATGATTGTCAGTATGTTTGTCCACTTAAATCCATACACAGACTTTTGACACAGACTGGTGACTTATTTAGGTTTAATTATTTCAACTAACATTTGTGGATCCCACACTTATATGGTAATCAACATTCCTCAGGAGCTTTTGAGCGGTCTACGGGTATTATTACAAGAAGAGACTATTCTTAGAGCTTTCAAAGAGAAGCCTGTCCTCAGGTCAGTGCCATCGCACAGCAGAGAGGCGGCAAACAACAATGAATTCTAGAATATCTAGGTTATGCTTATCCTCAGGTCAGTGCCATCGCACAGCAGAGAGGCACACAACCTATCTCCTTGTTAGAGCAGCTTATTTTATTTTGCACAAAATGCACCAACAACATAAGTCATTAGCTTTATTGCATTTGTCTTTCATTTTTTTTCTTGCTTTGCTCTAATTATGGTCATCCGCACACATTTGTGGCGTTTAATTGCTCATTACCCCTTATTGGAATATTGTTGATTGTGTTAACCAGTGATAAGATGGAAGCCCACAGTCAGTTGAACAACTTAGTTTGATCTTGAGATCACCAATCAGGTCTATTTGTCTATTGTGTTGAATCTACCAACATATCATATATGGTCTAGCAGCCTCTAAGTCTACTTTCTTTGTGTCACCTTAGGAGTTGCCAGTTTTCTATCATCTTTCCTTTTTGTATTGCTTAGACTACACAGATTTATACTTTGAACTTTTGCATCTTTCTAAAACTTAAATTTTTAAAGTCCCTCTTGATTTGTTCCTGTGTACTATCATTTTCCAAAGGTATTGAATCGGTATCACAGACACAATCTACCTTATTTCAGCTAGCTACTCCTTCTCCCTCATTTTTTTTTTTTTTTTTTTTAATGTTAACTTGCTGACATATTCTCCCCCTAAAATACTAAAATCATTTCTGGTTTAATTATTTTAGGATTTTAATAAACAGCAAGATAACATGAGTTTAAATAAAATAAAATCAAATAAACAAATCAAATTAAATAAAATAAATTTAACTAAACTACATCGGACTACACATTTTCATCATCAGGAATTACCTCACTTTTCTTTTTAACGCCGTTGACCTCTAATAAATATTGAAAACGTGGTTTATCAAAGGCTTTAGTATAGAGGTCAGCGCGTTGAAAATCAGTATTAATTTTAACCACATCAATTAAGTTCTTTTCAAACAATCTCTTATGAAATGGTATTTAATACCGATGTGTTTGGTCTTAGGATGTTGGACCGGATTTTTAGTTACTGCAATTGCAGCAGAGTTATCAACAAAAATAGGAGTAGATGAGAATTTTAAACCGTAATCCCGCATTTGCTGTTGAATCCAGATGATTTGTGAACAGCAACTTGCAGCAGCAACATATTCGGCTTCACAGGTTGACAATGCAACCGATGTCTGCTTCTTACACTGCCAGGTAACTAATCTTCTCCCAAAGAATTGACACCCCGCTGATGTAGACTTGTAGTTCATCTTGCAGCCCCCGTAATCCGAGTCACTATACGCGGTAAGCTCAAAGTCATCATCATGAGGTACCACAATCCAAGTGTGGGTGTACCCTTCAGATAACGAAAAATCCTCTTGACCCCGATCAGATGGTTGACCTTTGGTTTAGCCTGATATCTTGAACATAGACATGTAGCATACATAATATCAGGTCTTGAGGCAGTGAGATACATGAGGGATCCGATCATTCCTCGGTACATAGTGGCATCTACTAGATCTCCATTCTCATCAGGTGCTATATCATGATTCGTAGCAAGTGGAGTCCCAGCAGCAGAAGCATTCTCCATGTCAAAGCGACTGAGAATGTCTCCTACATACTTGGTCTGATGTAGAAAGATTCCATTAGGTGTTTGATCCACCTGTAACCCGAGAAAGAACTTCATCTCCCCCATGGCACTCATCTCAAACTCTTTCTTCATTACTGCTTCAAACTCTTTACATAACTCTTCGTTCTTTGACCCGAAGATTATGTCATCAACATATATCTGTACAAGCAGTAGGTCGCCATCCTTTTCTTTAATAAACAGTGTACAGTCAATTACTCCCCTGCGAAAGCCGTGTTTCACAAGATGAGTTGAGAGTTTCTCATACCAAGCTCGAGGAGCTTGATGAAGCCCATATAAAGCTTTGTCGAGCTTGTAAACTCTATCCCGATGGTAAGGATCTTCAAACCCTCGGGTTGACTTACATAGACTGTTTCTCTGATTTCCCCATGAAGGAATGCACTCTTTACATCTAATTGGTAGACTTTGATCTTCATGTACGATGCATAGGCAAGGAAGATACGAATAGCTTCCATCCTTGCCACGGGTGCAAACACCTCATTATAGTCAATTCCCTCGACTTGGCGAAAACCTTGAACCACCAGTCGAGCTTTGTTCCTGATAATGACCCCTTGGTCATCCTTCTTGCATTTTAGTACCCATTTAGTGCCAATGACTTTAGCACCTTTAGGTCTATCAACCAGAGTCCATACACCTAACTTCTTAAACTGCAGAAGTTCTTCTTGCATGGCACTCACCCACGCCTCATCATTTAGTGCCTCACTGACATATTTTGGCTCAACCTGCGAGACAAAACATCGATAAGCACCATCATGAATGTATCCTTTCTCCATAACCGAGGCGTAATCAGCTGAGTATAACTGATTTCGGTTTGTACTCCTGATCTGACATCCCCAATAACATTGTCAAGGGGATGATAGACGTTTAGTCGTGATCCTGGAGTAGTAGGAACAGCCACCTCAGAACCAAGATTATGAACATTTTGTTCTGCATCTGAGGTAGTTGGAGTTTGAGGTTCTGAAGTCGAAGGTGCATCACTCGTAGATGCTTGTGGACTTTCAGGAACTGGAACCTGTTCCTCCTGACTGTTCTGGTCATCTGCTTCAGTTTCATCTTCAGAGGAGGAGTCACTGTCATTGACTACTCCCCCTGACTGAGTAGATGATTCTCCCTGTGTGCTAGATGGTGTATTCAGAATATCATACATCATCCTAGTAGCTAACTCATCATCCGAGGGAGAGAGAGGTATGTTGAAGGATTTGAAGAATCCATCATAATCGAAGAAGTAGCAGGTCCTTTGCCTGTAGGTGGGCGTGGTATATCTCTGAACGTCGACATTACACCACACTTCTACAAGACCCGTTGAGTTATTGTAAACTCGCTTATTCGGTATGTTGTATCCTAGAAAGATTCCTTCATCTGCCTTCTCGCTGAATTTTCCTTCTTGTGTCTTCTTCAGAAGTGTACACGGCGCGCCAAAAGGTTCAAGATACTCCAAATTCGGTTTGCGTCTTTGTAGTAGCTCATAACATGTCTTTCCGTGGCGCTTGACTATTAGGACTCGATTCAGTGTATAACATGCATTTGCTACTGCCTCATTCCAGAATTGGATAGGCAGTTTCGAGTCAGCCAGCATAGTCCGTGCAGTCTCTATCAAGCTTCTATTTTTCCTCTCAGCAACACCATTCATCTGAGGCGTGTAGGCTGAAGTGAATTGATGAACAATTCCCTTTTCCTTGCAGTATGCCTCCATCCATTGATTCTTGAATTCTGTCCCGTTGTCTGAGCGTACTTGTCTAACTTTTAGCTTGTAGAGAGATTCCAGAGTGGTGACTAATTCCTTGAATGACTCAAATGTTTCTGATTTGGATTTCAGAAACATTACCCAAGTGAACCTTGAGTAGTCATCAGTGACCACAAAACAGTACAAATCGCCTGCAATGCTCCTTGTACTGACTGGACCAAACAGATCCATGTGAAGAAGTTCAAGAGGAAGTTCTATTGAATGAACTTTCTTTTCCTTATGAGACTTCTTTGTCTGTTTGCCTTTCTTGCAAGCTACACAAAAGTCAGGAAGTTGGAAGTTCTTGACATTTACTCCTCTCACTAAATCCTTCTGAATCAAGTGATTCATCTTCCTTTGACTAATGTGTCCCATTCTCCTATGCCAGGAGATTGAGTCCTTCTCAGTAGCTTTAGATAAAAGCACTGAACCTCATGATCCGTTGTAGCAGCTGTTGACAGATCCAAGACATAAAGGTCTTTATATCTTGAAGCAGTCATCAGAACTTGGTCCTCTGGGATCATGTAGTCTTTCTTCAGCACGTAACACTTCTTGTTGTCGAAGATGACTTTAAATCCTTTATCGCAGATTTGGGAAACAGAAAGTAAGTTATTCTGAAGTTGTTGAACGTAGTTCACCTTATCAAACTTAACTTTCTGATTTCCCACTTCTCCCTGTGCTGTGATGTATCCTCCCTTGTTTCCTGCAAAGGAAACATGCCCTCCTTTTATTTGTTTGACGTTTGATAAAAGGGCTCTATTTCCTGTCATGTGCCTGGATGCTCCGCTGTCTATAATCCACGTGTTAGTCTCAGCGCTATACCGAACACCCTGCACATATCAAGTAAATGTATTAGTTTAGGTTAGGAACCCAAGCCTTTACTGTCTTGGGTTTCCCAGAGGCATCACACATCATAAATTCTACCCATTGACCCTTAGAGGGTGAGGGTAGCTCAGATTCCTTCTTGTCATCAGTATCAGACACACAGGATGACTTCTCTTTCCATAAGCCAGATTTGTGCAATGCCTGTTTATGATAAACAGTCGTCTGGCTTACAGGTTGGACTTTAGGTTCACTAGATCTTCTAGGTGGAGTTAGAGAACTCCTCTTAGAAGACCTAGGTCTAGAGTCCTGAAGATCAATCTTCTTCCTAGGTGTCTGATAGAAAGGACAATAGGAAGCAATGTGTCCACATTCTCCACAGTTGTAGCATAATCTGCTATCAACTTTATGAGTAGACTTTCTTTGTGGAGAAATGCGTGACACTTTAGGAACATCAATCACTTTAGGTTTTGACTCTTGCATGTTTGATGTTTTCTCTGGTTTAACAAATTTAACTGTTTTAACCTGTTTAACTTGTTCCACTTTTTGGTTAACTGGTTTTTGACTTGTAGCATGTGAAAAATTAACGTTTGAAGTCTTTTTAGGTTCTGATTTGACTCTGTTTGACCCAGACTTTAAGTTAACTTTTTCAAATTCATTTTCTAGATTAACACAAGGCAATTTACCCTTTGCCTTTGAAGTGGCCTCCTTTTGTTTCTGTCCAGATTCAGTAGATGAACATGAAATGTGTCTGGATCAGTAACAAGAGGAGTGGTCACCACATGATCCTTGATGGGGTTGTTGTTTACTGGTTTAGACTTGGTGTTCATCAAGGTCTCAGGTGGTGGTGGAACCACTTTGTAGCCTAATCCCTCCCCGTTATTCCTTTCTCTCACTAAGTGTTGAACTATGTGTGAAGAACTAGTCCAACTATGCAGTTTCTGTTTTAAGGAGTTAACTTCTACTTCTAGAACTGCCTTTTGCTTCTTAGTGTCCTCTAGGGAGTTTAGATAGTACCTAATGTCATTTGCTTGGTTAAAGCAACTACTTCGGTTTCCCTAAGCTGTTTTGTCAATAGGTCTATCTTTTCTTTATAACTATGCTCATTTTGTTTTAATACTCTATTGGCCTCAGTGCATAGTTGTAAATCTTTTACTAAGTTATCATTGTGATCTAATAACCTAGCAAATTTTTCATCGATGCTATTCCTAAACATATCACAGTTAGAGCAAGCATGATTATTAAACATTTGGTCAGTTGTACTTACCTGTGTTGTTTCAGAAGAGTTAGCCATCAACGCAGCATCAGACGTCTCTGGTTCTGGTGATTCTGACTTTTCTGTTTCTGACGTGGAAGTCTCCTCCTTTGGCTTGTAACTGACCTCAGCTGCAGTTGTTTCTTCACTGTGTGACATCGCTATTTCAACTGCTAAATCACCTTCACTCGCAGAATCATCATCAATATCTTCAACACTGGCAATGTTAGATTCTGGTGAGACAAACCTAAAACTCCAATCCTGTCCTTCATCATCATGAGCAGTCAAGGCTTTTGGGTCCTTGTTTGATGAAGTAGAAGTGGAAGCTTGTTTGTCCTGGCGAGTAAAAGATGAGAACGGGTTCCCATTACCCGTCTTCTTTGGCTTGACACATTCTCTCTTGAAGTGCCCCTTCTCTCCACAGTTGAAGCAGGTCACTTTGCTCTTGTCAAAGCCAAATGTGGTATCCTTAGTAGCTATCAAGTTCTGTCCTGTCTTTTTAACAAACTTCTTCGCCCTTCGGACAGCGCTAGCTAAGGCCCACATTATATCCATTCTTTCAAGCTCCATTTCATCTACCTGCTCGTAGTCCTCATCTGCCAGATGGCAGTTTCCAATCTTCCCAGCAACTAGTCCATCATATGAATGAACTACTGCAGCTAGAAGATCCATATGCTCTCGTGCTACTTCTATGGTCACATTACCGAGGTTCTCGGTCTTCAATTTGGTAGCACTTGCTTCTGATCCAATATAGTGGGTACATGACGACCCTGACGTGTCTGATCCAGAAGTAGAAGCATGTGAAGGACCTGACGAGCTAGACACAAATGCTGTCTGGAGAGGTGCTCCAGATGTCTTAGCTTGAGGCGTGGCGTTGTATAAAGCTGGGTTTTGTGTATACGAAGACTTCTGTGCTCTATACTTCATCCTTAGTGCTTCTTCACGCAGCTTGAGAATGAAGTCATTTATATCCAGCTTTACAAGCATTCCATTCTGTCTAAGATTAGACACGAATGAAGCCCACTTATCAGCCAATCCGTCTGCGAAGTTGCTTACTTTCTCTTCCATAGTCGTTTCCACTCCATGTGTATGCAACTCGCTCATCAAGTGGTAGAATCTGTCTATGACTTCATCTAAACTCTCGTTACCAATCGATGAGAAGTTGTCGAATTCCTTCTTTAACTCTTTTGCCTTGATTGCCTTCAATGATGCATTCCCATCATATCTCTTCTCTAGCTCATCCCACAGTTTCTTGGACTGCTTGTTCTCTGAGTACTGGTGGAATATGTCTTTGGGGATAGACTGAGTGATCAATGCATAAACCCTTTTCTCTGCATTATACTTTACTTTCTGTGCGTCGGTCATCCCACTTAACGTTAACTTAACTCCATCTGCTCCCACCGGTGTACTATAACCAACCTCGATAGCTTCCCACAGATTAGGATCTACTCCATTGAGGTAGATCTCAAAACGTTGTTTCCAGTGGGGAAACTCATCTAAAGTCAAGAGCTTTGGTGGTTTATTGTGATTACCCACCTCACTCTCAAGCAACAGCAGGTTCTGAATTCTTGAGTCCTTCCCAGCAGTAAAGGCTGACATCTGATCTTCCATGGCTAATAAACTTAGTATCTAATCAAATAAACTTTAACTGATGCGACTGAAGGATACGAATGGTCTAATCGTGCGTATAAACTCTGCGATTGGTTCAACCGTGCGACTGAACAGGGCGAATGATTCAGTCGTGCGAATGAATCTGGTGCGTATGAGCTATGCGAACGAACGGTTCAGTCGGCCGAATGAAGGTGCGACTAGGTCCAATCGTGCGAATGAGCAATGCGAATGGAGTCCAGTCGTGCGAATGGGTCACTCGTGCGACTGAAGCTGCTGTTTTGCGAAAATTTCTAGGTTTGACGGGTTTCAGCCGTAAAAATTCGAAATTTTGCAAGTCCAACTCGCCTAAGTCCATAGAAACTGAACTTCGATGAGCAGGGAACGTCCAAGATCACTTTTGATGCTAAAGATTGTGTTTTTCGTGCAAAAACACAAACTTTTATGCAATCTTGATTGAATCAACACGAAATCAATATCCAAAGCTCTAATACCACTTGTTAGGACCTGGTATTTGAACGAAATACCTAGTGATTGCGTGTTAAACCAACTCAAATAGTGCGGAATCCTATTTGATTGGCGATCCAATCAGTGAGAACACACGATGAATCAATCAAGAATTGAAATCAACGTCAGAAATCGATTAGGAACCGATCTGATGTGTTCTGTGAACTTGGAGAACGATTTGGGAGGCTTCTGGACGGCTAGGGTACGTCTGGAATCGTAATGGGATGAATGCTTCCGTTTTCCCACGAATTAGGTCTATTTATAGGTTAGTATTGTTCAATCGTGCGACTGGGCCATAAGTATGGTTCAGTCGTGCGATTGAACCATGCGGTTGATTCATCCGCACGACTGAGTGTTCAGTCGTGCGATTGAGTCAATCTTATGTGTCAATCATACGACTGATCCAGTCTCCTGTTTCAGTCGTGCGATTGAGTCAATCGTATGAAGTTATTCATGCGTGTGGTCCATTCGCATGGGCCATTCGCATGAGAACTTCATTAAGTTAAGTTTGAATGTTTTATTTAATATAACATAATGTGCACTCATTCAAACATTCATACACCCAATCAATTCAATCACAACTCATTAATGAAATATTAAACATCACAAGTAACAAACAATTCATTTCATTTCATTAATCAATACAACTTACGTCATAATCAGACAGACAAGTTCATTACATTATAAATTATGATCTAGGGACATACATGCATCAACAGGTATATAAACCCATTTCCCAGCCCTAATCACTCATCTTCATCTTCTTCATCTTCTTCATTCTCTCTACACTATCTTCTTCATTCTAGCACCAAATTCAACCCGCTTGGTCTCGTTTTCGTCGTCTAGACTTCATCACAGCCTAGTCTACTCTATTCTAGTAGGTAGACGACCTTGGTTGCCCCCTTTCTTGCTTATTCACGGTTGTCCAAACTAGGGTTTCGAGTGTTCGGGTTCAACCCGAACACATGAGGTCGTGTGGGTGCGTGTGAGGTCTTTCTGCTTGTGTTTCTTGTTTGTGCATGTTTGTAGAGTGTTTCTGGAAGTCCTTGTTGTGTAAAACTCGTGTTTAGAGCAGCCAAAGGCTGCTCAGCCCGACCACAGTCGCGATTCTGCTGTCCAGGCGACTGGGTCTGTCATGCGATTGAGTCGTGCGACTGGGTGAGTCGTGCGACTGAGCCATGCGTTTGAGTCAATCGTGCGACTGAGTTGTGCGACTGGGTATGTCGTGCGACTGAGTCGTGCGACTGTGTGAATGTATGCGATTGAGTCATGTGAGCGAATGAATGTGTGCGATTGAGTCAGGTGATATATTGAATGTATGCGATTGTGCGTGTTTCGCACGACTGGAGTCCAATCGCACGAATGAAGGTTCAATCTGTCACACCCCAACCTTGACGGCGGAAACGTCGAGGAGTGAGAGTTAAGATCGTTCACAGCCACATAACGCTATTAATAATCCAAATATAATTTAAACATAAGTTTCAATTGTATCATTACAAACATAAGTCTCAAAGAAATTAAAAGCATAACATAGAATGTAACAAATCATTCTTATTTCATTTAATTAACTAGGTCCATTCCTAGATGTGCAAGCTTCAAAGAGTAGAACATAAACTTGGGGTATACCTGAAACATGTTAAAAATAAAAGGGTCAACATAAAAATATTGGTGAGCATTCCATAGTTTTCAATACATAAGTATATAAAAGATGGCAATTCAAGTCATAAGTTAGTGAATCAAGTGATTAGGGATGTTATGAACAATGCAACAATCAAACCTCGACAATGTTTTACAAGTCTCAAACGTTTAAAAGTATATACGATCAGCTAAGTGTGCTTGGATCAACCAAAGCAGGCTTGTCTTACCCATAGATCTATGACTTCGCTGGGCTAGCAATAGTTAATGATTGTACATATAACGCCATAACATGGTAACCACAAAAGTTCAACTAACCACAACTTTACAAGATGAATTGCCATAGGTTTACAAGTCTCAAATAAGTTTACAAGTGCAATGATAATAAGTTAACATGTTTCACCCCAAAGTGTGAAAATAAGCAAAAGGGGTATGGAAATACTCACATTGATATATGCATTTCAAGATGATATAAAAGATTAAAAGATAATCCAACGTATCCATTACAAGGCACCTAACATATATATTACAAGGTAAAGATTAAAGTTAATAATAAGTTTAACGTTCTATTAATGATTAGGGTTTTGATAGTTTTAAGGAGTTTTGACAAATAACTAAATTTATAGATTAATTATTCTTATTTTAAACCCATTAGAAGAATTATATATGTATTTAAGTATTTTAAAAATGAAATTAAATATAATGATGAGGAGGTTCAATATACAATTAAGTCTTTTTAATTATCTAAGAATAATAAGAAAATAGCATTTTGATTAATAACAAAATATTAATTAGCTAAAATATGTTTTATAATAATATTCTTAAATATTTTAAGTAATTATATATAATTACTACAATTATGAATTTAATTCTTTAAACAATTAAGTGTTCATAAATATTTTTAAGTCCAACCAAATATAAATAAATATTTAATTAATTTAAAAGAAAACCTTTTGTAACAACTAATAAAGTTTAAATATAAAAATTTAAATAAATACATTTTTTTCTTTAAAACAAAACAATCATGATTTTAGAAGTAACGTTTGGATCAATGAAAATTTATTAATATAAACCATCATTTTAAATCCATTTTATAAGGAATAACTAAAAGATTTATATATATTTATATATATATATATATATATATATATACATACATATATATATATATATATATATATATATATATATATATATATATATATATATATATTTATATTTATGAATATATTTAAATTAGAAAAATTTCAAAAAATATTTTAGTGTCTAAAATCTTTATATTAATTATCAAAAATGATTTTTATATTAATTATAAATTTTCTGTAATTTTATTTGTAAGCAAAAAGGCTTAAAAAAATAAAACAAAATAAATGGAGGTGCCCGGGTTCGAACCCGGGACCTCAAGGTGGACTGTGTGCATTTACCAATTAGGCTGGGCGCCTATGCCTGATAAAATCCCATTTCTATATCTTATAAACCAAATCAAACAGAATCCCCCCAAATATCAAGAACCCTAATTTCGATTTGTTCCAAATTGAACCCAAATCCATTGTTGTTAATGTCGATTATCATGGGGCTTTTGATCCCCATGTATAGACGAGTGTATAGGTGTGTTATTTACCTGTTAAAGATTCGATTGTTGGTACCACGACTCGAAGGTTAGTCGCGGCCAATCGTGGGTTCAATGGATGATCAAATGAAGACTACAATCAAATTAACTTCGTGGGGAGCTTCGAATGGTGATGCTAAGTAAAACCCCTCATCTAATTTTGTGTAACTGAGCTTCGAAGATGGTTAACGATTAAGTTGCAGGTGAGAACGATTTTGGTGATCGATTTTGGAGTATGCGAGTGTTGTGAGAGTAATTGATGTTACAGAAACTTTTAAGAAGTTAATTAGAAGGTTTCCCTTGTTTAAGCGTGTTCAATTCTTTCAGTTTTGTTTCAAACGAGTTTAAATTTGCATTCAAGGTTTCGGTTTCAAGTTTAGATGTTCATTACAGCAATTAGAACCAAATTAAATGTGGTAGCAGGTTCGAGTGACGGTCGCGAATGGTTGGGACGTTTTAATTTGCATCTAATTTAACGTTTTGTTGAGGTTTTGGAGTGGCCGGAGCTCGGCCGGAACCCGGCCGGAGCACACGCCGGAAATACGGGGGCATGGGGGAAAAGGTTTGGGTTTCTGATTTTTTACACATTTAGTCCCTATTATTTCAATAGTTCATTATTTTATGCCCAAAATTTAGTATTTAAGTTTCTAAATTAACAGTTTGGCCCCTGAAGTTTGAAGTGTTATTATTTCATGTATAACTTAATAATTTCAAGTTTTAAGATAATAGAAACTTGTATTATTTTTATTTATTTCAAAGATTAACACTTATTATGATTATTATTATTAATCTTGTTGTTATGATTATTATTTTTATTAATACTAATATTATTATTATTAGTGTCATTATTATAATAATAATAATAATAGTCATTATTTTATTTAAGATTATTAACACCACAAATTTTATAATAATAAGTAAACATTATAACACTTATAATGTTGTTATTGTTATATTAATTTGTTAATCACCAGATTAATTATTAAGCATAATAAATCCTCAAAGTTTCAAAATTTACATAAGAGGCCCTTTTAAAACTTAACAAAGTTTACTTTTAATTTAACGAAATTAAGAGATGTCACACAATCGTACGAATGTAGCTGATTCGCACGATTGAAGGTTGATTCGTGCGTATGGAGGTTGAGTCGTGCGATTGGGTGTTGTGTGGTACGACTGAATGCCAGTCATACGAATGAAGGCTCAATCGTACGAATGAAGCTGATTCGCACGACTGAGGGTTGATTCGTGCGTATGGAGGTTGAGTCGTGCGTCTGGTCTTGTCGTGCGACTGTAATTGTTGTGTGATTTCCTTCTTGTGCGTGGTGTGTGTAGGCCGTGTGATGTTGAGGTAACATTAACACAGTTGCCATTGTGCGGCCACAAAGATTAAAGTCAACGCTAAAAAGGCCACAAATACTATTCAAAATCAAATCAATCTAACGTTTTACAATTATCAACTGACTTATAACTATTGATATTTAACTAATACTTCTTCAATAACAATGAAACTCTTACACAAATATCATCAGCAATGGCGACAATGTCTAGTACTTGGATCTACATAAGATCTAGTACGCGTGTCTGTTTGTGTGTGTTACACGCGACCCAGCCGATACAACCCGATCTGACCGATCATTATTATGCGCTTATTTCATATCATTAATGCTTAACAATAACTGTCAATAGGTGTTTGACCATTCATTTGCATTCAACATTTGGATACATTAAACTTAACAAGTGAGTTTTGTGGCCCCTTTTTACGCTTATACAATATTTCAATCATTTACAACTTGGGGGAAAAGTATGATCACCCATTTTCTATGCTGTACAACTTACTTACATTTTACATACAAGGAATCAACGTGATATTGTGTTACAAGTACTTATCTGATACATGCTTGGGTCTGCTATGTGGTTCTATCTTTGCAACTATTTAATTCCGGTGTGGGAACCGACGGTTAGGTATTTGTAGTACTACTGGGTTGACACCCCCACCCTTGTTCGATGGTATACTAGTTGGTACCATCAGTGGCCAGGAACGGGCCCTTGGGTGAATATATGCCGACAATTTCTTTGTGTACGTCGCTAGGTTTGGTTGCAAAGCTCATTGTCATGTGATTTTACTTGTTTATATAACTGTATTCACGGTATTCCACATCATTTACTATACAGCATCACTTACTTAATTATTACTTAAACCTGCGAGCTCACCAACAATTATGTTGACCGTTTTGAGCATATCTTTTCAGGTGATCATGCAAACTGAGGATCTAGGTGTGCTGCCTTAGTGGAGACCCTAGGATGCATTTTGAGACTTAACATGTTTTGACAACAATTATTTTTTAACAATGTTGCAGTCTGTGTAAACAAATACAATCTTTTGATACTTGTTCCCGGGTTGTGGGAATTCATATTACAATTTCATCTTTATTTGATTATGTGAATCGTTTATCATGTTTATGCTTATGGCTATGTTGTCGTGAACATTGACTAAACACGACACAAGTCCCCTTGTTGCCAGGTGTCGTCATGACACGCTTGTCATCATTTATTATATTGCATCTCTATCGCTTACCATGTGTTATGACGATCCCAATCTCGTTACATCCCCATGTTTCCGCTTTTAGCGGGGTGTGACAGGTTTCTTCCAAAAACTCCAGTTTGCCCAAATGGTCCATATTGATGTATAATGTGAATGTGTTAGAACCTTACCATAATAGATCTAACATTCCGACCATCGTTGACGTCTATAATTCACCACCGAGTGATCAAAACGATAATGGGGTTCTATACGTCACATATATGCCCATATATAGCCATTATTTGTATTCACAAGGTTCTGAGGATTACCGAAGAGAACCGAGCTTTTACACATTGTTTCTAAGCCAAACAAACACCCATGAGCATTTCTACGAACCTTGAGCCTTTCAAGGAGTCAAAACCATAGAGAGAGGGTAGACCAAGAGTGATTTGTGTAAATGAGATAAAAGTCGGATTTTTGGGTTTTTATACCGCTATTACCCGACTAGCCACCGTTGCGGACCGCTAAGCACGCATTGGTGGTCCCGTTACCGACTTAAAATAGATTATTCGAATATTGTAAATGGAATATTCGCATCTTGGAAAGGAATATTACTCGCAGACCATTATGCAAAACCATGGCGGTGGGCGACCACCATGGTGGGCCGTTACCTCTTAACCTTGGCAGTTCGCTATGAAATCCAAAACAACTACATATTTCTACATCGATCATGGCTAAACGATCTTTTTGTATATTATTGTTCTCTCAAAACAACTACATATGGATAAACGATCTTGTTCTTTCTACATCCATCATGTATTAATTAGGAGGAGTTTATTAAATGAGAGCGAGATAGGAAATATTACATAAAACACTTATATCTTATGCTTCGAAAGCTATAACATGCATCTTAAAAAGTCTGTTAAATTATAATTGAGACCATAATAGATTATAGATTATTATCTTATTGCATCTACCCCACAAAAATATATTTATCACAACCTTCATATCTTTAATCTTAATGGATACATCTTCAAGTCATGCATGATATTTCTCCAAATGTCTCGTCGTCATATTCGTTCATCATACTCACATGAATCATAAACTATCAAGAACAATGGTTTAGACCTATATCAACTTATGAATTAAACAAAAAATACAAAACAAAAATGATTACACAAAATCTTAGAGTAATACTTAAGTCTCTCACACAGAAACAATCAAGACTAACAACAGGCTAGTCAGAACCAGATACTAAAACCAATGTTGTAAAAATCGCTAAGCGCTAGTCGGGTGGCGAGGTAGGGACTAGAGATTAATCGGATTGGAATTTTCATATATAATTTTTAGTTTTATATATAAATACACACATTTTAATATGTAAATTTAATAAAAAAAAAGTTCAGTTATATATATAAATATATATATTTGGCCGGAATTTCTAAGTTTTTGCCGGATTTTCCAAGTTTTGGCCAGAATTTTTGAAAGTCGCCAGAAACTCGCCGGAACCCTACCGGAATTTCTCTGGAATCACCGATTTTTGGCCGATTAAGACCGTCTAAGTCCGATTTTGACCAAGGTTGACCGATTACCGAATATTGCCTCTGATTACATGAAATCGCCAAGGTTGATTTCTGATTCCTCGCCAATTAATCGACGTCTAGCACCGATTTTTACAACACTAACTAGAACTATATCACGAAACACTAACAGATCTTTCACTGGAAACATAATGAAAAACTCCAGAACACAAGTACGGAAAAACAAATAGCATATGAAGATGAGAGAAAATAGATCTGATATTTTTTTATTAATCTCTTAGCAACAATATCTCTCTTGTACATATAGCCTCCAGCCAGGAACCAGACCTATATTGGAGATCCATGACCCGTGTGTGATTTTGAGACGAAACGGGTCACTAGAACTAGATAGAACAAACTCCACACCTCCAACCCAAATTCCACTACTCCAGCCCAAACCTTAAAGCACATAAAGCCAGTCTAGCAACCCATACGAAAATATGCAAAAAGAATAAACCAAACATAAGAAATAAAACAAATTAAAATGTATATTTTGTGGAATTGCCAATATTTTAACATCCACCTTTAATTCAAGCAACAAATACATTAAATAAGTCCAACCTTTTACACCTCTCGTTATGGGTACCAACTAAAAGGCCATTTGTAAAAATGTTAGCTAATTGTAACTTTGACCGAATGCAATGAATTTTAATAACACCAGTGGAGATTTTTTCATGCAAAAAAATTCGATTTCAAAGTATTTGGTATAATTAAGAAAAATAGCATTTGATGCACTAGATATTGCAATCGAATAGTCACAAAATAAGGAAACAACAAGACTAATCAAAACTTTTAATTCCTCCAACAGGTTGATAAGCCATATGACCTCGAACGTAGTTGAGCATATGGATCTGTACTTAGCTTTGCAAGTCAAGCGAGAAATTGTACCTTATATTTTTGCTTTTCCACGAAATTAACAACTTACCAAAGAATACACAAAACTTCGTGACAGATATCCAAAAGGTCGTGCGTTTTCCCTAGTCTGAATGAGAGAAGATTGACAAATCTAAGCAATCTGATTTTTCGTTTAAAACATATTTCCCACGTGAGCTTTCCAGATATCTCAAAAGTCTTGAAGCTATCTGAATATGACATTGAGAGGGTTTGTGCATAAAGTGACTTATAAATTGAACTGTATACGATGTACATGTTCTGGTATGAGACAGATACCTGCCTTTCTTTCTTTTCCAGGAGGGGTGGGCCAATCACTAATGGATCAATTTTTCTATAAGTTATTGAAGCTCACTTACATCACTGAACAAAGACTCAATGTTTTCAAAATCAACTGTACTAAATAATTATGTTCAAGAGGTGTGCTAATTAGTTTACAACATCCATACCAAACTCTTCTAAGAGTCCTATGCAATACTTACTTTAAGATAAACACAAATGGTTACCATGTTAATTGAATTCTATACCAAGGAAATACTTTACTTAGTCTTTTATAAGCTACTTGATCTTTTTGCTCAAGAGCTGATGTTTTAGAAACTACTTGATCTTATCCATTTCTTCAAGATTGTTTTCAATAACTATTATATTGTCAACATAGATAAGAAGAATAATCATGATAGTCGATGCATCTTGTATAAATAGGAGTAATTACATTAACTTTGAACAAAATCGAAGTTCAACAAAACACTTACAAGCTTTTTGTTCCACATATGTAGAGCTTGTTTGAGCCCGTAGGGAGACATAGACAATTTACAAACTTTTGTATCCTTTTCAAAATAATACCCTCTAGGAATACAAGAATGCATTATTAATGTCTAGCTGAAAAAAGGACCAGCCGTTGTGTACAACTAGGGATAGAATACTCATAATAGTGACCATTTTTACAACTAAAAAAGGTCTCGTCAAAGTCAATACCCTCCCATTTACTAAACCCATCTACAACTAAGAGAACTTTGTATCTATCTATCTATCTCACCCATGGACTTATACTTAAGTTTTTAAACCCACTTGCAACCTAAAGGTTTTCTACCCTCAGGTAAATCAACTAATTCCCATGTGTTGTTTCGATGCAAAGCATCCATCTCTTCATTCTAGCACACTCTCAATCCATAATGTAAGAGGGAGATCCAATTGAAAAATCAAAGTACGAGCAACATTAAGAAGGTGTCGATATTTCCCTTCCACAATACCATTTTGTTAAGGAGTATAAGCACAAGAGGTTTGATGTATAATTCCATTTTTTTTGTGTGAAAGACAACATTTGATTATTTATAACTCGAAACCATCATCACTTCTAAGAATTTTTGTTCTTTATTCAAACTGATTTTTTATAAGATTTAAACAAATTTTTATGTTTTAAAAAAGTTCACTTTTGTGCATTAACAAATATACCCAAACAACACAGTAGAAGTCATCTACAATAGTAAGGAAATATCGATAACCATCTTAGCTGCTAAATTTGTATGGTCCCTAGACATCAAGAAAGAGGAGTGATTACTAAGAGGGAAAGGTTCACGAGTTGTTTAGCTCTATGAAAAACATCACAGGGATATACAATATCAAGAACTTTTATGTTTAGGTTATCTTGTAGAACCTTTAAGACATTGATTGAGGGATGACCTAACCTAAAGTGCCAAAGATTAGTGGAATCTATACTACTGAAACACACTTTACAAGTCTAGAAACATCATCGAGAAGTATAAACCATCCGTTTGTTTACAAGTCACCAGGGTTTTCTTTTTCTTTAAAAACAGAATTCTATCCTAGTTATAATAGTTATGCTCATCAAAAACTATGAATAGCTTATTATCTTTTGCAAGTTTAATAGACATAAGGTTCATAATGTATTCAAGGATGACAACCACATCAGTTCAGACTACTTTTTTTATTTAATTTTAAAGAACTAACTTTGGTTACTAAAGAAGTTGTGGCATTCAAATGATTGATTCTTATATTGAATTAAGTTGCATCAATCTAGATTAAAAAGGCCTTTTTCAGAGTTAGTCGTATGCTGATTTGCCTAGAGTCAATCATCCAATCCGACTTGAGTGATGAGATCATACCAGAAGTAAACCCATAGCCCACTTTACTAGACTAGTTAGCAGCAAATAAACTAGAAACATTACCTCCAATAGTAGGGCTTTGAGAATTCTCACTAGTATTATTATTAAGAAGAGCTAAAAGCTTGGTAATCTGGTAAGAGGTTAGAGAAGGAGTGGTGGAGGTCAAACATGAACCGGTAAGCTTGGTAATTTGTTTTATGACCCTGGATAGGAGGTTTTGTCTAGACCAAGATGGGTATCCTATTAACTCATAACACCTCTCCATAGTATGTTTGAATCTATTATAGTATGAACATTTAATATTTGGATCGGGACTTGTTTTTACCCTTTTTATGATTGAATTTTAAGACAAATATCCATTCTAAGTTTTTGAAGAAACGTTTGAGCCCTTGTGAGACTCTTCCCTAGAAATAATTGAGAAAGTTATTTTGATTGTAGGAAGATGGTCTTTTGTTAGGAGAGTGGTTCTAACAGGATGATTATTTCATCGAAATGAATTAAGAATTACATTAGCTTTGTTAATTGATTTAAAATCATTAAAATATTTTGATGCCCGCAAGTACAAGGTGAAGTTGGATCATAGCTTTGAATTGTTTTCACATTGTATTAAAATTGTGATAGTATTCTGAAATAGTTGAACCATTTTGACTTATCATATTCATTTTTTGATATACATTAAAGACCACTAATCCATGTACCTTATCATATGTTTCTTAAATCTTGCCAGACCTTAGAAGCTAAATGATAATATACTCGTCCAAAATAAAATTCTTCTAAAACTGAGTTTAAGTCCAAGTTAAAATAAGCAAATTGCATCTAGCCCATTGTTTGGGTTTTTCAAATGTACCATCAGCGAAACCAACCTTGTTTTTAACTTATAAAACTAGTTTAAAAGAAAATCGCCCACACTGCATAAATTTCAATCCCTTTTAGTTTTATATTTACAATTGTTAGACTTCTAGAATCACTTACATGCAGATGCAGAATGTCACTAGCCTCTATTTTGCTAGCGTCAAGTTTTCACACCAATCTTATATTAGTAGACCAAGGATTAGCCAGATCTGTGGATGCAATCACACAACAGTGAGTAACATACAATGATTCTCAAAATAGCATCTGTAACTATACTAATGCATAGAGGTGTACAAACCGGTTCGTGGGGTCAAACCGGTTCGGGTTCAAAACCGAACCGGTTTTTTGGTCATGGAGTCAAACCGGTTTTTGTTCAAACCGGTTCGGGTTACAAACCGGTTTGGCTCACCGGATACTCGAACCTGTTAAACCGATTCAGACCGGTTTGAAACCGGTTTTTTTAATAAACCGGTTTTAGAACCGGTTTAACCGGTTTTTAACTATTGAAACCGGTTTATAAACCAGTTTTGAGGGTGGGGTTACCAAACCGGCATACAAACCGGCGGTTCGGGTCGGTTTGGGATCGGTTTGGGCCAAACCGGTTTTTCTTTGAAACCGGTTCCGGTTTTTTTGGCCGAACCGGTTCCCGAACCGGTTTTTTTGCCCATGACTATTAATGCAGCACAGAAAAGAACAAAGGATGGCTTTCCCTGTTTAAATCATAGCACTGATATAGGGTTGTACAAAAAGTTCGTGGCTCGAAGTTCGCTCGAGAAAAGCTCGAAAAAAGCTTGGCTCGAAAAAAGCTCGTATCTAAACGAGCCAGCTCGGCTCAGCTCGGCTCGAGTTCTAAATGAGCCGAACTCGAGCCGGGGTTAGCTCGGTTTGAGCTCAGCTCGTGGCTCGGCTCATGACTCGGTGCATATAATATATGTATATGTATATGTATATGTATATGTATATGTATATGTATATGTATATGTATATGTATATGTATATGTATATGTATATGTATATGTATATGTATGTATGTATGTATGTATGTATATATATATATATATATATATATATATATATATATATATATATATATATATATATATATATATATATATATATATAGTATAATAATAATAATAACTACTACTATTATTATTATGATTATTATTTTTATATTAGGATTTAAAAAGGTTTTATTAAAATAAAAATGGTTTATTTTTAGAAACATTTAGTATTTTGTTTAAAAAATATATAACTTGATAGTAAATTGTTTATATTCAAATAATGATCTTTGTTTTCCTAAGTACGGAGTATCCAACAAAAAGTAAAATTCCTAACATATATTTTTTGTGTTTTCATATAAATTAATATGAAAAAAAAAATAAATCGAGCCGGCTCGAATGAGCCTCGAGCTGGCTCGAGCTTTTCACAAGCCGAACTCGAGCCGGTGTTTTGAGCTTGTTAAAATTTTCGAATCAGCTCGGCTCCACTCGATAAGCTTCGAGCTCGAGCTCGAACCCATTCTGGCTCGGCTCGACTTGGCTCGTTTACAGCCCTACACTGCTACCCTTAACCCGGACAAACAAATGTCTAAACAATGTAACTAATAAGTATGAAATAAAAAAAAATTAAGAGGCGGAGAATAAGAAAGATCTCACAAGAAAGTGGCCCTTTACGGATATTCCAAGTTTGTAAGACTTGTAACCTTTGTGGGTTACAAAATCTCAATGAAGAAGATAAACCACTAGCAACTAAGACTTGTAACCTTTGTGGGTTACACAACCTCTCTCTCACAAGAAGACAATAGATTCGAGTACAAGAGTACAGGTCCAAAGGACGAATCACGTGTTATTCTTTGACTTAATGAATCCGCAAGAGATAATCAATTTAAGTCGTAGACTAGGGTTTCAAGATTCAAAACCTTATCACCAAATAGAGCCACACAGATGGGAGATCTAGGATTTCAAGATATGAAACCCATACACCAGATAATCAGAACCAACAGCTCTTAGGATTTATAATTAAGGTTTGAACACACAAACCTTAGAATATGAACAATCAGAGAATATAACGGAACAACCATCGGCATTAAAGCCTACACTCTTATACCATGTCAAGGATAATGGTTTAAAGATATATCAATTCAAGAATCAAAAAAAAAGAATACAAAACAAAATTGATTATAGAGTGACACTCAATTCTCTTATACTTAAACAATTAAGACTAATAACAAGCTAGCCAGAACGAGAAACTGAAACTCCACCATAAAACTCAACATATCTTTCGATGAGAACAAAATGTAAAACACTAGAACACAAGAGCAGAAAGACATAGAGCATATGAAGATGAGAGAAAATAGATCATATATTTTTCTATTAATCTCTCAACAATAATATCTATCTTGAATACATAGCCTCCAACTAAAAACTAGATCTCTATTGGATATCTACACCTCGTGTGTGTTTTAGAGATGAAACAAGTCACTAGAACCCTATAGCAAACACTCCATAGCTCCAACCTATCTCCAAAGCTCTAGCCCAAATGCTTGTGCTCCAGCACAAATCTTCAATCCCGAGAAGCTAGTCCAGTAGTCCATACAAAAATATGCAAAAAGAAAAAACCAAACATAAGAAATAAAACAAATTACAATGTATTTGCTGAGGAATTACCCATATTTTAAGATAAACAACTTGCAATAGTAAAATTTGTTATAAAAATAACGTTTGATGTAAACTTAGATTTTCATAAATAATATCTTACCTCATATCCAAATTGAGATCTAACATATCTGAGACGTGTAGAGTTTTCCTTCTGACCTATATAAACGATAACCCGACATTTCATATCATTTGGTGCATCTCATGATACCCTAAAGCCTGTAGGTAATTCATTAATAGTGATGTGAAAGTAAAATTTGTTATAAAGCATACATCAGTAGTGTGTATCTCATGATACCCTAACGCCTATAGGTGACTCATTTAGGCCATTAGATAGAGCGTGATAGTAAAATGTGTTGTAAATGTTATAAAGCATACATATGTAGTATGTGATAGTGAATAATTGGTGTAGTTGGAGTGTGATGGTCAAAAGAGTTCATAATTATTAGAGTTGATTAGCTATATATTTTTGCTTGGTTTTAAAATTTAAAAAAAAAACTCAAATAACACTCACGTATGAGTGGGTTGACATTCTTTCCCTCAAATCTCTATCATACACCCTATCACATATCAAGGGCCGATGTTAGGGGAGTAATAGGCCTAGTTAGAAAGTAGAGGTGCACAAAGAACCCAGGCTCCCGACCTAACTCGACGACCGAATTGGGTCAACCCGACCCGATAGAACCCACCGGTTTCCCTTCTTACACTGAACTGAATTTTAACCCAGGTTCCATCTAATCCGACCCGACCCAGTCCAACCCAACCCATTTTATTTTTCTTTTATTTATTACAATTATCATTATACCTTTAAAAATTAAAATAATTCCCATTCGATTCTATAACTTATATATCAAGAAATAAAGGATTTTGATGTTGAACGAATGTGTAAACTAAGGTAGCAAGATGATTAAATACATATCAATGAAGAGCTGCTCAATTTGCAAGTGATTTCCACAAGTAACCTTAAATGAGAATTTTGTTTATAGATTTTTTAAATAAATAAAAAAAATTAAGCTAGCTTGGTTTTGAACCTAACCCGGTCTCAACACATTGCCTTTTTTGGTTAAAAAGTATTCTATGACCATTTTGACTTAAGACAGAATGATATATTTCGATATCAATATAGGTACCCATTTAATACCTATGAAAAACAATTTTAAAGGCCGTACATAATAAATAAACAAAGGAGGTGCATCGTAACTAATACCAACTCCAGAACATAAACCCAAACTGTTGTTGCACGAGGGCCTGTACTCACTCCGTTCACCTCCCCAGGGTATAAAGAGCTTTTTTTGTTTGATTTTTTTGTCTTTGGTTTTCTCTATACCCTATGGTGTAGCCAAGGAAGGCTCTGCTTCCCTGGCGGCTAGAGAGGATAAGCAATTTTATATATCTCTCCTACCAGATGTAGCTAGAAAAGAAAATACGAGGTATCGTCTTTCCTAGCGGCTAACCTGTAGTTACTTTGCCATTAAAAGCTGGCTGAAACAAGGGCTTTCTTCCGCAGCAAAAAACGGAGAAAAGGGGGCCCATGCCTGAAAGCCAGCTAAGGGAGGCAAAGGAACAAAGTCTGTCTAAACCGAAGAGGGGGAGGGGGTCCGGGGAGGGGGAGATGAAATCTCACAACTCCAACCGAAAACCCTTCCGAAGAAAAAACCAAAAAAAAAAAAGCAAACAAAACAACAGCTCTCCATACCAGTTCCCTGGGTATGGAGCCACATCAGTCGTTTGGCAAGGCTGTTCGCTTGGGGGCACTACTCCCCAAGGAGCCGAGAAGGGAAACATTGAGTCTTTTAGTTCAAACGCCCCCTTAACTCTGATCATAGCCATCTTGTATGTAGCCGGCAAGTTTCGCGGTTCGCATCCGGGTGGGGGGAAAGACTCCTCACTAACCCCTTATCGGTTGGAGAATGATAGCTCTTAAAGCTAAAGTTTATATGATCATTTAATAGATTTCTCATTTGAAACTTTTATGTGCTTACTCTATTCTCTCAGGTGCTCTCTATCTTCTGTCATGTGCACTCTCTCTTCTGTCATGTTCTTAAAGAACTAAAACTAAAGTTAAAGGATCGATCTTTTGAGTGTTCAAAACAAAAAGATTGAGGCTTTGAGTTTTCATGTCTGAAATTTGGTAACTACCCTACCCAATTAGCCCTTCCCAATTTCTATTAGGTAGGGTTCTATCCAACCTCAACCTAAACCGAAACCCGATCAAACCCAGTTCTAAAGATGTTGACATAAACTCAACCCTTGATCTGGTTCAACACGAACCATGTTAGGTTTTAATATATGAGAAAGATTTGATATTTCGTCAACTAGTGACAATGTGTTCTTACACCCTATATGAATTTGATAATATAAAGATGAAATTTTTGATAAAAAATCATATAAGAGAAAGGATTGATATTTCGTTAACTTCTAGAAAAGATAAAGATATTCCTACCACTTCAATAGTGTAAGGATTCCTATAAGTCTGATGAAACACAAAACATCCAAAGTCTCTCTGCAAGCAATGCACTAAAGAACTGAAGTAGAATTGCTTCGGAAGTTTTACACCATGCACTAGAAATATTCCAAGTGTAAAATCTTCCGAAGCCAAGACCAATATCTTCTGAAGCCAAAAGTGAAGTCTTCCGAAGCTTCAGAGACAAAGTCTTCCGAAGCCAAATAGTGAAGACAGATTTCTTCCGAAGACTTTTAAGGATATGCATTTATCTGATGTACTTTACTATAAAGTTGGACCACATTTCCGCTGCAACTCTGTAAAGTCACCAACTTACATGAGTTGGTGAAAAGGTCCATGCTTTTGGTAACTGTACATTGAGGTCTTGAGTCTGTAACTCTCTACTTTATGTACTTTATCCTTTTTATAATAGATAAGGATGTGAGCTATGGCATGTCATAGTCACAAGTCAAAAGGCAGATATGCCTTTTGATTCTACAATTAATTTTGTTTGTGTCTAGTCAATTGTATCCAGCTGGCTTTCAAAGTATAGCCGGCTGTAGGTTGTAGTATAAGTATTCTATGTTCTAGTATCTTTTTAATGCTTTGTAACACTTGTAATAGAACTTGAGAAAGCAATATACTGCATCCTTGAAACCCAATCTCTTGTGTTCTCTTGTTCTGTCTCTTACTTGTTACTTGTGTTCTTAGTATCATTATTGTGGTTAATCCAGTTTACTGTTTGATTAAGTTTGGTTAATCTCCTCTTTGTGTTGTTGTGTTGTAAGTGACCACCCTTCACCGGTCCAAGAGACAAGCTCTTCTCAAGCCTTTGTGTCTTCTGATGGAAGTTGTGCCAACTCTCTTTTCACTCTTGAAGACCTGGATTATATCCATCCAGATGATCTGGAATATATGGAAATAGTCCAACAGATGGCTCTTCTCACTCATAGAGCCAAGAAGTTCTACAAGAGAACTGGAAGGAGGTTTCCAAGCAATGCAACCAGTGGAAAGTTTGGCTTGGATAAAAGCAAAGTCAAGCGTTACAACTGTAACTTGATGGGCCACTTTGCTAAAGAGTGTAAGGCACCTAAAACAAATGGTGGCCAAGCACAAACTAGACCAAACTACACTGACAAAGCCCCTCAAAATGAGAAGCCAAAGCAACAAGCTGCTGTTGCTGTTGAAGAAGGAGGCTTTGACTGGAGCTTTCAGGTGGAAGATGCTTCTCCAAACCAAGCACTAATGGCAGATCATGATGAAGCCAAGGTATTGGAACATCTCTGTACTCCTGAATGCATTGCTAAAGTTAACAGATACAAGTCCTATAACTTGGAGATGAGATCTGATCTTGAGTCCTTAAACATTTTAAAATCTGATTTTAGAAGGTCAAGTCCAAGACTCCAAAGGTGGTGTGGAAGTCTAAGAAAGACAAGTGACTGAAGTTTCTCCATCACCAACAGCTCAAGATCCTTCTAGCACAACCATAGGATCTATTACTGTTGCATTACCTTCTATTATACTTAGTGAGCCCAAGACAAATAAGGCTTGGGTTTCCAAATGTAACTAATCATTTTCTTTGTGCATGAACAGCTCAAGACAAACAAGAATGTCTGGATCATTGATAGTGGTTGTTCCAGGCACATGACAGGCAATAGGTCACTACTCCATAACTTTGAGAGGATTGATGGAGGACCAGTTGCTTTTGGAGGAGATGAAGGTGGTTACATTTCTGGAAGGGGCAAGGTCACAAATGGTAAGCTCAGCATTGAAAAGGTAAACTTTGTCAAGGAGCTTGGGTACAATCTTCTGAGTGTATCCCAATTTTGTGATCAGAGTCATAACATGCTCTTTACTGAGCATGAGTGCATTGTTCTCAAGCCTGGAGTGGTCATTCCTCATGAGCACATCCTGCTTAGAGCCCCCAGGAAAGGGAACATGTACAAGATGGACTTGCAAGAAACATCTCCCTCCGGAGAAGTTTCATGCTTTCTGTCTAAAGCAAATAGTGATGAGTCTTTCTTATGGCATAAAAGAATGTGCCATGTAAACTTTAAAAACATGAATAAACTAATTTAACATGATTTGGTAACTGGAATGCCAAAGAAAGAGTTTACAAGTGATGATCATTGTGTTGCATGCCTGAAAAGGAAGCAACATAAGGTATCTCACAAGCCTAAGGAAAGAAACTCCATCACTACTCCCTTACACTTATTACATATGGATCTCTTTGGCTCCACCAGTGTAATGAGTCTAGGAAGGACCTCTTATTGTTTAGTGATCACAGATGATTTTACAAGATTCACTTGGGTTTTCTTTCTTAGAACTAAGGATGAGACCCCTGAGATTCTGAAGAATTTCATCTTAAAAATTGAGAATCAAAGTGATCACAAGGTCAAAACCATAAGATGTGATCAAGGAACTGAATTCAAGAATCAAATCCTTGATGCATTTTGTGATGAAAAAGGTATTACAAGACAATATAGTGCTCCCAGGACTCCTCAGCAAAATGATGTTGCTGAGAGGAGAAACAGGACACTAATTGAAGCTGCAAGAACTATGTTGTCTGACTCTAAACTGCCCATCACCTTCTGGGCAGAGGCAGTAAACACTGCTTGCTATGTGCAAAACAGAGTTTTAGTAGTTAAGACACATGGTAAGACTCCTTATGAACTTTGGCACAAGAGAAAACCTTTCATTGGTTTTCTCAGGTCATTTGGATGTCCTTGCACCATCTTGAATACCAAAGATCAAATTTCCAAATTTGCTGAGAAATCAGATGATGGACACTTCATTGGATACTCTTCCCAGGCTAAGGCTTATAGAGTATACAATCTCAGAACTAGAATTGTTAAGGAGTCAGCCAATATGACTTTTAATGAACACACACCCTGTGTGGCTGGTTCTGGTCCTGATTGGCTATTTGATCTTGATTTAGTTACCAACTGTTTTAACAAATCTTGTGAGAATGTTTCAGGATCTGCAGAAAATTTAAATACATGTGATCTGATCCAAGATTTGAGCTAGGAAGACCTTCAACTCATACATTTTCAGCTCCAGTTGGAACTACTTCAGCAAATAAGGTTTCTATCAGCACTACAATGACAAATTCAGCTGATACATCTGGGGTGCCTTTAAATTCCAGCTCAGAGGCTCCACAACCAGATAAAGATACCTCAATTGTGGAAGACAACAATGGTGATGGTGAAAGTGATCAGGAATTTCTTGATGCTAATAACCACACCATAGATGACAACATAAATGATGTCACACACTCATTGGATCAAGTCACTCTTGATAAGTGTGGTGCTGTGGAGGGTGAATCATCTATGCCATATCTAAATTTCCTAAATTTGGATCTTTCTCAGCAACTTGCTGTGATCCCTCAGCTTAGGATCCACAAGTCTCACCCCACCACAAACATCATTGGAGATGTTGTCACAGGGGTAAGAACAAGAGGACAAACCCATGAAGCAAATGTTTGTCTTCACTCTTGTTTCTCATCCCAGATAGAGCAAAAGAAAGTTGATGAAGCTCTAAAGGATGGAAGTTGGGTTGAAGCTATGCAACAAGAGTTGCTTCAATTCAAAAGGCAAAAAGTTTGGAACCTTTGTCCTCTTTCTCATGGGAAGACTATCATTGGAACCAAATGGGTGTTTAGGAATAAAAAGGATGATAGAGGCATTATCATCAAGAACAAGGCAAGACTAGTTGTTCAAGGATACACACAAGAAGAAGGGATTGACTACACTGATGTCTTTGCTCCTGTAGCAAGATTAGAAGCTGTTAGGATATTCCTGGCATTTGCTGCATCCAAGAACTTCAAGGTCTTTCAACTTGATGTGAAGTGTGCTTTTCTGTATGGAGTGATTGATAAAGAGGTGTATGTCAAACAGCCACCTGGTTTTGTAGACCCTGATCATCCTGATTATGTCTGCAAGCTTGACAAAGCTCTTTATGGGTTGCATCAGGCACCCAGGAAGTGGTATGAGACATTGTCTGAGTATCTTTGTAAACATGGATACAGGAGAGGTACTATAGATGGAACTCTCTTCATCAAAGGACAAGGGAATGACTTATTGCTAGTTCAAGTGTATGTAGATGACATCATCTTTGGTTCAACTAATCCAAAGCTCTGCAAAGACTTTGAGAAGCTGATGAAAGACAGATTTGAAATGAGTGCAATGGGAGAACTCAATTTCTTTCTGGGAATTCAAGTGAAGCAAGTTGAAGATGGCATCTTCATAAGTTAGTCAAAGTATGTTCAGGACATACTCAAGAGATTCAACATGACTGATTGTAAAATTGCTAAGACACCCATAGCCAGAAACCACTCCCTTGGACCTGATCTTGAGGGGGAGTGTGTAGATGAACACTTATACAGGGCTATAATTAGGTCTCTTATGTATCTTACAGCTAGCAGGCCTGATATCATGTTTGCTACATGTATTTGTGCAAGATATCAAGCCAATCCTAAGATGTCTCACCTCATCACTGTCAAAAGGATTTTAAGATACCTCAAAGGTGCTTCAACACTTGGTTTATGGTATCCAAAGAATCCTGACTTCAATCTGTATGCTTATACAGATAGTGATTATGGTGGTTGCAATATGACTGCAAAGTCTACATCTGGGGGATGTCAATTCCTTGGTGGAAGGGTTGTCTCATGGAAATGTAAGAAACAATCCTGTGTGTCTGCATCAACTGCTGAGGCTGAATACATTGCTGCTGCAAGTTGCTGTGCTCAAGTGCTTTGGATTCAAAATCAGATGTTTGACTATGGATTTAACTTCAAGGAGACTCCTATCCACATAGACAACAATAGTGCTATCTCTATCACTGAGAACCCTGTGCAGCACTCAAGGACCAAACACATCAATAAAAGGTATCATTTAATAAGAGATAACTATGAAAGGGATTAATTAAACTAGTCAAAGTTCATACAGATGAACAATATGTTGATCTGTTTACAAAAGCTTTTGATGAACAGAGATTTAAGTATCTAATATCAGCCATTGGGATGATTAACTTTGAGTAGATCTTTTCTTAAAACTAATTCTAATTATTTCTTAAAATATGTGTGTCCTATAGTTCATCACTTTCATAAGCTCATGCTTCTTTGGATATCAAATCCTTTTTGAAGACTTTCCTTAGATTCTTGAAAATTTTCTGATCCTTCGGAAGATATATTTTTTTACCTTCGGAAGTAAATCATGTCTTCAAAAGAAATAACTGTCTAAGAAATTTTACCTTCGGAAGAGGTTTCAATCTATCTTCCAAAGCTTAAATACTTGTCTCATACACTTATTTGTTTTTAAGGACTTTTTCCTTCCGAATCAAAATTAATTCTCGGAAGCTTTGTTGTTTTATATACAAAGCATTCAAGTGTTTATTTCTCTTCCGAAGCAAAATTTTCAAGATTCTCAGGAAAATCTTCCGAAGTCATTTTAGCTTCGGAAGCTTTTTCATTAAAACTTCCGAAGTTGATTTACCTTCGGAAGCTTTTCGAATTACAAGAAAACTACTTTTTGAGCAAAAGTAAACTACTTTTTCAGAGGTGGGACCGACATTCGGATTTCAAAGTTTATCCTCTTTCATTAACTTTGGCTCAAATCCTTTTCACATAAATACCCAACGGTTCCCCCTCTCACTCACTATCTTCCTCAATTCTACTATTCCTCAAACCTAATTCCCAAACCGCCTTTGCTTTTCACCTTTCTTCATCCTTAAGCTTCTCAAATGGCCAACCTTAACCTCAGAAACAACCCAGATTTCTCCATGCAACTTCACAGGCAACACAATCAGGTTGCTCTGTTAAGCTTGAGAAGGATGAAAGTTTTTCAGAGATTTGCCAGTTCTTAGCTCTATCCAATTATTTCACCTCCCTAACCATTGATCCTACTCTCTATGAGGATCATCTGCTTGAATTGTGGAACACCTGCCAAGAGGTCATCATGGATGGGGAGAAGGCACTGTCTGCCACAGTGCAAGGGAGGACAATCTTCATCACTCCGGCCATCATCAACACTCATTTGTAGCTGGATGATGAAGAAGGTGAGTTGTCCTTCCCAAAGGAAGCTGTCAATCATTCCTTTGAGCAGATGGGCTATGAGGGATATTTCTCTGTAAAGACTTTCAGGAAAGGGAAGGTCTCATCCCAGTGGAAATACCTACTCCATATGGTTATCCACAGCTTGTCAAACAAGCATGGAGGGTAGGACCAGATTCCTGAGGATCTCTTCTTCATAGTGCATGGAATGGTTCAAGGGGTCAAGTTCAGGTACTCTCAATTTGTCTATACCAATTTACTTGCTAACTTGGACTCCTTAGAATATTATATGTTTCCTAGATATGTTCAACACATTCTCAACTGTGAACTGGGCTCACAGTTGAAGGAAACAGATAATGTTCTTAAATTGGGACAGATGAAGCCCGGCATCTTTAAAATCATGAAGAAGCCAACTGTAGGCTTCTCAGGGGTAGAAACAGCCCTTGTCCCCAAAATGTTAGAGCTCATTGCTCAAGGTGACAACCTAGCAACACAAGCTAGTTTTGAACCCACACCTTCTACCTCTCTACCACTAAAAAGGCCTCAAGTAACCCTCACATACAAAAGAAAATCCAAACGAACCCCTGCTCAAGCTATTGAGTCTGTGCAGGTCCCTATATACTCACCTTTACATGAGGAAGTGGACACTAGAGCTCCCACTTCCCCTGAGGAGCAAACCACTCCCATCTCTTCAACTATCAGGGCTGAGGTTCCTCATGCTCTCCCTGATGAGCTCACAAGCCCAACTGCCTTAAGCCTTCACTCTGAGTCTCAACACTCAAGTGAACAACCTTCAGGGGACAGTTACCATCCCCAGCCTTTAGATCTAAATCAACCCATTCCCAACCTTTCATTCTATATTGATGAAGACTTAGGTTTTAGTGAGTACCATGAGTCTCTCTTCTCTTCCCCTACTCAAAGAGAGATGAGTACTCCTGAGTCTCCTCAGTCTAGCCCACATCAGTCACCTATAACTGAGGTGGATACTTCTGAACCTGTTCAGGATATCCATATGGAAGAGGATCTCACTTTTGCAAGTGATTATATTATTAAGATCTCAACCATGGAAACTCAGCCCATTGACATCTCAACTGAGAATGTCAATGAGTAGAGGAAGTCCAGCAGCCAAGAACCTGAAGCTGGTGGTGAGAGAGAGGACTTTGGTCCAATCATCTCATCCCCCAATGAGTCTTCTGATGAAGATGAGGGGAATATGAGACTAATGGTGCAGAAATTGTCCAAAACATGCACTTACCTAGTCTCAAAGGTCAGTCACCTTGAATCTCAGGTGACTACCTTACACAACAGGGTCAATTATCAGCAACTTGAGATTTTATATCTTAAGGAAAAACTAGCTGGGAGACCTTTAAGAAGAGCTCAACCAGGAACACAAGAACCTGTAGATGTTATTGATCTATCCTCCAGCTCACCTATGCAAGTGGGTGATGCTACCAAAAAGGGAGAGAAAGTCATTGCAGCCACATAACCTGGGAGTTCTTCACAGAGAGTGGACATTGAGGACTCACCATCCTCACTTGCAATTGTGCATTCTCAGCAACTTCCTCAAATTCACAGTAATGTGGACTTCACAAACTCCTACATACAAAGTCTGTTTGAGGAAGGGATACCAAGGGCTATGTCATCCTCACCATCTTCCAATCACATCATTAGGTGGAGGTATGACAACATCAGAAAAGCCCTAATCATCATAAGAGTTCAAGGACAACAAGAATCTTCAATTTTCAGACTTTGAACTACTATGAAGGTCTGGATCTAGTCAACATGCCACTTGTCAACCCAAGCAAATCAAGACAAGCTGACAGACTAGCTCAAAGAATCCAAGACAGGATCACTGCAGAGTTCAGCTTCAGAAGGAGACTTAGGCAATCAGGTAATGCCATCGGTCAACTGGATGTTGAGGCAGACCCTAAGATTAGTTTCATAGGGGAAACCTTGACTGAAGGCCAGTGGCAAAACCTGAGACCCCTGTCTCATCATCATCAACTGCTGCAGAGATCCACATTCCTTCTGAGACACCTGCTGGTGAAGGTGCTTCTCAACCTTTCTCTGGCCTGAGCTCAGATGCTGCAACAAGCAATGAAGGCCAAAGCTCTCTCCACCCTGAGTCACAAAGGTCTGTGAGTGACAAAGGGAAAAGAAAGATGGCATCTGAGGAGATTGAGGAGGAGGAGAGAGAGAGAGAGAGGAAAAGGAGGCTGAGGGGAGAAAGTTCCTCTACTGAGTCTTCAAGACTCATGGAGTCTGTTAACAGGGCTGCCCCCAGACCAGATACTCAGAATGATGAGTTAAGGGCAGTCAGGATAAATTATCTGCAAACAAGGAACTATGACATAGACAGTGTCATTTCTCTCCCCTTAGATGAACTAAATGAACTGGCTGACATGGAAGTGTCAAGAGAGATGAAAGAAAAAGAGGATGCAAGGTTACTTCTCCAATTCAAAGAGGAGAAGAGACAGAAAAGACTCTACAAGCATGCTCCTACTCTCTCCCCAGTTCAAGAAAGCCCTGTATAAGAAGATGTGGTTCAACAAGAACCTCAAGTAGACAAAGAAGAAGATAGGATCAAAATGATCAACTACCTGAGTGCCACAGGCTTCTATTAGGCAGATGCACTTCTTCCCTTGTCCTATGACTATGTTGAGTTTGAGTACTTAAAACAATTTTAGCTTGAGTTAGTCAAAGACAGAAAGACAACTAAGAAGAAGCTAAGGGAAGAAGCTGCAAAATCAAGAGCTATCATCCAAAAAGGCATGAAGAAGTCTGCTGACAGGCAGAGGATGATGAGCTTCTTGAAGCTGTATGGATTCTCTGGAAGGAGACTTGGCCCCATGTCTCTATCTACTATGGACGAGCATATTAGGGTGATCAAGCAGAAGATTAAAAGTGGAGAGCTCACTGACTTACACTCCACTCCAAGTCAAGCTTCACCTGAAGTGGAGGTTAAGGTTGAACAACCAGAGACAACACAACCCGGACCTCCTGCTGATACTCAGCAAGCTTCATCTTCTGATCCACAGCAGGGTCAACCTCCCTCTCCTTCTGAACCTGGGAGAGAGGAAGTCCCAACTAAGAGAGACAACAGAGATCAATCTGGTACTGCAAGCCAGTCTTCTCAGTTAAAACCTTCAAAGGGGAAGAAGAGTATGGCTTCTAAACCAAAGTCTAAGAAGAAGAAGCCTAAATCATCTACCTCTACACCTCAGGCTGAGTCAGATCAACCTGAGGAAGTGCATGAAGAGGCAGCCCAACCAACTCCAATTCAAGTGGCTCCTCTTGCAGCTGAGACACCCATCTTATCCTGGACCTTCACTACTAATCCAAGAGATGGCATGTAATCAGAGATCAAGGTGTTGAGAATGTCTATACATGGCAAGACATAATCAACTTACCTCTGCATGATCTCTTTGAGATGAGAAGATACTATGAAAGTCTGAATGATCCTGACCATCTAATGAAGAAGGGTATGGTCATCATTGTGCTGAAGACTACTAACATCTGAAGATCTTCTAAATGTTTTGGTAGCATCAGCCTAGGGGGAGTTTGTAAGGATTCCTATAAGTCTGATGAAACACAAAACATCCAAAGTCTCTCTGTAAGCAATGCACTAAAGAACTGAAGTAGAATTGCTTCGGAAGTTTTACACCATGCACTAGAAATATTCCAAGTGTAAAATCTTCCAAAGCCAAGACCAATATCTTCCGAAGCCAAAAGTGAAGTCTTCCGAAGCTTCATAGACAAAGTCTTCGAAGCCAAATAGTGAAGACAGATTTCTTCTGAAGACTTTTAAGGATATGCCTTTATCTGATGTACTTTACCATAAAGCTGGACCACCTTTCTGCTGTAACTCTGTAAAGTCACCAACTTACATGAGTTGGTGAAAAGGTCCATGCTTTTGGTAACTGTACATTGAGGTCTTGAGTCTGTAACTCTCTACTTATGTACTTTATCCTTTTTGTAATAGATAAGGATGTGAGCTATGGCATGTCATAGTCACAAGTCAAAAAGCATATATGCCTTTTGATACTACAATTGATTTTGTTTGTGTCTAGTCAATTGTATCCAACTGGTTTTCAAAGTATAGCTGGCTGTAGGTTGTCGTATAAGTATTCCATGTTCTAGTATCTTTCTTAATGCTTTGTAACACTTGTAATAGAACTTAAGAAAGCAATATACTGCATCATTTAAACCCAATCTCTTGTGTTCTCTTGTTCTGTCTCTTACTTGTTACTTGGGTTCTTAGTATCATTATTGTGGTTAATCCAGTTTACTGTTTGATTAAGTTTGGTTAATCTCCTCTTTGTGTTGTTGTGTTGTAAGTGACCACCCTTCACCGGTCCTGCAAATAGAAACTCAAATAATAGATCTTGATTCTGATAAAGAAGATCATAAAGAAAATAAAATGAGGTTTAAATCTTTAAATAGTACTCAAATAATAGAACTACTAAACTTGAGGCTGATTAGACCTAGTCATAGCCCACATGGCTGTCATACTTTCCTAGTAAGAAAACATGCCGAAATAACATAAATAACAAGAGGTAAGGCTAGAATGGTAATAAATTATAAACAATTAAATGATAATATTGTGTTTGATGGATATTTTCTACCACATAAAGAAAGTCTAGTAAATTGGACTAGAAATAAAAAGATACTCTCCAAATTTGATTGTAAAAGTGGTTTCTTGCAAATGAAAATGCATTCTGATAGTATAGCTTATGCTGCATTTTTTATTTCTACTACTCAAGGACAATATGAATGGCTTGTGATGCCTTTTGGATTAAAAATTGAACCTCAAATATTTCAAAGAAAAATAAATATTATATTTAGAAATTATGATTTTATATATGTATATATAGCTGATATTCTAATTTTATCAAATGATATAGAATCTCATTTACAACATCTTGATGTTTTTTGTAAATTTATGTGAAAAACATAGATTAGCTTTATCAGAAAGAAAAACTAATCTGTTACAAGATAAAATTAAGTTTTTAGGAATGAAAATAGATGGTAAAGAAATTGAACTCCAAAGCCATTTTCTTGAAAAAATAACAGCCTTTCCTAATAAACTAGTAGATAAAAAACAAGTATAAAGTTTCCTTAGTATATTAAAATTATGCTTCAAATTTTATCAAAAATCTTGCAGAATTAAGAAAACCTTTTCAAAGTCTTCTTAAAAAAGATAAACATTTAGTTTTGATAGAAATTAAAAAAAACAAGTAAGGAAAATAAAAGATTATTGCAAAAATTTTCCCAAGTTACAATTACCTAACAAAAAAGATGATTTAATAGGATATTTAATCCATAGTATAAATGATGATTTCGAGGTTTTAAACCTAATCTTTGTAAAGTATTTATTTTAAATCCTGAATAGTTTGTCAAGGAAAAGTTTTCATGTTGTATTTGTTTTAATTTTCTTTTGTCTATCAAAATTTCTTGTTTGTATTCACTTAGTTGTTCATTTTGATAATCTATTATAGTATCATCAGTATTAGTAGTAGTCATTTCTAAATTATTCTTCTTTAGATGATGTATATTTAGTTTCAGTTAGAATAAATATACTTTCATCAAAGTCTATGGTTTGGAAATCATAATGGGTATGAAATCTCCTTCTTCAATAATTCTTTCAATATCTTCATTGATTTAAAAGATTTTAACATTTTTATTAAACTTCTTTAGACATCTATTTGCATAATGACCTTTTTTCTTACGGTAATAACATCTACATTCTTTAGGATTTGGTTTTCTTTTATAAGTTGGTTTAGAAATCTTCTTATAAACTTTTATTTTAAAATACTTAGTTTTACTTTTTTTAAAATATCTTTTTTATAATGACTTCTTTTCTTTTCTTGTCTTTTCTTTTTATTTTTTCATAGAAATAAGAACTATCACATCCTATCATAACGGGCATTTTGGGATTGCTACAACATAAAGAAGTTTTGTATTTTAAATCTTTACTTACTTTAGATAATATGGCATCTGCACACCATTCGCTTAGTTTATCTCTTGTATGAGTTATCATTTTTCCTAATGTATCTACTATTCCTGGTTCATATGTATTTTCTAATTTTTATCCCCGTGGATCAGGTATCTTAGAGAATAATAAACGTAAAAAATGATCACTTTCCATTACTTGGTTATATATATATGGTAATAATAATCTTGAAAAACACAAATATATTTGTCTATTTCGCATATATCACATAACTGTAATCTTGCTAATGTTGTTTTATATTTTTAAACCATTGATTGATCTTTTATTAGATTTCCATCTCCGCAAAATTCTAATCTATAAGCTTCAACTGCTCTTGTAATTATATTTGTTATGTTATCATCTATATCAAATATAGCATTTTTAGTGTCAGGATCTATATTTTGTCAATATCTTAATGCGCTATTTAATAATGTTCTTTCTAAAAATTCTTTTATGGTTTCTATATCTATTTTATTCACAAAAACTATTATTCTAAAGGCTATTTCCCATTTATCTATTGTCTCCTCTGTATTTTTAACATAATCTAAATCTAAATATTTCCCAAAAGGGTTTATTGGTTCATTTTTCATAACTTGATAAGGCTTGTGATAATCTTCGTTTTTTTATTGTTGTTTTTGTTGCAACGTATCATTAACATTAAAGTTTTCTTCTTTTTCATAAGGCTTTAGATTTATAAAATTATCCTCTATCTTTTCTATTTTTGTTGTTAAAATTCTCAAATCTATATGAGATTCTAGTTCAGACTTGGTGTCAGATTTATAATCCATTTCTTATTATCTTTATAATCTTTTGGTGTCTTCATATTAAATAAATGTTTGGCTAAAGGTTCACTTAATCCATTTTTATTATCGTAATTTCACTATTTTTATTAAAAAGAGTTTCCATTAATTCTAAGAGTTTATCTAGTTTAAAAATTATTTTATTTTCATAAAATATAATAGTATTTTGTATTTCTATTACATCTTTATCTATTTTTAATAAGTGATCACTTTCTTTTCCATCAGGGTACAAAGATTTTTTTAGGCAATATCCTACTACGAATGAACTGTCTTCTACTTCTCTAACAAAATCCCTAACCATAAGTGTTATATTATCTTTTTTTCTCATCACATTTAGTTCACTTTTTTACATTTACTTTGTTAATTCAATCTTATTCATTTTACAAGACTTATTGATTTTAATAAAAAATTTATTCACATATGATGATGCTACCTAATATATCATTATCTGTAGCATTAATCCAGCTATCTTGACTATCATTAATCATTAATGTGTATCATTAAGTCTTGGTTAATTAATATTCAATTCAAACTAAAAGGACTCTTATGTAACTCTGACCAGAAACAAGTACTAAAATAAGAAATCTACATAGTGACATCTTCCCTAAATTCATATAAGTGTATGACTTCCATGACGTGAAGTATAGTCATGACCTAGATAAGGAAAATGTCACTTAAGCTTGTGCAAGTGTAGGTTTTACCTATTTTTATTTTATTTTTAAAACAATGAATCACACACTCATTTACTCCTTGCAAACTATATCAATTTTAATTTATTTAACGTGAAGATTTAAAGCTTGATTTTCTTCAAAAAAAAAAGTATTTGACTCTTACACCAAATGAAGGTTTTACTAAACTTTAGGTAGAATCACATACATTGTGTTCCCGAGTTCTTCTTAAGGAGAGAAATGGATGAAAGTAAAAAAAAATTGTTACTGAGTTTTTTAAGAAGAAAAATAGAAGGAAACTAAAATGATTTGTGTTCCTGAGTTTTTAAAAGATATAAATGAAAAGAAAAGGAAATTTTTTTAATAATCTTCTCTCCTAGCTTTTCTTTCAAAATGAAAAAAAATAAAAGAAATGAAATAAAACACTCTAAAATACAAAATTATAATAGGTCCTTATTTTTCTCTCCCTTTCTTTCTTTCCGCGGTCAATTCTCTTTCTCTTCATTTCTTTTCTCTCTCTAATTTTTTCACTTTTTATTTTTCTTATCTTTTGTATTATTAAACTCGGAAAACATGGCGCTGAGGTCATACAAGTAGAGAAAGGACTACCAAAATCTATCGTACCTAAGATACCATCACTAATAATTAAGTATAGACGACTACATAACGCTTATCGAGAAGCAATATCACATATCTTACCTGACAAAGATAGTTCCATATAAGTTCTCTTCAAGTGATTGTGACATAAACTGGAGCCTAATAGCAGGTCAAACTCTTAGGATCCAGAAAGGTGACTAGATAAAGGAGACATAGAGGGCGGGTAACTGATACAGTACAAGGTCGTCCACGTATAGAACTAAGTTAAACCATTGCACGAAAGAAGGTAAAATCTATCAATTGTTTTAGGAGGAGGTAGGCAACCCCATTTTCTTTCGATGTAAAGGTCTTGATTTCGAGTCTTACTTGATACCCTATATTTTTAGCGGGTTAGAAGCCCATCACAATATGCTTTCGAACGATGGGTTTCCCTTGATATAGGTGTCTTTTGCTAATGGTTCTATATTAGTGGTTGAGCTTATAGTATTAAGGAGCACATACATTCTAAAGAGCACACATTATATAATAGATGGAGAGGCCACACAAACATTCTAAGAAGCATATATTACATTGTGTTTTTTTTACGTAGGGAGAGAGTGAAAGATAAGAAGTTAAACAAAACAGATACATGGGAATTTGGAACTATAGACTCGACCCGCAAGATGTATAAGCGAGTGATAAACACCAATATAAATAATTAACGACACCCATTAAATAAATTCCTGGATCCGCCACTGTATACACATACACTTTCGTAAACAAAGGTTTTAAATCAAACGGTTTTTAAACATAGCACAACCAAAAACTTACAAATCAATGATCAAATTGTAACAAACGATGTTACTTGAATAAAATGAATGGTAAACAAAAATTTAAAAATCATTATCAAAATCAAGTAAATATTACTAATAGTTAACTAGGATTCATTATTATCTAAGTGAATAAATAGTAATTAACTCATGATCAACGTAAAGTAAATTACTAATACAATTGATTTAAAGGAAATACATATCTCAGTTGGTGTCTCAGTTGGTGTTTCATAGCTTCAAGTTCTTGTTTTTTTGTCTTCAAGTTTTTACTTGTTAGCTTGAAAGTCTAAGTAGCAATCTTAAAGACGATAAGAAACAACAGTTCGTAGAGACTGTTTGATAAATAGGTTTCACAAAATCATAGTTCATTCCGAACTTTAATTCTTTTAAACATATATACGGGTCTGTTTGTTGAGTAGCAGGGGTAACAATCATGAACCATGTTTCAAGAAATGTGTTGATTCGGATCAACAAAATTGCATACGGGTTCATTTGGTCAATTCAATCCATACAACAATCTCGAACGGGCTTTAAGCTATTTGAATAACTCTAACTACAAGTACTCGAAAAATTCGAATGCTACATGACAAATCTTACGTGTAGATTAACTTAAAGAGGATTTTTAATTTTTTTGGAACGACAAATTAAAGATAGTTAATATATTCATTGTGAAAGTGGGCATATGATGTCAAAAAGTACATCCAGATTTTGATACAAGAAAAATGGGGTGTGTTTGGTGACAAGCACAATTGGGGAGTAACTATTCAAGATAAAGATATCCATGGATAATAAGAGAACCTTATAGTTTGGTGACAAATGTTTCCAATCACAACATGACACGTGGATAACCCCAATAACAATCACCCCAACCCCAATCCAACAAACCTATATTATCTTTCTGCATCACTCAAATCAAATCAAAGGGTGTCCTAAAAATAACATCAAGAATCAGAAGAAGGGGCAGAAAAATGACAACTTTGGTTCCATCAATGGCTACCCAGAAGCCTCTTACAATTGCTTCAAAGACCAAGGTTACAAGTCTTCAATGCATATATATAGAGAGATGTTTGTATGGGTGTCTCTTGTTTTGTATATGGAGGATTGGTAGATTCCACTTTTGTGTGTGTTTCTTGAATCAGAAAGAAAGATTTGAACATATGGCATGTTAGGTTTTAAAAAGTTTGGTAATTGGGCATAAAGATTCTTGAAAGTTATATCAACAATCATATAACTTCACTAGTTCAATGTAGATTAGAATTGAATAAATGACAAAAATGTAATGAAGGGAGTCATAATGTGTAGGCTGCAACAATGAAGGGTTCAAGCAAGAGATCAACAACCACATCAAACATCAAACTGCTAACAAATGTTGAGAAGCTGAGGCTGCTAACGAAAGCCGAAAAGGCCGGTTTACTTTCTGCTGCAGAGAAGGCCGGTTTTTCATTATCTTCGATAGAGAAACTCGGGTTGCTGTCTAAAGCCGAAGAGCTCGGGGTCCTTTCGGCTGCAACGGACCCATCAACGCCTTCGGCTCTGTTGACCTTGAGCTTGGTCTTGCTGGGTTTGGGTCCTGTTTTGGTGTATTTGGTCCCTGAGGAGTATCCTTGGGAGATTGGGGTGCAAGTGGTGGTTGCTCTTGTTTGTGTTGTTGGTGGTTCTGCTGCTTTTGCAGCTTCAAATTTTGTGTCTAATTTGCAGAAGTCAAGTTGAAGTTGTATACATATGTGTATTTTATGTTGATCATCTTGAATTTGCAGAATTTTAGGCTTATACCTTGCATGAAGTTGTGTTTCTAAGTGATTTTATGTTATAATATCTAATTAATGAAATTAAAATGTGATGTAAAATATAATGTTTTGATGTGATTATGTTGTCCAATGAATCTAATTATTTAGAGAATATTATATAAAATGAAAGCTATTGTGAAAAGTTAATAAAAAAAATATTAGCATATTTCTTCATATATAACTTGTTTAAAAGTACACGAATCTGTGAAATAACGACAGTTGCTAACACACTCGTCACATACGCTATGGTTTTTTTTTCTTTTTGTTTTGAAGGAGTATTATGTAGACTTATATAACTATTTATGATATAACTTATACCATTTCATATGATCAAAACTATTTATGTCTAGCATTTTTACACATTTGAAACACTATATCTAATTTTGACCTGTTTAAAATTTACAGGTTATTATTTTTAATTTTTTTAAACTTCAATCCAAACACTCAAAATTTGATGATTGCAAATCCAAACATTCGGTAAGATTGCTACTTTAAGCAAAATGGTAGTGTAAAGATCCAAACCAAACACCAATGGTCTATAAAAGGTGTGCAACTCGAATATATATGAATAATTCACGAAAAATAAAGAAAACAATAGGTCTAAATTCATGGTCAAAATTTTGATTAGAGGCTTGATTACTGTGTGGAATTGGTGTCTTTATTCGGTTGATGAGCGTGTCTTCCACCGTTGTTCTGATCAACTCGCTGATAGACCTCCGAATTTCGGCTTGCGGGACCCTTTGAACGGTTGTTAAAGTCGCCCTGGTATCTAAACTCGTTTCTGCCAAAACTTCGGCCTCCAAAGTAACCACCACGGCCCCTGAAACCACCTCCTCGTCCAGAAGAGTACCGCCCTCTTCCACCACCACCACTGCCGCCGCCAACTAAGAAACCAGTTTAACATGAACTCATGAGGCTGCTGATGGATAAAAGATTTTTAGGGGAGAAAATGTAAAAGGACTTGTGTGGTTACCTCGTGTCGTGGTTCTCTTTTCTTCAACCACCACCTGACGGTTGCCAATTGTGATAGAAGGTGCCTGGAAGCAAATTCAAATATTAAGCACAGGTAAGACCAATGGACTACATACACATGCTGTAACTAGAGATGGAGATTTCAATCCATTTGCTTGTATATGGGTTATGTTTTATCTCTAACGACCCAGTAGAGGTCAAATAAAAGATGGCCAAAACGGAAGACAAATCAAGCGGCTCAAATGTCACACAAAGCTTTTCTCTATTGCTTATGTTATTTAAATATTTTGTGTTATTAAAAGGAATAATGCAGGGGCATTTTCATAATTCAGAATGTTTTTGGTAGAATTGGTATAAGTGGTGTATAGTTTTAGGTGGCCTATTATGATAGTTCTAATACATGGGTGGACCTTGATGGAAAAAAATTGAATACTTGGGTCATGTTTCACACACCAACTATTCTAGAAAATGTAATCAGGCAAAAAAGGTTTCACGTCAATTAAACCGTCATGTTCGGCATCTCTAGTTGAAATTAGTGTTGTCATTTCTACGGTAGAAGTTAGATGGCCACAACTGCTTCTATATGTCAAACCAAGAAAGTAAGGAGTGATGATTAACATGATTGAAGGCTTCTTGAACTAGAAATGAGCAATTTTGCAAAACCTCTAAGCAGTTTTGACTCCCAAATTGCATATGGAGCTCCAACACTGAGGCCAGAATGCAACCTAAATATGGTGACTTTTAATATTCTATTAAACTCAAATACTTGACTTGAAGACTTCTTCTAGGTGCGCAACACAGGCGCACACCTTTGGCTTATTGCAGGCTACATGGCAGGTTAGGCGCTCTTAATTTTTAACAAACTTAAAACATTTTCAAATTCTATGCAAATTAACATAAAATATATAATGTTCCCATCATTCTATTGATTTTGTCATGAGCGGCCGCAAAAGGCGAACTCTTTTAGCCTTGCAACTATCACTACTATGACCTCAACATCTCAACTATCTATCAACATACTGTTCATCATGTACAAGTTAAAGTAGACCAGAATGAAAGCCAAGTAAAAAAATATTAACAGATTTCTATTTGCATGCAGATGGGAGTTCTCATTTTTCTTCCATCAAATCCTCCGCCATGAGTTTGAGTCAAGGAGAAAAAATGACGGCAAACTAGCAGTGTTAGGATCATACCTTAATAGCACTATGCATAGAATCCAGCGACTCGAATTCCACAAATCCGAAACAAAATCCTTGTTGCTGGAAACATAAAGACGAGGTTGAGAAATGAACAGAAAAATTTTGAAGGGATTAAACATGTGATAGTATCAGAAACAAACCTTATTACTTCTAACTTGGATACCATTGCTTTTTATGGGCCCAAACTTTTTAAATTCCTCCTCCAGTTGTGTGACAGTTGCATTCATAGGTAAATTTCTTATATATATGGAGTGACCTTCAGCTAAATCCAGCCAATTGAACATTAGTACTTAGAATCTCACAAGCTTAAAATAACCGTTAAATATATTGCAACAAAACATGAAGGATGTCACCAGCTTTTAAGAGAGCAATTGCATTTGTCAAATTTATGTTTCAGGTACCCATTTTTACCCCCAAGAGAACATCAAAGTTTAAAACATTTTGTATTAAGAAAATTCTACTAGGTTAACTGTTTCTAGATGCCATAAAAGAAACTTCAAAAAAGGTCAAAGTTACCAACATGTCAGTTGCCAAATCATCGCCTTCGACTACTAACAATGTCCAATTACCTTGTATTAAAAATTTTGAAAGTTGGTGCCTACAATAGAAATTATACCAAAGTTGGTAACCTTTTTATGCATTTAGGCCTTTATAAGAGTAAAACTTATTATTTCAAATTTCAGCTATCACAAAGGTTCATAATCACATGATCAAAAAAAGTAAATGATTAGCAAAGTAAGTTCATTACCATCATCAGAAACATTGCTGCTTTCAGGACCATTAACAACCACAGGGACTAATGTTTCTGGTTCTGGAGAAGGCTTTGCAGGCCTAGATTTATGTTGATCGGTGTTAGCAGGGGCCCATCTTAAACTGCTTGTTTGACCATGACCATGACCATGACCATGACCAGAACCAGAGGAATCTTGGTTACTCTCACCTGTGAACTCCAATTAATCAATAAACTGAGAAGAAAAAAAACTAAAAATGAAAACTTAAGTTAGAATCTTTATTAGCATAAACCCACAATTGAAGCATATGACTTCTTCTCCTCTAGGGTTGCTGAGGAATCTGGTTTCTGAATAGGGCCGGTTTCGTTCGGGCTTGTCTGAACCGGAGCAGGTTCATCCACAACTTCTTCCTCAAGACCTGACCCTGACCCTTCTTTATCCTCAGGGTCACAAACTTCTGGCCTGATGTTGAGATCTTCGGCTGGCAAAATCGGTGCAGTCTCACTTGTGGGATTATCATCTGAAACATGAGTCGCCTCTGAAAACATAAGAATATACGTAAGCATGCCTTAGATGCTATTCATTCATTCAAGAGAATTACATATTTTGTTTTTCAGATGCTATGTTTATGTTACCTAAATTGATGCTATGATTTCGTGTCCACAAGATTTTTTTTATCCTGTTTACATCAGAGGGTATCTTAGATAAACAGTCAATACTTCACTTGAGTCTTGACTGTCTCCAAATGTTGCTATTTATTTGGGAGAAATTGACATGTAGAGGTATTAGTTTTGACCCATTTACTTATGAACAGGTCAATTCAGGAATTCAGGTTCTGTTTTTTCCCTATGGAATCAAACAGATAAAACCTCCTCTATCATTCTATTCAAAAAATTAGTCATTACTGCAATAGTATCGTATTTGTAACCATATTTGACACACTAATTAGTTATAGAAAATTATAATTTATGGACAATAAGAGGTTAAATTAAAACTGCTGGCTAGCCCATTTGGCCACCTTTAGGTATTAGTAATATCACCATGAAGTACATGGAACACACCTGAACTTTGTATGCCTAGATCTGCTGTAGAGCTGTCTACAACATTTTCAGCAGATGTAGAAGGTTTCTCCTGTGGTGCACTTTCCTCGACATACCTAAATACGTCATTTTGAACAAAGTAGCCCTTCTCTTGTGGAGCAAGAAAAAATGTTTGCGCAAATTTCCTTTTAACATTGTCTTTCCCAGTTAAGCATCCGGTCACTAGGACAATAACCCCTGCCTGATGTGAATCCTGTGCATCTGCGGTTTTAATCTCTGCCTTATAGTTCTTGTAATCAAGGGACTGAATTTTCTCATCAATTGCCTGGTATAAATATTTAATCAATTAGAAAGAACAAAGATTTAAAAAATTTTGTTCCAATTTGTATCTCTCTATAGAACATCCTAACTCTGGGATTTATATTTGTAGAATACAATCTAGATAAGATTTATTGAATAAGGTGAAGAGACCAATTCTATAAAAAGTACATTTATGAGGCTTCTAATTGGTCAAGGGAAGATATACTTGAATAATGTTCCTGTTCGTATATGGAGAATCGTCTTTTGAGAAGAGACTTTGTGATTTCAGTGATTAACAAGGTAAAGTCAAGGCAAATTACTAGTCATCATCATAATTATACATTTTGATGTATTAACTCTTAGAAAATCATGCACAAAACAACAATCAAATATTGATTCATCATTCATGATTTCATAAATTTACAAGAACAATGGCAAGGAAAAGTAAAAATCACAGAAATAGAGGCCAGAAGATCTATGTGGCACTGTCAAAAGAGCAATGACCTACATTCATCATCACTGGCTGCAGTAGCAAGCCAATATGTCAATCTCAGATTAGGGTCTACAATTACATGGGAGTTGTAGTTAAAGACAGCTGGCCAAAATATCATAGAAGGCAAGCCAGTAACTTTATATCTTCCTAAGTGGAGCCCTTACCAAGGCATTTAACGCCCTCGAACATGCGAATCATAGTGAAGATTTGACTACCCAGCAACAGCCAGTTTTCATAGCTTAACATTTATGAAGCATAGACAAAAAGTGTAGGCCAGGCCTGATTATAATTTTTAACGACCACTTGTATGAAACCAAGACAAAAGAAAACCGATAAGGCTGCTTCATGACATCATAAAACACTTCTATTAAGAGAGCAGTCACATTGGCTCTATTCTTGACAGGATCAAAACTAACTTTAAGATATTTACTGACAACTTGACAAGAGCTTCAACAAGCATGCTGATCTCCAGTGGTTTGTTTCTGTATATTCCTCAACACCACACCAATATGAGTGTGGGACTGCAGGCATCGAGTTCAAAACCTGGGAATGCCTATCTTCTAACAAAATTGGTTAAAACTATGTTTCATGATCATATGATTGACCAAGGATGAAGGATTAGAGGTGGTCGGTTTTGATTGAAAAGCAAGGCATTCACATAGTTTCGATAGGGAGAGAGTGAGTAATCATTCAGAATTTGCAAAGAATTTAGAGAACAAGTAATGGAGTAGTTTCAAGGCTTGTCAAATGAGCAAACAATGGAGCAACATTTTGCTCCCAAACAAAAATAAAATGATATGGGAGTATTGCAAGGAGTTCGAATTATTAGCAGGCAAAATTCTGAGATTAACAAAAAAACAAGTGAAACTGAAATGAAGAGCTTCATAAATCAGCTAAACACAAATATTATGTGGCTTTGAGGCTATGGTAACAAAAAGGGTTATAAGAAATGAGGTGTTGACTCAGCGAAATGAAGACATGAACATATCCAACGGGTTGAAAAATACATGCCAGCAAATAATCAATGAATAGGTCCGGAATATGTTGACAAACACAAAAATCGACAACCGCAGGAAGTAAGAAAGCACCCTCAAAAGCGATGCAAAACACATACCGTGGGTCAAAAAGATGAGAGGTGGAATTGCAAGACTGCAGAACAAACAAAATACAGATTTATGTTTCAAATGTCACAAAAAATTTGCACAAGGTCAACCTTGTTTGAGCAATGCCTTTCATTTCATTTTGGCAGACAAAAAAGGACAACACAATCAAGGTTCTCAGATGGAACGAAGTAAGAGAACTATAAAAGATATCAAGAAGTGGAAGACAAAGAGCCTAATCAATATCAAGATTCCACTTTGAAGAAAAGGGTGTATGCTTAGGGAGGATGTAATGGTAGGCTTCAGATATGTCGATAATACTAACTTCCTTGGTTAATAATATTATTTTAGTAATTATCCTATTCTCCTATAAACTCTATATGTTAGGGGACTACGAGTGAGGAGATTATTATGCTTGATTTGATATGTACACTACAGTTTCTGTTGAGCGCCATTAGAATAAAGACTTTCCTCTCAAAAACAAATTAGTTAGAGGTGAGGACTCCCTCTTGAGAGCACACCAAACCTTGTTTATGGTTTTTTATTGCTTTCACCTTTTAACAAAAATCAAGCCGGGGATACCACATAAATAAATCACAAAACAAATTGGGATTACACCCTTGGTAATTTAATAAGAAGTTAAGTGTATTGAAAATTTGAAATACAAGTCACCAGCTACGATTAAAAGAGACAATTAGAAATGAATCCTTTTATCCAAAACTAGCTCGTGCAAGCAACCAATATGAAAATACATAAAAAAATATCATATTGAAGAACACGTGTCCTGATTGTTAGCCAGGTGCCTGAGAAGGGTCTCAAGTAGACCACAATAATTAAACAATAAAACGAAATTACTATAGAAGGTCCAACATGTAGAACAAATTGCCCTTAACTTCCCAACCAAATATGTAAACATGTGCCCATCATGTAACAAAACTGAAACATAACTTCATAGTTGAATATTAAGACCAAAAGGAACTCACTTGCATGGTTGTTACGGAACTCATCAAGCCATTTGCATCTGGCCTGCTTAAGATGCTTGAATCCTGATAAAACTTATGAACCAATTCAGGAGATTGATGAAGAATATGGTAGTACTGCTCCACAAATGCATTGCCAACAACTTGAGCACTGGGAAGAACAGTAGCAGGACTTTCTGCTTGCATTGCCATCTGTAAAAACACATGTGGCATTGGTATCCAGATAATGGTTTGCGATAACAATAATAGTAGTACTGGTGACGTTTAAAACAAAACTTGAAAAACTATAATAAACAATCAGAACAGAGGACAGACAACTTAAATATGAATCGTTTGCATGAGTAAGCTAATTGCATAAAGGAGTATAAATTAATTTCATTCAATATTTAGTTTACTAACATCCATGTTAATCACTTAATCTCCAACTTCATATTCATATCCTAGAATAAAACCCACACTTGGACGTGTTTTTCCATAAAAAGAACCTGTTGCTTATTAAGTGACACACCTGAAAGGGTTTTACTCGTAATGCTTAAGTCTATGTCAAGGTCCAAAATTCCACCATTTTGTAATGATAAATAAAAAAGATTATTCAGGTTTACCTGCAATTATACCCATCATTCTCGAAATGGAGCTAAAAGACAGCCACAAAAGAGAGCATTAAATAAAGCATTCGTGGAATCATGGTCCAATCTTTAATACATGAAGAGCTAAAAGCTTAGCCATGACATATAAGCCAATTATAGAATCTATTAGACAATGTATACTAACAAATACAATTGTATGCCTATGCAGATTAAGGTCACCAACTTGGTTTTAAAAAACGCAAGGCCTTAGCTGGCTAGCTTCAAGTAGGCGAGGCATTTGGTATCCAAAAAATACTAATAAATTAATTTTACATTGTTAAACCTTAAAACTATACATAAAAGTGATCAAATAATAGTCCCTAATCTAGAATTCTAGTTATCTAACAATCTTCATCATCATAACCGAGCACAAGGTTCATCTCCCTCATCATTGGACACTCAAATATCTGTTTGGATCTCATCTTCATCATATTCAACATGATGTTTTCCTTTATCATTTTTGATGCCTTGATGGCCGGGAACCGCCATCACTTAATCTTAACTTTTGATGCTCTAGTTAGTAGTTACATAACTAGGGCTCATATGGCTCCCGAAGCTCTACCTAAGTCACCCCATATCAAATCATCACCAATAAACACCAAATCATCATCATCATTATCATCATCTTCCATTCTAGAGAACATAAACAGCTAACTACATCTAAATCTAAGCCCATTTAAACAGAAAGTATCACGCCTGACAAAAAGGAGAGAAAACCACACCAGTTTGAATCAAACATTCAAACCCTAATTACCAAAACGAACCCCAGGTACCAAATTAAACAACATCCAAACTCCCAAAGAAGCAAACCCTAATTGAAACAAAATCTAGCTTTCACACACTCTAATCTCCTCACAAGCAAACGCACAGGAAACCCAAATCAACCCACCAAACATAAACTGTAGCTGATCCATCACTCAAAATCGCAATGCTTAACGGCCGATAAACAAACAACCAAATGTCAAATTAAGGTCACTAAACCTGAATTTAGTGATCGAATTTCAAGTGATCAAAGAGCAAACTTCGCAGATCAGAACAAGTAGTGGAATCATTCAGATATGGGGATCGAAGGATTACCTGATGTGGGTCTTTTCGAGGGAGATAAAGGGTGTCGTTTGTTGATTGGGGTCAGAGATCTTTGAGGTTATTGTGGATCAAACGGCAAGAAGAAGAAGAAGAAGTAGAGAGTAAAGATTCTAAATTTATGAATGTTCTTGAAAACGAGATCAAATTATATACTGAAAAGGAGGCTTTTGTTGTTGGAACTTGGAACAAGTAAGTTTTGCTTTACTCCCCTCTACTTTGGTTATTTACATTCCTAGGTATAATCAAATAGAGGCCAGCCCTAGATCAATTGGTTTGTAAGTTGGCATCCCGTGGTTTTCTAATGTGGAGATCATAGATTCGAGTCTTAATTCATACAATATGTTATAAGTGGGTTAGGGGATTTACCACAGTGGACCTTTGGATAGTGGGTTTCCCTTGGAATAATAGGCGGGTCAGGTTACCGGTGTTGTTTGTGTTCGCGGGCATAGGTGGTATTTCGCCAATTGGCTTACCCAGATGACCGGGCATATAGTAGTCGTTAACCGTTAAAAAAAGTAAAAACAAATAAAGATGATGGGTTTTAAGTGATAGCATTTACTCAAATGTTTGTAGATGATGTTAGGAAGTGGTAGCATTAGACTAATGTATACTTATTAGTATGTTCTGAGATCTCATATATTTTTTTATTTATTTGCTCATCCTATATTATACTTAGATGTGAGCATTCTCGGTTACCCGAGACCCATGTTGCCACTCCCGACCCGACCCGACCCGATACTCGATGTATGTGAACTGAGATAACCGGGCCTAAGGTACCACAATCGGGAGTCGGGAAACAAAAAAGTTGGATAATCGGGTATTTATTAAATCTTGATCCCATTTAAAAAAGAGAATAAATGGAGAGGTATTTGTGGTACAAAATGGCACCGTGTAAGTGTATATATCACCCAACTTGTTTTAACATAATTACAAAATGCCACTATGTTCAAAAATCCCGACAATCCACAATGATTAGTTCTATATATATATCGACTAAAGATAATTGTCTCCATTCATTCCTCCATATGCACCCGCGACCACTGGTTAATCTCTCTCAACATTTGTGTTACTTGGTTCCAAGTTATTATAAAATTTTACAAAGAACAATAAAAAATTGTTAATAAGGTTACATACACTAACCATGTATAAATTGTATGTTAGCTTACGTGATCCAAGGTCATCAAATTTTGTCTAATCCTCCTCATAATTGATTTCATTACTTGTCTTACGAATCTAGTTCTGTGAACATATTAGTGCTTCGACAACCGAAGGGGAAAGAGAACTTCTATGTTTTTCCACATCGTCCACCGGTACTAAAAGCTGACTCAAAAGCTACACTTGAAATCTGAATGCCTAAAATATCTAAAAATATGATAGAGAAAAGTTAGAAATTAAAAAGCTTAAAAGAATTATTAATAATATTATATATATATATATATATATATATATATATATATATATATATATATATATATATATATATATATATATAAACATACCTTTAGCCATTTTTGCTAATATTGGATACTTTGAAGAAGAACCTTTCCACCATTGTAGAATATCAAATCCCCTATAATCTACCTCTTCCTTATCTTCAAGATACCTTTGAAGTTCTGACTTGGCGTTGTACATTGTTAAACCATAATCCGATTTGAAGTCGCTTAAAAATCGTTATCTTCATTATCTCTTTATGATGAAGATCAATGTTCTTTGTCTAATGTCATGAGAACTTCTAGTTCCATTTGCTAGCTTATAGAAATCATATACTATCTCCAATTCCCCAATGATAAATTTAACTATCGCATCAACTTTTTTCTTAATGTCGTATCTGTTTCACCCATATCTTTTTCAGGCGTAAATATATTGTTATCTCCAATATTTATCAAACTACTCTTGCATAATACTATCCATTTGCATATTTACCAAGTCATTTGTACACTTCAACATTCGTAAATGCTTATCAATATGCATTGATCCAGTGAAAAATTATTTGCAGCCACCTGTTTCACACATGTTTATGTTAAAGTTAAAGATATTTGAAGTTATGAAATAAAAACTAAAATTAATACTTGAAAGATACAATATAAATTTAAATAGCATTTTTGGTTTTACGCTTAAATAATTCTAAAACTTTTGTCATATGTCTTATTGTAAGGATTCCTATAAGTCTGATGCAGCCAAAACATCCAAAGTCTCTTTGCAAGCATGCACTAAAGAACATAAGTAGAAATGCTTCGGAAGTTTTACACCATGCACTAGAAATATTCTAAGTGTAAAATCTTCCAAAGCCAAGACCAACATCTTCCGAAGCCAAAAGTGAAGTCTTTCGAAGCTTCAAAGACAAAGTCTTCCGAAGCCAAAGAGTGAAGACAGATTTCTTCCGAAGACTTTTAGAGATATGCCTTTATCTAATGTATTTTACCATAAAGCTGGACCACCTTTCCGCTGCAACTCTGTAAAGTCACCAACTTACATGAGTTGGTGAAAGGTCCATGCTTTTGGTAACTGTACATTGAGGTCTTGAGTCCATGCTTTCTACTTTATGTACTTTTATCATTTTTGTAATATATTAGGATGTGAGCTATGGCATGTCATAGTCACAAGTCAAAAGGCAGATATGCCTTTTGACTCTACATTTGATTTTGTAGTTGTCTAGTCAATTGTATCCAGCTGGCTTTCAAAGTATGGCTGGCTGTAGGATGTAGTATAAAGTATCTCAAGTACTTGTAACTTTCTATCGATGCTTTGTAACTTGTAATAGAACTTGAGAAGCAATATACAGCATTCTTGAAAACCAAATACTTGTGTTGTTTGCAATCTTGTTCTGTCTCACTTTTACTTGTGTTTTTAGCATCTTTCATTAACAAGTTAACCAGTTCCCTATTTGATCTGTTAAGTGTTCTAAGCAACTCTCCTCATTGTGTTGTTGTGTTGTAAGTGCATACCCTTCATCGGTCCTGCATTTGGTATCAGAGCTTTTCAGGCTCTTGATATAAGATCTCACCATCTTAAGATCCCTCACACACATAAAATACTTAACAACTCAAATGGCAGCTATAACCAAAGCTGATATGGAAACTGGAACTATGACAAAGTCTCCACTGATCACTCTTGAAGACTTTGATACTTGGTGTCAAAGAATGGAAGGCTTCATCAAGTCTCAAGACTCCAGGATGTGGGACTCTGTTGTTGAAGGACCTTACATACCAAGCACCACTTCTGCTACTGGTGGTGGTATGATTCCCAAGGTGTGGCTGATTACTCTGAAGCAGATAGAAAGTGAATAGAGATTGATCAAAAAGCCATGACAGCCCTTCAAACTGCTCTTCCAAACTCCATCTACAGAGGCTTCAAGAAGTGCAAAACTGCCAAGCAACTATGGGAAGCACTGAAGCTGATGTATGAGGGGTCTACTGAAGCAAGGAGAACAAGAAGGATCTCCTGAAGCAGCAGTTTGAAAACTTCACCTTCAAGGCAGGTGAAACCATGACTCAACAATACTTCAGGTATGTTGAGATTGTGGATACTCTAATGGATGTTGGAGTAACTCTTGAAAACAGGGACATTGTAAGGAAGTTTATGTCCTCTCTTCCTAGACAATGGACACATTATTGTGTTGTTATCAAGAGGACTGAGAACCTTAAGACTCTTACTCTCACAGAGTTGTATGGTATTCTTAGTGGCTACCAGATAGAGATGAACATGCAAAACTCATCTGGTAACTCTAGCAATCAACTGAGTTCAGCCCTCCATGTGGTTGAAAGGGAAAGCATTGAACCACAACATCATCTTATATGCTTCCCTGACAACTCACAAAAGGGCCCTTTCATCACCTTCCCAGAGAATCCAAGGGAATGCTACACTCAAGGAAGTCTTTTCCAAGAGACAAGTTCTTCTCATGCCTTTGTCTCTGCTGATGAAACTTCAGGCAATTTTCTCTTCACTCTTGAAGATTTGGACTGTATCCATCCAGATGATCTGGAGTACATGGAGATAGTCCAGCAGATGGCTCTTCTCACTCACAGAGCCAAGAAGTTCTACAAGAGGACAGGGAGAAAGTTTCCAAGCAATGCAGCCAGTGGAAAGTTTGGGCTGGACAAAAGCAAAGTAAAGTGTTACAACTGTAACCAGATGGGACACTTTGCAAGAGAGTGTAAGGCACCAAGGACAAATGGTGGCCAAGCACAAACCAGACCAAACTACACTGAGAAAGCCCCCCAGAATGAGAAGCCAAAGCAGCAAGCTGTAGTTGCTGTTGAAGAAGGAGGCTCTGACTAGAGCTTTCAAGTAGAAGATGCATCTCCAAACCAAGCACTCATGGCAGACCACGATGAAGCCAAGGTATTGGAGCATCTTTGTACTCCTGAATGCATTGCTAAAGTTAATAGATACAGGTCCTATAATTTAGAAATGAGATCTGACCTTGAGTCCTTAAATATTTTAAAAGCTGACTTTAAAAGAGCTAAAAATGATTATAAACTAAAGATGGAGGACTTAGAGAAAACCATTTCAACTCTTAAACATGAGCATACAAACTACAGGACTCAAATCAAAGATCTCATTACTAAATTAACTGAATGCCAGGCTGAGCTTGTGATCAACAAAGCCAAGGCAGAAAAATGTGTTCTTGAAGAAGAGACCTTCAAGAACATAATATCCTCATCCTTGCATGCAAAAGTTTGTTATCAAAATAAGCAGGGACTAGGATCTTGTGAGATAGCTCCTCCACACACAATCTTGTCTGTAAGATCTCCTAGGTGTGGAACTTGTGAAGATGAGCTTCCCCTCATAGATCCTGTGACTGAAGAGGATGAAGAGGAGATGGTGGAGAATGGCTCTGAGAAGAGTGAAGAAGAGCATTCTAAGAAGGGTCACCATCCCTCTGAGGAGAGTAAAACTGTTGGGATGACCAAGTCAAGAAGAAAGAACTTGATCAGGAAGGCCAAAAGAAAGTCCAAAAAGGCTCAAGAGATCAAGGCTACCTTCAATTCTGCACAGAAACAAGTCTTCATCTCTGCAGGATTTGAAGTGGTAAAGGCTGAAGACACAAACTTGAACTCCATCAACAAGAGTTCTAGTTCATGTCCAAATCATCCCATCATCAAGAAGAAGGCTGATCAGTTGTGCATTGCTGCTGTACAACCTGAACCATCCAACTCCAAAGGTAGTTCTAACCCCACAAGAATTGCCACAGCATCTGCAAAGATGAAAATGGAGAAGGAAAGTGATCAAGTTCAGCCTTGTTCACAAAGAAGAACTCCTAGAAGGAAGAAAATGGACTGTGTTATGTGTGGGAGTACCTCTCATCTTGCTAAGGATTGTGTCTACAATCCAAGGAGTACTCTCCACATGACCAAGAAAGAAACTTCTAAGAGTTTGGAGAAGAAGAAGCAAGCTTCGGAAGGAAAATCTGTTTCCTTCGGAAGCTCCAAAATGAAGAAAAAGACAAGTGGAAACTTGCATTCGGAAGAAAATTTGGTCTCAAAAGAAAGGAATACTTCCGAAGCACTAAAGCCTGCTGCAGTGAAAGCAAGATCTTCCGAAGGGCCAGTCATCAAAACTTCCGAAGTCATCAAAACTTCTGAAGTATTGAAGGTCAAGTCTAAGCTTCCAAAGGTGGTATGGAAGTCAAAGAAAGACCAAGTGGCTGAAAGTTCTTCATCAACATCAGCAAATGATTCCTCTTTTGCATTGTCTTCAACTTCTTTTGATGAGCCCAAGACCAATGAGGCTTGGGTTTCCAAATGTAACTAATCATCTCTTTTGTGCAGGGACAGCTCAAGACAAACAGAAATGTATGGATCATTGATAGTGGCTGTTCCAGACACATGACAGGCAATAGGTCACTACTCCAAAAGTTTGAAAGAATTGATGGAGGACCAGTTGCTTTTGGAGGAGATTCAAGAGGTTACATTACTGGAAGGGGCAAGGTCATAAATGGTAAGCTCAGCATTGAGAAGGTAAACTTTGTCAAGGAGCTTGGGTACAATCTTCTGAGTGTATCCCAATTTTGTGATCAGAGTCATAACATGCTCTTTACTGAGCATGAGTGCATTGTTCTCAGGCCCGGGGTGGTCATTCCTCATGAGCACATATTGCTCAGAGCCCCCAGGAAAGGGAACATGTACAAGATGGACTTGCAAGAAACATCTCCCTCAGGAGAAGTTTCATGCTTTCTATCTAAAGCAAATAATGATGAATCTTTCCTCTGGCATAAAAGAATGTGCCATGTAAACTTTAAAAACATGAATAAATTAATTAAGAATGATTTGGTAACTGGAATACCAAAGAAAGAGTTTACAAGTGATGACCACTGTGTTGCATGCCTAAAAGGGAAGCAACACAAGGTATCTCACAAGCCAAAGGAAAGAAACTCCATCATTAATCCCCTACACTTATTACATATGGATCTCTTTGGCCCCACCAGTGTAATGAGTCTAGGAAGGACCTCTTATTGTTTGGTGATCACAGATGATTTTACAAGATTCACTTGGGTCTTCTTTCTTAGAACTAAGGATGAGACTCCTGAGATTCTGAAGAATTTCATCTTAAAGATTGAGAATCAATGTGATCACAAGGTCAAAACCATAAGATGTGATCAAGGAACTGAATTCAAGAATCAAATCCTTGATACATTTTGTGATGAAAAAGGTATTACAAGACAATATAGTGCTCCCAGGACTCCTCAGCAAAATGGTGTTGCTGAGAGGAGAAACAGGACACTAATTGAAGCTGCAAAAACTATGTTGTCTGACTCTAAACTGCCTATCACCTTCTGGGCAGAGGCAGTGAACACTGCTTGCTATGTGCAAAACAGAGTTTTAGTGGTTAAGACACATGGTAAGACTCCTTATGAACTTTGGCACAAGAGAAAACCCTTCATTGGTTTTCTCAGGTCATTTGGATGTCCTTGCACCATCTTGAATACCAAGGATCAAATTGCCAAGTTTGCTGAGAAATCAGATGATGGACACTTTATTGGATACTCTTCTCAAGCTAAAGCTTATAGAGTATACAATCTCAGAACTAGAGTAGTTGAGGAGTCAGCCAATGTGACTTTCAATGAGCACACTCCCAGTGTGAAAGGTTCTGGTCCGGATTGGCTATTTGATCTTGATTTAGTTACCAACTGTTTTAACAAATCTTGTGAGAATGTTTCAGGATCTACAGATATATTACCAACAGGTGATCCTGACCCAAGATTTGAGCTCAGAAGACCTTCAGGTTACACATCTTCAGCTCCAGTGGTAACTATTCCTGCAAATAAGCTTCTACCAACACATCAATGACAAATCCTGCTGATGCTTCTGGGGTGCCTTCAAATTCCAGCTTAAAGGCACAAAACTCAGAAGAAGGAGCTTCAAATGTTAGAGAAAATGGTGGTAGTGAAAGTGATCAAACTTGATGCTGATAACCACTGCATTGAAGACAACATCAATGATGTCACACACTCATTGGATCAAGTCAATCTTGATAAGTGTGGTGATGTGGAGGGTGAATCTTCTTTGCCAGATCAAAATTTTTCAAATCTAGATCTGTCTAAGCAACTTGTTGTGATCCCTCAGCTAAGGATCCACAAGTCTCATCCTACCACAAACATCATTGGAGATGTTGATTCAGGGGTGAGAACAAGAGGACAAACCCATGAAGCAAATGTTTGTCTTCACTCTTGTTTCTTGTCCCAGATAGAGCCAAAGAAAATTGATGAGGCTCTAAAGGATGGAAGTTGGGTTGAAGCTATGCAAGAGGAGCTGCTTCAATTCAAAAGGCAAAAGGTTTGGAACCTATGTCCTCTTCCTCAAGGGAAGACTACCATAGGAACCAAATGGGTTTTTAGAAACAAGAAGGATGATAGAGGACTTGTCATCAAAAACAAGGCAAGACTAGTTGTTCAAGGATATACTCAAGAAGAAGGAATTGACTACACAGATGTTTTTGCTCCTGTGGCAAGACTTGAAGCTATATTCCTAGCTTTTGCTGCATCCAAGAATTTCAAGGTCTACCAACTTGATGTCAAGTGTGCTTTTCTTTATGGGGTGATTGATGAAGAGGTGTATGTCAGACAACCACCTGGGTTTGCAGATCCTGATCATCCTGATTATGTCTGCAGGCTTGATAAAGCTCTATATGGGCTGCACCAAGCACCAAGAAAGTGGTATGAGACTCTATCTCAGTATCTCTGTCAACATGGCTACAAAAGAGGTACTATAGATGGAACTCTCTTCATCAAAGGAACAGGAAATGACATAATGCTAGTTCAAGTATATGTGGATGACATTATCTTTGGGTCAACTAATCCAAAGCTCTGCAAAGACTTTGAGAAGCTGATGAAGGACAGGTTTGAAATGAGTGCCATGGGGGAACTCAATTTCTTTCTAGGAATTCAAGTGAAGCAAGTTGACAATGGCATCTTCATAAGTCAGTCAAAGTATGTACAGGACATACTTAAAAGGTTTAACATGACTGATTGTAAGGTTGCTAAGACACCCATAGCCAGAAATCACTCCCTTGGACCTGATCTTGAGGGGAGTGTGTTGATGAACATCTCTATAGGGCAATGATTGGGTCTCTTATGTACCTCACAGCTAGCAGGCCAGATATCATGTTTGCTACATGCATTTGTGCAAGATATCAAGCCAACCCCAAGATGTCACACCTGGTCACTGTCAAAAGAATTTTAAGATATCTCAAAGGTGCTCCATCACTTGGCCTTTGGTATCCAAAGAATTCTGACTTTAATCTGTATGCTTATACAGATAGTGACTATGGTGGTTGCAACATGACTGCAAAGTCTACATCAGGGGGATGTCAATTTCTTGGTGGAAGAGTAGTCTCTGGCAATGCAAGAAACAATCCTGTGTGTCTGCATCAACTGCTGAGGCTGAATACATTGCTGCTGCAAGTTGCTGTGCTCAAGTGCTTTGGATTCAAAATCAGATGCTGGACTATGGATTTAACTTTAAAGAGACTCCCATCCACATAGACAACAATAGTGCTATCTCCATCACAGAGAATCCTGTGCAGCACTCAAGGACAAAGCATATTAATATCAGGTATCATTTGATTAGAGATAACTTTGAAAAGGGATTAATCAAACTAGTCAAAGTTAACACAAATGAACAATATGCTGATCTGTTCACCAAAGCTTTTGATGAGCAGAGATTTAAATATCTTGTATCAGCTATTGGGATGATTAACTTTGAATAGCTTTTCTTAAAACTTAATCATATTTATTTCTAAAACCTGTGTGTCCTAAGTTGTCTATTATATCACCTCCATAAGCCCTTGTTTTCTTTGGAAGAAAATCTTTTCAAAAGACTTTTCTTAGATTTTTGAAAATCTTGATCTCTTCGGAAGATTCAAAATTACCTTCGGAAGAAGTTTATGTCTTAGTAAACAAATAATTGCTTCAGTGATTTTACCTTCGGAAGAAATTTCTGAAATATCTTCCGAAGCTTAAAATCAACTTAAGTACTATGTATGTTTTCAAAGAACAAGTTTCTTCCGAAAGCTCCTTACCTTCGGAAGTATTTTTTCTTCTTAGAATAAAAATCTCTGAGTGTAAAATTCTCTTCCGAAGCAAAATCTCAAAAAAACTTTTGAAATCTCTTCCGAAGCCAATTTGCCTTCGGAAGCTTTTTCTTCAGAACTTCCGAAGCAAATAACCTTCGGAAGATGTCTCGACTTCCAAGAAAACTACTTTTTGGGCAAAAGTAAACTACTTTTCAGAGGTGGGACCGACATCCGGATTTCAAAGTTTATCCTCTTTCATTAACTTTGTCTCAAATCCTTTTCACATAAATGCCCAACGGTTCCCCCCTCTTTCACTATCTTCCTCAATTACACTATTCCTTAAACCTAAATTCTCCCAAACCGCCTTTTGTTCTTCATCTTTCCATCCTTAAGCTTCTAAAATGGCCAACCTAAACCTTAGAAACAACCCAGATTTCTCCATGCAACTTCACAGGCAACATAACCAAGTTGCTCTGTTAAGCTCTGAGAAAGATGAAAGTTTCTCAGAGATTTGCCGTTTCTTAGCTCTATCAAACTACTCCACCTCCCTAACCATTGATCCTACTCTCTATGAGGATCATCTGCTTGAATTTTGGAAGACCTGCCAAGAGGTCATTATGGATGGGGAGAAGGCACTGTCTGCCACAGTGCAAGGGAGGACAATCTTCATCACTCCGGCCATCATAAACACTCATTTGCAGCTGGATGATGAAGAAGGTGAGTTGTCCTTCCCAAAGGAAGCTGTAAATCATTCCTTTGAGCAGATGGGCTATGAGGGAGATTTCTCTGTAAAGACCTTCAGGAAAGGAAGGTCTCATCCCAGTGGAAATACCTGCTTCATGTGGTTATCCACAGCTTGTCAAACAAGCATGGAGGGTGGGACCAGATTCCTGAGGATCTCTCCTTCATAGTACATGGAATGGTTCAAGGGGTCAAGTTCAGGTACTCTCAATTTGTTTATACAAATTTGCTTGCTAACTTGGACTCCTTAGAGTATTATATGTTTCCTAGATATGTTCAACACATTCTCAACTGTGAACTGGGCTCACAGTTGAGGGAAACAGATAATATTCTTAAATTGGGACAGATGAAGCCCGACATCTTTAAAATTATGAAGAAGCCAACTGTAGGCTTCTCAGGGGTAGAAACAACCCTAGTCCCAAAAATGTTAGAGCTCATTGCTCAAGGTGACAACCTAGCAACACAAGCTAGTGTTGAACCCACACCTTCTACCTCTCAACCACCAAAAAGGCCCCAAGTCACCCTCACCTACCAAAGAAAATCCAAACGAACCCCTGCTCAAGCTATTGAGTCTGTGCAGGCCCCCATATACTCACCCATACAGGAGGAAGTGGACACTAGAGCTCCCACTTCCCCTGAGGAGCAAACCACTCCCATCTCTTCAACAATCAGGTTGAGGTTCCTCATGCTCACCCTGATGAGCTCACAAGCCCAACTGCCTTAAGCCTTCACTCTGAGTCTCAACACTCAAGTGAACAACCTTCAGGGGACAGTTACCATCCCCAGCCATTAGACTTAAATCAACCCATTCCCAACCTCTCATTCTATACTGATGAAGACTTAGGTTTCAGTGGGTACCATGAGTCTCTCTACTCTTCCCCTACTCAAAGAGAGATGAGTACTCCTGAGTCTCCTTTGTCTAGCCCACATCAGTCACCCATAACTGAGGTGGATACTTCTGAACCTGTTCAGGATATCCATATGGAAGAGGCTCTCACTTCTGCAAGTGATTACATCATTAAGACCTCAACCATGGCAACTCAGCCCATTGACACCTCAACTGAGGATGTCAATGTGCAGAGGAAATCCAGCAGCCAAGAACCTGAGGCTGGTGGTGAGAGAGAGGACTTTGGTCCAATCATCTCATCCCCCAATGATTCTTCTGATGAAGAAGAGGGGAATCTGAGACTAAAGGTGCAAAAACTGTCAAAAACATGCTCCTATTTAGTCTCTAAGGTTAGTCACCTTGAATCTCAGGTGACTACCCTGCATAATAGGGTCAATGATCAGCAACTTGAGATATCTTATCTCAGGGAAAAACTAGCTGGGAGACCTTTAAGAAGAGCTCAACCAGGAACACAAGAACCTGTGAATGTGATTGACCTAACCTCTAGCTCACCTATGCAAGAGGGTGATGCTACCAAAAAAGGGGAGAAAGTCATTACAGTCACAGAACCTGGGAGTTCTTCAGGGAGTATGGACATTGAGGATTCACCATCCTCACTTGCAACTGTGCATACTCAGCAACTTCCTCAAGTTCACATTAATGTGGACATAATAGACTCTGTCATTAGGAGTCTCTTTGAGGAAGGCATTCCAAGGGCTGTGTCATCTCCACCTCAAGGAACTTCAAACTACATTATTGGGTGGAGGTATGATGCTGATAGAAGAGCCCTCATTCTTCACAGAGTTCAAGGCAGCAAGAAGTGTTCAATTTTCAGACTTTGGACTACTATGAAGGTCTTGACCTGATCAACATGCCACTTGTCAACCCAAGCAAATCAAGACAAGCTGACAGGTTAGCACTCAGGATTCAAGACAGAATTACTGAAGAGTTCAGCCTTAGAAGGAGACAAAGGCAATCAGGTAATGTCATTGGTCAACTGGATGCTGAGGCAGACCTGAGATTAGCTTCAAAGGGAAAACCTTGGCTGAAGGCCCAGTGATAGAGCCTGAGAGCCCTGTCACACCAACAACTGCTTCAGAAATTCATTCCCTTAGTGAAACACCTGCTGGTGAAGGTGTCTCACAACCTCTCTCTGGCCAGAGCTTGGATGCTACACCAAGCAATGAAGGCCAAACCTCTATCCACCCTGAGTCACAAAGGTCTGTGGGTGACAAAGGGAAAAGAATTTTGACTCCTGAGGAGATTGAGGAGGAGGAGAGAGAGAGGAAGAGAAAGCTAAGGGGAGAAAGTTTCTCTGGGTCTTCAGGCTTTATGCAAGCTGCAATCAGGGCTGCCCCCAGACCAAACACTCAAGAAGATGAGTTGAGGGCAGTCAGGATTACTTACCTGCAGACCAGGAACTATGACATAGATGAGATTATATCTCTCCCCTTAGAGCAATTAAATGAACTGGCTGACATGAAGTGTCAAGAGAGATGAAGGAAGCAGAGGATGCAAGATTACTTCTCCAATTCAAAGAAGAGAAGTGACAAAAAGATTATACAAGCATGCTCCAACTCTCTCCCCAGTTCAGGATGTGCAAGAGGATGTGGCTACTACACAAGAACCTCAGGTAGACAAGGAAACAGATAGGCAAAACATGATCAACTACCTGAGTGCCACAGGTCTCTACCAGGCATCTGCACTTCTTCCCTTGTCCTTTGAGTACATTGAGTTTGAGTATCTCAAACAGCTTGAACTTCAAGTGCTCAAAGAACAAAAGGCAACAAAAAGAAAGAAAGATGCTGCAAAGTCAAGAGCTATCATCCAAAAGAGTATGAAGAAGTCTGCTGACAGACAAAGGATGATGAGCTTCTTGAAGCTGTATGGATTCTCCGGAAGGAGACTTGGCCCTATGTCTCTATCCATAATGGATGAGCATATCAGGGTAATCAAGCAGAAGATCAAGAGTGGAGAGCTGATTGACTTATACTCTCCTCCAAGTCAAATCCCACCTGAAGTGGAGGTTAAGGTTGAACAACCTGAGACAACACAACCTGGACCTCCTGCTGAGCCTCAGCAAGCTTCATCTTCTGATCCACAGCAGGGTCAAACTCCCTCTCCTTCTGAACCAGTGAGGGAGGAACACCCAACTGAGAAAGACAAGGATGATCAACAAGGTGCTGCAGACCAGTCTTCTCAGTTAAAGTCCTCTAAGAGGAAGAAGAGGATGGCTTCCAAACCAAAGTCTAAGAAGAAGAAGCCTGAATCATCCACCTCTACACCTCAGGCTGAGTCAGATCAACCTGAGGAAGTGCATGAAGAGGCAGCCCAATCAACTCCAATTCAAGTGGCTCCTCTTGCAGCTGAGACACCCATCTTATCCTGGAACTTCACTACTAATCCAGAGAGATGGCATGTGATCAGAGATCAAGGTGTTAAGAATGTCTATACATGGCAAGACATAATCAACTTACCTCTGCATGATCTCTTTGAGATGAGAAGATATTATGAGAGTCTGAATGATCCTGACCATCTGATGAAGAAGGGTATTGTCATCATTGTGCTGAAGACTACAAACATCTGAAGATCTTCTAAGTGTTTTGGTAGCATCAGCCTAGGGGGAGTTTGTAAGGATTCCTATAAGTCTGATGCAGCCAAAACATCCAAAGTCTCTCTCCAAACATGCACTAAAGAACACAAGTAGAAATGCTTCGGAAGTTTTACACCATGCACTAGAAATATTCTAAGTGTAAAATCTTCCGAAGCCAAGACCAACATCTTCCGAAGCCAAAAGTGAAGTCTTCCAAAGCTTCAAAGACAAAGTCTTCCGAAGCCAAAGAGTGAAGACAGATTTCTTCCGAAGACTTTTAGAGATATGCCTTTATCTGATGTACTTTACCATAAAGCTGGACCACCTTTCCGCTGCAACTCTGTAAAGTCACCAACTTACATGAGTTGGTGAAAGGTCCATGCTTTTGGTAACTGTACATTAAGGTCTTGAGTCCATGCTTTCTACTTTATGTACTTTTATTCTTTTTGTAATATATTAGGATGTGAGCTATGGCATGTCATAGTCACAAGTCAAAAGGCAGATATGCCTTTTGACTCTACATTTGATTTTGTAGTTGTCTAGTCAATTGTATCCAGCTGGCCTTCAAAGTATGGCCGACTGTAGGATGTAGTATAAAGTATCTCAAGTACTTGTAACTTTCTATCGATGCTTTGTAACTTGTAATAGAACTTGAGAAGCAATATACAACATTCTTGAAAACCAAATACTTGTATTGTTTGCAATCTTGTTCTGTCTCACTTTTACTTGTGTTCTTAGAATCTTTCATTAACAAGTTAACCAGTTCTCTATTTGATTTGTTAAGTGTTCTAAGCAACTCTCCTCATTGTGTTGTTGTGTTGTAAGTGCATACCCTTCACCGGTCCTGCACTTATGTAATACAAGTCCGTAATTATAGGAACATCAATACCCAATTCTTTCGAATAATTAGAATTAGGGATGTCCAAATGCTCGTCGCTCGACTCTCGCTCGACGTTTGTTCGGAATTTCCTCGAAAAATGTTCGTTCGAATTTCTGCTCGGTTGTAAACGAGCCGATCGGCTTGGATCGGTTTGTAAACGAGCCAAGCACGAGCAAAGGTCCGCTCGGCTCAGTTCGGATCGAATTATTGTTTATTTATCTATATATAGTTTATACATAGTACTCTAGTAGATTTGACCTACTATATTCAAATATACAATAATATTTATACATATTAGATCAATCAACCTAATAAAAAAATAACACTAATCATTAACGTGAAATTCTAAGTCGCTATGAATAAAATTTGTGACCTCGTTCTTGTTCTTAGTTGATCATCTCCCGCTCTCATGTATCGTTCTCTGCAATATGCTTAGTCTCATCGGATACTATCTTAGTCTACTCGCCAGCCATAATGAATTGTTATTCATAAAAATATTATGATAAATTGTGACTACTTTTTGAATCATTAAAACCTAACATCCAACATCGTCACCATCTCACACTATAATATACATCGGAATGACACACTAAATCGTTGAGTTTTGCAAATTGTTCGCTGCTCGTTTGCGCTTGCTCGACGCTCGGTTGAAAATTTAACGCTCAAGAAATGCTCGTTCGAATTTATGCTCGATTGTAAATGAGCCGCTCGGCTCGGTTCGATTAGAAATGAGCCAGGCACGAGCAAAGGTCCGCTCAGTTCGGCTCGGCTCGTGAACTGCCCTTGTTAGAATCTATAAATCATAAGCTTCAAAAGCCTTTTCAAACTTCTCGGCCGTATCCAACATCTCATACGTTAAGTTCCATCTAGTACACACATCCAAAGACAACATAACCTTACCTTCAATCTTTAAATCTTCCGCACATTTTTTGAAGGCATCTATTCTTTTAGCATAAGGTCTAATGTACGAACGAAATTTCTTATACGATCAATTAACAATCCCTAATAATTTAGTCCATCCTTTACAATCAAATTAATTATGTGTGACATACAACGCATATGTAAGTATCTCCCATCACCCATAACATTTGGTAATCTAGATTTGAGAATTGAGATGGTTGTATCATTAGAAGATGCATTATCCGTAGTAATTGTAAGGATATGTTCAATATCCCATTCTTTTGAACACTAAAGTATGACCCGGGCGATGTCATCCCCCTTATGGTTATAAATTGGCCCGAAATTTAATCTTCTTTTGTGTAAGACCAAGTCGCATCGATAAAGCGTGTTATGACACAAATGCAATTGATGCGCTAGATTGATGTCCACGTGTCGGTGGTTAAACACACACTGGCTTGCTCGTTGTAAAAAAAACTTAAGCTTTCCTTTGTCCTCTAAAAATATGTGTGCACAATCCCTTGCAACTGTAAACCTGCTAGAAATCTTAAATTTTGGACAAATAATTTCCATAAGCCTTTTAAATCCCTTGTGCTCGATAGTTGTAAAAGGAAGCTCATCTAGTATGGTCATCTCAGCTATTGCCCTTCTAGTTTTTACCCTGGTGAATTTCCATATTTTTACTTCACTACTTCCACTCACGCCATCATCATTATTCTTAAAGCATAGGTTGCTTTGAATTTTTAACCGTTTTGGATGTTTTACACATGATTTAATATGTCATTTCATTCCAGATGTCCCATTTATATATGGGTCTACAGCTAATACATTGAGGCAATGCTTACATCTTGCCTTTTTATTCCCCTACTAATCTACAAATTTCTCAAAATCAACCCAAACCTTAGAACCCCCTTTCTTAGTACCAACTGTATTTTTACTTTTCTTTTGATTACTTTGCTTCTTTTGATCAGGTTGTGACTTATTTTTTTGAACCTGAGATTCATCGCGTGATAAGTTTTGAATGTTATCTAGATCCATATAAAATTAATTTACAAGAAAAACAAATCAAATAAATTTATATACAAATTACATCAACAAATTCTATATAAACAAACAAATAAATGGTCCATGATGTTTTGTAAAAAGTACCATGAATATTATATTATTTCAGATTTGGATTCTAAACAACTTGGCATATGATGCAAAACTAAATCAAAACTATAACAAACATAGAATAAATCAATCAATATTAACAATTTGAATAATAATCCTTTGTAACATGAAAAAAAATTGTGTAGTAGACTGACCTTTAGATGAATAACACAAATGTACATGTGCGAACCCGACCATTTAATCTTATATCTCAAATCAGGTTCTCATGAAATAAAAGTTTTGAATGAAATTGTGAATTAAGGTTATTGCAATTTAACAACGAAGTAAAAGTTTTGACATGAATCTAAGTGTTAAGGTTTCTCATGAAATATTAAGCTTAGTACCAATCAAGTAGTAAGAGTTTTTTATTAAATCAAATTAAGAATTTTAAAAAAATCACCTCTTGAAATAGTTAACTTCTCTGCAACAGATGGTGCGCAATAGGGAGCAACTCCTTAATCAATTATTCAAAGCAATGGAGATGATGTGTATATGTTTTGATTAATAGTTATTATATATGTTACGTAATTCAATTAAGGGTTAACTTTTTCTCCCAGCCGTCAGCCCAATTTAGGCTCATCACAGATTCAAGGAATCTTGAAAAAATAAATTAGGTTTTTAATTTAAATATCATCACTAGAACATCTAATCGGGTTTTGTGTTTCTTTTCCCGAATACCGAACCGAGACCAGTTTTTTTATAAAACTAGTACCGAGTACCATTGTTCAGCACTAGGATTACTAGTATATCTGCTCAACTTACCAACAACAAAAGCTATGCCAGGCCTTGTGCTAATCATAGCATACATCAAATATCCAATAGTGTTTGAACACTTTAATTATGATACTAAAACACCTGAATTAGACATAAGCATAAGACTAAGATCTATGGGAGTACTAACAGGAGAGAACAACTGAAATGATTAAGTTTCTTTAATACTTCCTCAATGTAATAAAACAATGTCAATCACATCTACCCTCCCCGTATCCTTCATTTCCAAGTTAGAAGACAATAATGTCTTTGTCTTTTCAACCTTATCTTAATCTATAACAAAGATCAACATGTCATCTACATATAGACACATAATCACTTCCTTTTACGGATGAGTCATATCTACTTTAAACACACCTAGTTGCTTGGTTTAGAAAAACACATGAGATAAGATCACCTCATCATATTTTTATATGCCACTATAACACCTCGAATTTGTCAAGTGTTTCATCCTTAGCATGAACAAGATATAACTAACAATATATTGTAGCATCATCAAGAAATATAAAAACATATTTCTTATTACCTAGTAAAGGCATGCTATGAAAATCACAAAAATCCGAATGGATAAGTTCTAATACCTTAGAATTTATTGTAACATCTTAAAATGGTTTCCTTGTAATCTTCCTAAATTCACAAGCATGATATTTTCTTTGTAATCTTCCTTGTAATTGAAAACAGATCATCCAACACTACCCAACCGAGAACAACAACAAGACTCAATTTCAACTTTATCAGATTCAAGTAGATGTATACCTAGATCAAACAGATCCCATAAATAGATTTATCTTTGTTGTATATTGCAAATATAGAACAAGAAAATAAACACCAAACAAACCTGAAACTTGTTGTCAATATAGAATACGAACTTCGATCATCAAACTATCAAATCTCTTGGATTTATCTCTCAATCATGAACCATTATCAGATAAATTTATTTGCGGGTTACTCGCAATGATTTATCAGATTAGACAGAGATTTTTCGATGGAGTAGAAAGATTATTATTCAAACCATGAGGATCCTTTCTTGTAACGTATGTTCTCTTTTTCTTCCCCTGTTGTTATATTATGATATGTGAAAATATATATATTAATTTATTATAAAAAAACGATTTTCACAATTTAGTTTTAAAAGGGAAATTTGTCACATCCCGAAGGAAGCGTGAAATGCTTGGGTATGACTATTTAGCTCAGAACGCATTGATTACAAAGTTAAATGCAATACACATATAAACGTAATACATCGATACATTTCATAATTAATATAAGTTCGGGTTACATCATAACTAATATTCAAAATTTAACATAACCCTATTACAAAAGTGTTATTTAACTGCTACATCTTCAGTAGTGATGGAAATGAGCATCCACCGTCAGACTAAGATCATACATGTTTACAGTTAATTTAACACAAACTTTTCCCATCACCTCGCCCCAGCCATTATAAACATAAAATGAGAACATAGTACCGTTAGTCATTATGAATACCTGAAAAAGCATACTCAAAACAGTCAACATAATATTGGTGAGAACATATGTTTAATTACTAAACAAAATACATTGATGCAATATAAATAAGATTATAACCAAACCTACTTATAAGCCAGGTGATTTATAACTGTCACAAATACAAATCACAAAATCAGATAATATAGCATCACAACACTCATCCTGTTGGTGCAGGAAATATTTTCCTAAGTAGCACTACCTATATTACCAGACGGTTTCATATCCGAATTAATAGTTGTAACATAATGACAGTATATCCCCAGATCTCACTTATAATAACATCAATCATAACAGTATGCTTTTTCCCCAAAAATCATAAATGTAAAAAGGGCTATGAATCTCACCTTTTTTCTAGCGAAAATCCTATAAAATATTTATATGTTAGAAATAAATAGTATTTTTTTTAAATTTTCAGAATAATAATTTTAAATCAGTAGTTACAATTATTCATATATTAGAAAATTTTTATAGAAGAAATATCCAACAATTCCAGATTAATATATATAAATCTCAACTAATAACTAATTACAGTTATCTTTCTAGAATTTTTACAATATTCAAATAAATCAGCAAAAATATCTACAGATTCTCAAAATTTACCAAAATTTTCTAGGATCTAAATTCTGAAATCTATATTATACTATAAATGTTTAGGTTATTAACTCATAATAGTAAATTTTCTATGATTTTTACCAATTTTACAATAATCAGCATAAATAGTAAAACATATCTAAAAATCCCAAATTTTATACAAACTGTTGTATTCAAGGTACCATATTTTATGTAAAGTTTTCATAATTTATCTCACTTTTTTGCTATTTCTTCTTATTTTCTAATTACAGAAGGTTCTAAATTATAAAACTCTGTCATATCTACGAATTTAATCATGAAATTTATCCAGAAATTCCTATTAGATATAAGGTCCATCATATAATATTTCAAGGTCTTTACCAGGTCTGGAGCTTCCAGATGATAGTTTTTTTTCATTAGCTTAAATAAATCATATAAATTAATTTACTTACAACTACACCAAAATTTATAGAATATTATTTCTAATATTTTCTAACAAGTTCCTAATTTTATATCCATCATCATAGTCATTTAAGTATCTAATTCAATTCATCAAGAATATTAGGGTTTTTATCCTTTTATTTGTAATTTTTATGTTAAAACCTTTATAAAGAGGTTTCATAATTATTCTTGATGATTTGTTTTCTAAGAGTTGGATTATATGTGTTTATTCAAACACATATAAATTCTTTAAGGATTGTTAAGGATATACTTTTAGAATCTAACCTTTCTTGAGAAAGTAACTAAGGGATTGATGGTTTGATTGAGGTGGTCTTCTTGGTGCTTGATCTTCAAGCTTTTGAATTCAGGATGGTGATAGATGAGAAGATGATGATGAGATGGTTGAAGTTGATGACTTGAAAACCGAGAGAAGGAGGGTGTTGATAATCTTGGAGGCCGGTTAATGGTTGTATTATGGTTATGGTAGTTCACGGTGGTGGTGCTCGTGGGTGTGTTAACAACCGAGAGGAAGCAAAGTGTGAGATTGGTTTATGCACTCCTTCGGCCGAGCTTCTATGTAGTGGAGCTAGGCATCATTACATCTAGTACTAGGGTGGTGAGGTGGTGTCCTTAGGGTTGCTTAGTCGCCTATTAGAGATAGGTGGCGGGTTTGTGTGTTGCTTAGTGTCTAGGTTATGCTAGGTGGTGGTCAAAGCGATTGCTTAGTGTTAGCCGATTAAGAGTGGGATTAGAGAGTTAATGTCTTAGTTTAGTGGTTAATCGGGTGTCTTTGATGAACCGAGGGTGATGTTTAAGTGGGTGTTCAAGTGATTTAAGTTTGGTTAACTTTAGTTTTGATACAAGATCTCTTGATGTAATCTTATTTGGTGATGTTTGGTTAAGTTTGTAATGCATTTTAGTAGCAAGCTAATTAATCATTTAGCTTTATGATTGATGACTAATATATATGGTTCAAAGTTTATAAAGTTATTAAATTTTCATATCCATGCATACGTAAATATTCATGCGTGGATGCATGCATGCACATATATATGCATAATCACTTAAACACATAATATATAAAGAATTAATCAAATAAAACTTATCCTCATGATCCCTTAATAAGGTATATGAGTATAGATCTATAGAAAGTTTTAGGATATTAGCTTGCTTAACCTTAGGGTCGTCACAAAATTCCTAACTAAGCTTCACACAAACGACAAGTGTATCGGTCGTGATAGAGTAAAATTTAGGTAAGTCCGGATATCGAACCCTAAAGACACGTTTGACGGCTTTCGTTACTAAACCTCTATCGACTTCTAACCCAATTAATTTAATTAATTATTAATGAAAAATAAATAATTTAGCTAAAATTAATTAATCTAAACACGACGGAAGAAATAAACAAACAAGAATTCAAACTTGGAAACTTCAATATGATCAAATATGTTAAATAACTATCATATCGAACCCTAAAGACACGTTTGACGGCTTTCGTTACTAAACCTCTATCGACTTCTAACCCAATTAATTTAATTAATTATTAATGAAAAATAAACAATTTAGCTAAAATTAATTAATCTAAACACGACGGAAGAAATAAACAAACAAGAATTCAAACTTGGAAACTTGAATATGATCAAATATGTTAAATAACTATCTAGGTCGGAATCCAACTAACATGTAATGACACAAAGGCAATGACTCGTATGACTATCTCCAAAACACATATTTAAGGTTAACTAGGTATGTTGCTACTCCCTAAGAAAACCAAAGACACGTGTGAAGCACAAGATAGGTTTATTAAAATGTCTAATGGAAGATCACACTTAGGTTATTTTACCATATTATCTTTAAGATTATAATTGATAACCCTAAGATAAAGGATAACTTAATCTTTAAACCCAATTAAATACCCTAAAACACTAACACCATGAATGAAAGGCAAAACACGCTCTCGAGAAATCTAAACCTAACAAATAATGGGTAGGAGGTTTTAAACAATATCTATCATCTCTAGATTCTAGATAATGTAGGACATTGCAAATACTATCAAAATCATAGCCAAAACACCTAAGATTATCTCTAATCAAAATTTAAAATTAAAAACACAAAGTAATTAATTTTAACGTGCAAACCTAATCTAGATGTCACGCAATCAATCAAGACCAAACATACATGAGCATGTCAATAACTTTAAGTATAAAGCAATACACACGACCATATTTAATTGGGAAAATAATCAAGTTCTATAATTAATAAACAAATATACGAAATTAAAACCAACTATTTAAACAAAACATGAATAGTTTTCAACCCAACGTAGGTAGTACTTAAAAGATTAGCTACTCATAAAGTTGAAAAACATTAATAACAATAATAAAGTTGCAAACTTTCGACACATAAACGAGAGAACCCACAAAATTAAAGAAAATAAACGAAAATAAAGCAAAACCGAATGATCTTCAATGCTTGAAGTCTTCGACCCTCGCTTCCAGATCTTGTTCTCCACTTTAACGTTGCTCTCTAATCGTACTCAAACTTCAAAGCTGAAACTAAAATAATGAGATTTTGTTTTCTTCTTGTTTGTGCTCCAATGCCTGCCGTCATCTATTTTTTATATGATAACAATGTAGGGTTTTAAAGTAGATTGATTTAATTTTTCATCGTGGGCTTTGACTTTCAACCATGGCCATCTAAATTTTTATTCTTTCTTTGTTCACATGGACTATTTTATTCCTCCATTAATTTAGTTGGAAACAAAAGGTTATGTGGTTTTTGATTTTGCATATTCTTTCTTCCACTTATGTTAAATATTTGATTCAGTTGTTTCCATCTTTTCAATTCTACAAGTGATCAAAACAAAATACAGTTAATTGGATGAAAATTTTGAGAACTCACGTGGATATAATATTATCATATTACCTTTTGTTTAATATTTAAAATTTAAAACTTATTTGTATTTAAATCATTAATTTTAATCATTGTTGGTCTCATGTTAGTAAAAATTCATCCTTTTGTGCTCATGGTCTCTTAAAATATTTAAAATTTAAATATGAACCAATTAAAGGTATTTTTTCTATAAAACTAGCGCAAAAACTATTTAAAAGTGAGAAGAATATTTATATAAAAGATATATAATATAGACCACATCAAATATCCCCAAACTGAAAATTTGTTTGTCATTAAGCAAAGCTCATCTCACGACATATCTAACGCCAACTCGTTTAAAATACATAAATATAAAACCAAATTAGCGCAACCCGTTTTCCCTAAAGACACAATCAACTATTAGTCACTTTCAATAGAAGTACAACTTAACAAGCAATCATGATACCAAATTTGAAAAATAGACACACTAATTAAGCTCAGTTCATTTAAAGACTTTAAATGCATAATAATCCACAACTTCTCATAATGTTCTCTACTCTTGGTTTATTTACTGGACTAGTATAAGGTGTATTAGTTTATATCTGTGGTTCTCTCGATATCATCACGGCACGATATTATCATAAGCTTGTAAATGTATTACATCTATCTACACCAACTAATAATTAAACTTTACACCAATCAAGTAGGTCTTAACATGGGTTGTAACGTGGCTATGGTGAAAGGTAGGAATAAGACGAAAAAAAACAAGAAAAAAACAAGGCTAAGGTGTTTAGAGAAATCCGACTTCGCTAGCCTAAACACGAACACAATATGCAAATGATAAACAAAAACAAAGGACCAAACTTGAATCCTTTAACAAACTAACAACTAATAGACATTTTTTTTCTCACCCTCTTTTTATTTTTTTCCTTATTTCTTTTCATTTCTCTCTCTCTCTCTCTCTCTCTCTCTCTCTCTCTCTCTCTCTCTCTCTCTCTCTCTAACTGAGATTAACTAATCAAACATAATAATTGAATCACACCATTTAAACACAAACTTAGCCGGATTTTCTAAAGCACACGGGTTAACATAAAAGGATTAAATAAATAAAGGCTAGGCTAACATGGGTGTAAACAAAAGAAAATGGTAAATAAACGGCTCAAAGTGGCTAACTAGTGGATGATATTCATGGTATGGTAATCACATGCTAAACATAAATCCTAGCTGCCTCTATTACTCTTGTGCAAGTTCAAAGTTCATGGTCTCACTGCGTATAACCTAGACAAGTTCTAAAATGCACGTGATCGTGTGAGGTAAACACTCAAACAATGAAATGCAAGTCAAATGCAAATAATCTAGAATTAAGGGCTCAATCTCACATGAAAATAGGGTATAAGTTCTAAAATGCACGTGATCGTGTGAGGTAAACACTCAAACAATAAAATGCAAGTCAAATATGTAAATAATCTAGAATTAAGGGCTCAATCTCACATGAAAATAGAGGTAATAAGGGTATAAGTTGTGGAAATTATATGTTTATCATCTCTTGGTTTACCTCACTTAATTAGATGTCTATGCAATTTTATTTTGAGAACCACTTATTAAGTTAACTTAATCATGTGACTTAAATAAGTAAATCATGCTCTAGGTTTAACTAGTTAGCGCTAATCAACACCACATCATGATTCGTGCAAGTCGGGTTTTATATGCGTGGACGAGTGATACTTAATGCCCTTTTTTTCTTTTTTAATTTTTTTTTCTGAATTTCAGGAATTTATCAATTAATGTGTGTGTATATTATATATATATATATATATATATATATATATATATATATATATATATGTATGTATGTATGTATGTATGTATGTATGTATGTATGTATGTATGTATGTATGTATGTATGTATGTATAATCAACCTAAAATGTTTTAGTTTTGCCAACTACCCCATCCCCACACGTAAATCAAACATTGTCCCTAATGTTTGAACAAATAAATATAAGCAATTAAGATAACAAAAGTGCAATAAATGAAAAAACTAAAACTCCCCTGTTATGTAACGTGCAATGACAGAAGGTCCACTGAAAATGTATGTATCATCCTCACACTTTAACTTGACTAAGAACCTCAAGCAGGATTTCCAATCCTAGCAGGAAAAGGAGATCAAGATAAAAAAATCGAAAAGGCCTGTGCGATCATTCAGCTCTAAGCAATAACCTGAAATAAAAGACAAATATGGAAGCATCCGGTACAAAAAATAAAAAAATAAAAAATAAACCAAAATAGGGTTGCCTCCCGGAAGCGCTTGATTTATTTACGAGTCGTCAACCTGACTCGAACCTCTCAATCAGGCTCTTACAGGGCGAGGTCAACCACTTCGTCCTCGTTTTCAATCACCAGCCCGCTAATGTAATGCTTTAAATGATGGCTATTTACCTTAAACGTCTCCCCGTCCTTTTCCTTGATTTCAATTGTTTCGTATGGAAATACCTCGAGTATAGTGTATGGTCCCAACCATCATGACTTTAATATTCCCAGAAACAATTTCAATCGTGAATTATATAGCAACACCTGATCCCACACTTGAATTCTTTATTACCTTTCAGGTGGCTATCAAGTAATTCTTTCGTACGTTCCTTGTATCGTGTCGCGTACACATGATCTCTCAATTCCTCCAACTCATGCAACTGATGAAATCGATTTGCTTCAGCCGTGGACATATCTAAATTCACTGTCCGCAATGCCCAATATGCATGATGCTTCAACTCTACTGTTAATGACACGTTTTCCCATAAATCATCTTGAACGGTGTAGAACCGATTGGTGTCTTATATGATGTGCGGAAAGCCCAGAGTGTGTCATCTAACTTATCTGACCAATCCTTGAGATTTGATCCGACTGTTTTTTCTAGAATCCGCTTGATACCCCAATTACTCACCTCAACGTGCCCACTAGTCTGTGGATGATAAGCTGTTGCAAGCCGATGGGTCCCTCGATCACTAATCAGGGCTTTGGGGGGGGGGTACCAAAGCAGGAAAACAACTACGTAATGAATCTCACTACAGCCCTAGGATGTACTTGTTCCCACGAGATGGTGGAAATGGGCCCATGAAATTGATGCCCCATAAAAAAAAATCTCAGATGCCTGAATGGCAGTCTATGGCATCTCATTCCGGGATGAGATATTTCTGACTCTTTGACACGCGTCACAACTCCTAATAAACTCATGCGCGTCCTTAAAGATCGTTGGGCAATAAAACCCAGTGTTGAATACCATCTTCGCTCTCAAACTCGCTCCATAATTGCCACGTGTTGGTCCTCAGTGGCAATGCCTCAAAATCCTCCTTGCCTATCACCGTGTACGCACCTATGTACGATCTGATCTGATCTAATGAAGAAGAGTTAGGGGTCGTCCCAAATGTAATGCTTAACATCTGCAAAGAATTTCTTCTTTTGCTGGTGTGTCATGCCTCTCATCCAAACCTTGTCGCTAAGTAATTAGTTAGATTTGCAAATCATGGAAAACCCTCTTCTTGTGCTTTCACAAACATTAGTGTCTCATATGGAAAGTTATCATCAATCACGTCCTCCCTAATTTGCTCATGCCTGGAGTCCTCTAAACGTGACAAATGGCCCGCAGCTACATTCTTCGCACCTTTCTTATCCCTAATCTCAATGTCAAATTCCTGAAGCAACAAAATCCATCATATCTTACTAACCAAATACTTAAGCGCCACATGGTCTGTGTAAACAATAGTATTAGAAAGGACGAGATAAGATCTAAACTTATCGAATGCAAATACTACTGTTAACAACTTCTTCTCCGTCGTGGTGTAATGCTCCTGCGCATCAGTGAGCGTCTTACCCGCGTAATAGATCGTGTGAAAATGTTTGTCCCTACACTGACCTAAGACCGCTCATATCGCATAGTCACTCGCATCGCACATCCACTCAAAAGGTAAACTCCAATCTGGGGCGACCATAATTGGAGCATTCACCAACTTCTCCTTCAAAAGCTCATAAGCTCTCTTACACTCCTCAGAAAACACAAAAGGCATATCTTTCTCTAGCAGTTGCTTCATCAGCCTAGCAATCTTAGAGAAATCTCTAATGAAATGTCGATAAAAACCAGCGTGGCCTAGGAAACTCCTAATAGATTTCACCGATGTGGGTAGTGGAAACTTGCTAATAGGCTCAATCTTCACCTTATCAACCTCAAGCCCCGCGTGTGAAATCTTGTGCCCTAAAACGATGCCTCCTTTACCATGTAGTGACACTTCTCCCGGTTCAGCATAAGGTTGGTCTCCTCACGTCAAGCCAACATCCTCTCCAAACACTCTAAACATGAATAAAATGAACTCCCAAACACAGAAAGTCATCCATGAAAACCTCCATGGAGTCCTCGATCATGTCCTGGAATATAGCTACCATACATCGCTGAAATAGCTGGAGCGTTACATAACCCAAACGACATGCGGCGATACGCAAAGGTGCCATACGGGCATGTAAAAGTCGTCTTTTCTAGATCCTCCGAAGCGATGGGGATCTGGAAATAACCTAAAAAGACATCAAGGAAACAGTAAAACTATTACCTGATAAATGCTCCAACATCTGATTAATAAAGGAAAGCGGGAAATGAACCTTCCGCGTGGCATCATTCAATTTGCGATAGTCAATGCAAACTCGCCACCCAATGACTGTCCTCATCAGAATCAACTCGTTCTTCTCATTAGTCACCACTGCATCCCCCATTTCTTTGGGACAACTGCATGGGACTCACCCACTTTGAGTCAGAGATAGGGTAGATCAATCCTGCATCAAATAACTTATTACTTCTTTCTTAACTACCACCTGCATGTAAGGATTTAATCTCGTCTAACTGTGTCTAACAGGCTTATACTCATCTTCTATGAGTATCTTATGCGTGCAGAATAAAGGTGTAAGGATTCCTGAAGTCTGATGCAACCCAAAACAGCTTAAGTGTCTCAGCAACATGCACTAAGTACTGAAGTGAAGAATGCTTCGGAAGTTTTACACAAAGCATTAGAAAATACTCTAAGTGTAAAATCTTCCGAAGCCAAGATCAATATCTTCCGAAGCCAAACATGAAGTCTTCCGAAGCTTCAGAGACAAAGTCTTCCGAAGCCTCATCCTATGAAGACAGATTTCTTCCGAAGACTTTTAGTACACATGCTTTATCTGATGTACTGTTCCATAAAGCACCTTTCCGCTGCATCTCTGTAAAGTCACCAACTTACATGAGTTGGTGAAAAGGGCCTTGCTTTTGGTAATTGTACATTGAGGTCTTGAGTATTCAACTTTCCACTTTATGTACTTTATCCTTTTTGTATTGTAAAAGGATGTGAGCTATGGCATGTCATAGTCACAAGGTCAAAAGGCAGATATGCCTTTTGATCCTACAATTGATTTTGTTAGTGTCTAGTCAATTGTATCCAGCTGGCCTTCAAAGTATGGCCGGCTGTAGGTTGTAGTATAAGTATTTCAAGTTCTTGTATCTTTTCTTCATGCTTTGTAACACTTGTAAAAGAACTTGAGAAAGCAATATACTGCCTCCTTGAAACCCATACTCTCTTGTTCTGTCTCTTGCTTTACTTGTGTTCTTAGTATCACCTTGGTTACCCAGTTCACTGTTTGATTAGAGCTTAGTTATTCTCCTCATTGTGTTGTTGTGTTGTAATTGTGGTTAAGCCCTTAAACGGTCCTGCAATTGGTATCAGAGCATTCCAGGCTCTTGATATAAGATCTAACCATCTTAAGATCCCTCACACACACAAAAGCTAAACTCTTCAAATGGCTGCCATCTCTAAGACTGATATGGAGACTGGAACCATGAACAAATCCCCACTGATCACTCTTGATGATTTTGACACCTGGTGCATGAGGATGGAAGGCTTCATCAGGTCTCTTGATTCAAGAATGTGGGAATCTGTTGAGAATGGACCTTTCATACCCAGCACCCCCTCTCTGCTACTGGTGCTGGTATGATTCCTAAAGATGTGGCCAACTACTCAGATGAAGATAGAAAAAGAGTAGAGATTGACAGGAAGGCCATGACTCTTCAGACTGCTCTCCCAAACTCTGTATACAGAGGCTTCAAGAAGTGCAAGACAGCCAAACAGCTGTGGGATGCACTGAAGCTGATGTATGAAGGCTCCTCTGAAGCCAAGGAGAACAAGAAAGATCTTCTGAAGCAGCAGTTTGAAAATTTCACCCTTCAAAGCAGGTGAGACCATGACTCAACAATACTTCAGGTATGTTGAGATTGTGGATACCCTAGTGGATGGAGGAGTTCCTCTTGAGAACAGGGACATTGTAAGGAAGTTCATGTCCTCACTTCCTAGGCAATGGACACACTATTGTGTGGTGATCAAGAGGACTGAGAACCTTAAGACTCTTACTCTTACAGAGTTGTATGGGATTCTCAGTGGATACCAGATGGAGATGAACATGCAAGGTTCATCTGGCAACTCCAACAATCAAATGGGTTCAGCCCTTCATGTGGTTGAAAGGGACAGCATAGAACCTCAGCATCATCTCTTATGCTACCCTGACAACTCACAAAGGGTCCTTTCATCACCTTCCCGGAGACACCAAGGGAGAACTTTACTCAAGGAAGCCCATTCCAAGAGACAAGTTCTTCTCAAGCCTTTGTGTCTGCAGATGAAAGCTGTGGGAATTATCTCTTCACTCTTGAAGACCTGGACTGTATCCATCCAGATGACCTGGAATACATGGAGATAGTTCAGCAGATGGCTCTCCTCACTCACAGAGCCAAGAAGTTCTACAAGAGGACAGGAAGAAGATTTCCAAGCAATGCTACCAGCAGTAAGTTTGGGCTGGATAAAAGCAAAGTTAAGTGTTACAACTGTAACCTTATGGGTCACTTTGCCAGGGAGTGTAAGGCACCTAAAACAAATGGGGGCCAAACACAACCCAGACCAAACTTTACTGACAAAGCTCCTCAAGCTGAGAAGACAAAGCAACATGCTGCTGTTGCTGTTGAAGAAGGAGGCTTTGACTGGAGTTTTCAGGTGGAGGATGCTTCTCCAAACCAAGCACTGATGGCTGACCATGATGAAGCCAAGGTATTGGAACATCTTTGCTCCCCTGAATGCATTGCTAAAGTAAATAGATACAGGTCCTATAACCTAGAGATGAGTCTGATCTTGAGTCATTAAACATATTAAAATCTGATTTTAGAAAGTCTGAAAATGATTACAAGTTAAAGATAGACGACTTGGAGAAAACCATTTCAGTACTAAAACATGAACATACAGATTTCAGAACTCAGATCCAAGATCTCATCACTAAGTTAACTGAGTGCCAGGCTGAGCTTGTGATCAGCAAAGCCAAGGCAGAGAAGAGTGTTCTTGAAGAAGAGACCTTCAAGAACATGATATCCTCATCCCTGCACAACAAGGTTTGTTATCAAAACAGACAGGGACTAGGATCAAATGAGATAGCTCCTCCACACACAATCTTGTCTGTAAGATCTCCTAGGTGTGGAACTTGTGAAGATGAGCTTCCTCTCATAGATCCTGTAAGTGAGGATGATGAAGAAGTGATAGTGAAGAATTCCTCTGAGAAGAGTGAAGAAGAGGATTCTTCCAAGGGCCACTATCCTTCTGAGGAGAAGAAATCAACTGTGATGACCAAGTCCAAAAGAAAGAACTTGATCAGAAAGAGCAAAAAAAGGCAAAGAAGGCTCAAGAAATCAAGGCTACTTTTGATGCTAAGCAGAAACAAGTTATTATTTCTGCTTCTCAAGCAAAGTAGTAAGGACTGAAGACATCAACCAAACTCTAAGTCAGATTTCTATAAGATCATCAAAAAGAACACTTGTCCATCATCTGACTTCAAGCACTGCAAGACATTTCAACCAAGCTGCAATAGTACAAGACATCAAAAGACTCCTCAGAAGTCATGTTCTTGACCTCAGAAGAAGAAGACTGAGCTCTGTGTATGCGGGACCATCAACTCCAAGACAGTTCACAAAAGGACTGTCTCACATCTACCAAGATGAGATGGAAGGGATGTGACCAAGTCAGTCTTGCTCTCAAATGGAGACTTCTTTGAAGAAGAATATGTTATGTGTGTGTGAAAGTACTTCTCACATTGCTAAGGATTGCCATACAATCCTAAAAGTACTGTCCACATGACTAAAACAAAGACTTCAAAGAGTCTCAAGAAGTCTCAAGCTTCGGAAGGAAAGTCTGTTTCCTTCGGAAGCTCCAAATCAAAGAAGGAGGTAAGTGGAAAATTACCTTCGGAAGCAAAGTTGGTCTCGGAAGAAAGGAGTTCTTCCGAAGCACTAAAGTCTGCTGCAGTGACTGTAGATTCTTCCGAAGGATCAGTCATCAAAACTTATGAAGTTCTAAAAGCTTCTAAGGTTTTGAAGGTCAAGTCCAAGACTCCAAAGGTGGTGTGGAAGTCTAAGAAAGACCAAATGACTGAGGTTTCTCCATCAACAACAGCTGAAGATCCCCATAGTACAACCATAGGATCTATTACTGTTGCATTACCTTCTATTACTGTAATGAGCCCAAGACAAGTAAGGCTTGGGTTTCCAAATGTAACTAATCATTTTCTCTGTGCAGGAACAGCTCAAGACCAACAGGAATGTCTGGATAATTGACAGTGGCTGTTCCAGGCACATGACAGGCAATAGGTCTCTACTCCATAATTTTGAGAGAATTGATGGAGGACCAGTTGCTTTTGGAGGAGATGAAGGTGGTTACATTTCTGGAAGGGGCAAGGTCACAAATGGTAAGCTCAGCATTGAGAAGGTAAACTTTGTTAAGGAGCTTGGGTACAATCTTCTGAGTGTATCCCAATTTTGTGATCAGAGTCATAACATGCTCTTTACTGAGCATGAGTGCATTGTTCTCAAACCTGGTGTGGTCATTCCTCATGAGCATATCCTGCTCAGAGCCCCCAGGAAAGGGAACATGTACAAGATGGATTTGCAAGAAACATCTCCCTCAGGAGAAGTTTCATGCTTTCTATCTAAAGCAAATAGTGATGAGTCTTTCCTATGGCATAAAGAATGTGCCATGTAAACTTTAAGAACATGAATAAATTAATTAAACATGATCTGGTAACTGGAATGCCAAAGAAAGAGTTTACTAGTGATGATCATTGTGTGGCATGCCTGAAAGGGAAGCAACACAAAGTATCTCACAAGCCTAAGGAAAAGAACTCCATCACTACTCCCCTACACTTGTTACATATGGATCTCTTTGGCCCCACCAGTGTAATGAGTTTAGGAAGGACCTCTTACTGTCTGGTGATCACAGATGATTTTACAACAAGATTCACTTGGGTCTTCTTCCTTAGAACTAAGGATGAAACCCCTGAGATTCTGAAGAATTTCATCTTAAAAGTTGAGAATCAATGTGATCACAAGGTCAAAACCATAAGATGTGATCAAGGAACTGAATTCAAGAACCAAATCCTTGATGCATTTTGTGATGAAAAAGGTATTACAAGACAATATAGTGCTCCCAGGACTCCTCAGCAAAATGGAGTTGCTGAGAGGAGAAACAGGACACTTATTGAAGCTGCAAGAACTATGTTGTCTGACTCTAAACTGCCTATCACCTTCTGGGCAGAGGCAGTCAATACTGCTTGCTATGTGCAAAACAGAGTTTTAGTAGTTAAGACACATGGTAAGACTCCTTATGAACTTTGGCACAAGAGGAAACCTTTCATTGGTTTTCTCAGGTCATTTGGATGTCCCTGCACCATCTTGAATACCAAAGATCAAATTGCCAAGTTTGCTGAGAAATCAGATGATGGACATTTCATTGGATACTCTTCTCAAGCTAAAGCTTATAGAGTATACAATCTCAGAACTAGAATTGTTGAGGAGTCAGCCAATGTGACTTTCAATGAGCACACTCCGTGTGGCTGGTTCTGGTCCGGATTGGCTGTTTGATCTTGATTTAGTTACCAACTGTTTTAACAAATCTTGTGAGCATGTTTCAGGATCTGCAGAAAATCTAAATACAGGTGATCCTGATCCAAGATTTGAGCTAGGAAGACCTTCAACTCATACATCTTCAGCTCCAGTTGGAACTACTTCAGCAAATGAGGTTTCTATCAGCACAACAATGACCAATTCATTCAGCTGATACATCTGGCATGCCTTCAAATTCCAGCTCAGAGGCCTCTCAACCAGATAAAGAAACCTCACTTGTAGAAGACAACAATGGTGATGGTGATAGTGATCAGGAATTCTTGATGCTAATAACCACACCATAGATGACAACATCAATGATGTCTCACACTCATTGGATCAAGTTAATCTTGATAAGTGTGATAATGTGGAGGGTGAATCTTCAGGACCAGATTTAAATTTCTCAAATTTAGATCTTTCTCCAGCAACTTGCTGTGATCCCTCAGCTAAGGATCCACAAGTCTCACCCCACCACAAACATCATTGGAGATGTTGTCACAGGGGTAAGAACAAGAGGACAAACCCATGAAGCAAATGTTTGTCTTCACTCTTGTTTCTTATCTCAGATAGAGCCCAAGAAAGTTGATGAAGCTCTAAAGGATGGAAGTTGGGTTGAAGCTATGCAACAAGAGCTGCTTCAATTCAAAAGGCAGAAAGTTTGGAACCTTTGTCCTCTTCCTCATGGGAAGACTACCATTGGAACCAAATGGGTTTTTAGAAACAAGAAGGATGATAGGGGAATCATCATCAAGAACAAGGCAAGACTAGTTGTTCAAGGATACACACAAGAAGAAGGGATTGACTACACTGATGTCTTTGCTCCTGTAGCAAGACTAGAAGCTGTTAGGATATTCCTGGCATTTGCTGCATCCAAGAACTTCAAGGTCTACCAACTTGATGTAAAGTGTGCTTTCTTATATGGAGTGATTGATGAGGAGGTTTATGTCAAACAGCCACCTGGTTTTGTAGACCCTGATCATCCTGATTATGTCTGCAAGCTTGACAAAGCTCTTTATGGGCTGCATCAGGCACCCAGGAAGTGGTATGAGACACTATCTAGTATCTCTGCAAGCATGGATACAGAAGAGGTACTATAGATGGAACCCTCTTCATCAAAGGACAGGGAAATGACTTATTGCTGGTTCAAGTATATTGTGATGACATCATCTTTGGTTCAACTAATCCAAAGCTCTGCAAAGACTTTGAGAAGCTGATGAAAGACAGATTTGAGATGAGTTCAATGGGAGAACTCAACTTCTTTCTGGGAATTCAAGTGAAGCAGGTTGAAGATGGCATCTTCATAAGTCAGTCAAAGTATGTTCAAGACATACTCAAGAGGTTCAATATGACTGATTGTAAGATTGCTAAGACACCCATAGCCAGAAACCACTCCCTTGGTCCAGATCTTGAGGGGGAGTGTGTAGATGAGCACTTATACAGGGCTATGATTGGGTCTCTTATGTATCTTACAGCTAGCAGGCCTGATATCATGTTTGCTACATGTATTTGTGCAAGATATCAAGCCAACCCTAAGATGTCTCACTTAATCACTGTGAAAAGGATTTTAAGATACCTCAAGGTGCTTCAACACGGCTATGGTCTCAAAGAATCCAAAATTTTCAATCTGTATGCCTATACAGATAGTGATTATGGTGGTTGCAATATGACTGCAAAGTCTACATCTGGGGGATGTCAATTCCTTGGTGGAAGGGTGGTCTCATGGCAATGCAAGAAACAATCCTGTGTGTCTGCATCAACTGCTGAGGCTGAATACATTGCTGCTGCAAGCTGCTGTGCTCAAGTGCTTTGGATTCAAAATCAGATGCTGGACTATGGATTTAACTTCAAAGAGACTCCTATCCACATAGACAACAATAGTGCTATCTCTATCACTGAGAACCCTGTGCAGCACTCAAGGACCAAACACATCAACATCAGGTATCATTTAATAAGGGATAACTATGAAAAAGGATTAATTAAACTAGTCAAAGTTCATACAGATGAACAATATGCTGATCTGTTCACAAAAGCTTTTGATGAACAGAGATTTAAGTATCTGATATCAGCTATTGGGATGATTAACTTTGAGTAGACTTTTTATTAAAACTAATTCTAATTATTTCTTCTTAAAATATGTGTGTCCTAAGTTGTCTAGTTCATCACTTTCATAAGCTCATGTTTTCTTTGGATGTAAAATTCTTTTTGAAGACTTTCCTTAGATTCTTGAAAATTTCTGATACTTCGGAAGATAAAATTTTATCTTCGGAAGAAAAACATGTCTTTAAAATAAATAACTGTCTAAGAGATTTTACCTTCGGAAGAAGTAAATTCATCTTCCGAAGCTTAAAATTCTTATCTCAGACACTTATCTATTTTCAAGAACCTTTTTTCCGAAGCAAATTAACCTTCGGAAGCTTTGTTTATTTTCATACAAAGCATTCAAGGGTTTATTTCTCTTCCGAAGCATAAATTATCAAGACTCTCAGGAAAATCTTCCGAAGCCATTTTAGCTTCGGAAGCTTTTTAAATCAAAACTTCCGAAGACAAATAAACTTCGGAAGCTTTTCGAATTCCAAGAAAACTACTTTTTGAGCAAAAGTAAACTACCTTTTCAGAGGTGGGACCGACTTTCGGATTTCAAAGTTTATCCTCTTTCATTAACTTTGGTTCAAATCCCTTTTCATATAAATACCCAACGGTTCCCCCTCTTTCCCACTATCTTCCTCAATTCTACTGTTTCTCTAACCTAATTCTCTAAACCGCCTTTGCTTTCTACCTTTCTTCACCCTTAAGCTTCTGAAATGGCCAACCTTAACCGCAGAAACAACCCTGATTTCTCCATGCAACTACACAGGCAACATAATCAAGTTGCTCTGTTAAGCTCTGAGAAAGATGCAAGTTTCTCAGAGATTTGCCAATTCTTGACTCTGTCAAACTACTTCACCTCCCTAACCATTGATCCTACTCTCTATATGAGGATCAGTTGCTTGAATTCTGGAAGACCTGCCAAGAGGTCATTATGGATGGGGAGAAGGCACTGTCTGCCACAGTGCAAGGAAGGACAATCTTCATCACTCCGGCCATCATTACCAACATCTACAGCTGGATGATGAAGAAGGTGAGGTGTCCTTCCCAAAGAAGCTGTTAATCTTCATTCTTTTGAGAAGATGGGCTCATGAGGAGATGAGATTTCTCTGTAAAGACCTTTAGAAAGGGAAGGTCTCATCCCAATGGAAATTCCTGCTCCATGTGGTTATCCACAGCTTGTCAAACAAGCATGGTGGATGGGACCAGATTCCTGAGGATCTCTCCTTCATAGTTCATGGAATGGTTCAAGGGGTCAAGTTCAGGTATTCACAATTTTTTATACTAATTTACTTGCAAACTTAGACTCCTTAGAGTATTACATGTTTCCTAGATATGTTCAACACATTCTCAACTGTGAACTGGGCTCACAGTTGAGGGAAACAGGTAATATTCTTAAATTGGGACAGATGAAGCCCGGCATCTTTAAAATAATGAAGAAGCCAACTGTAGGCTTCTCTGGGGTAGAAACAGCCCTAGTCCCAAAAATGTTAGAGCTCATTGCTCAAGGTGACAACCTAGCAACACAAGCTAGTGTTGAACCCACACCTCTTTTGTCCCTACCATTAAAAAGACCAGAAATCACCCTCACCTACCAAAGAAAATCCAAACGAACCCCTGCTCAGACTATTGAGTCTGTGCAGGCCCCCAAATACTCAACCTTACAGGAAGAAGTGGACACTAGAGCTCCCACTTCTCCTGAGGAGCAAACCACTCCCATTGTTTCACCTATCAGGGCTGAGGTTCCTCAAGCTCACCCTGATGAGCTCAATAGCCCAACAACCTTAAGCCTTCACTCTGAGTCTCAACACTCAAGTGGAAACCTTCAGGGGACAGCTACCATCCCCAGCCTTTGGATCTCAACCAACCAATTCCCAACCTATCCTTTTACACTGATGAAGACTTAGGATTCAGTGAGTACCATGAGTCTCTCTTCTCCTCCCCTACTCAAAGAGAGATGAGTACCTCTGACTCTCCTCAGTCTATCCCCCATCAGTCACCTGTTACTGAGGTGGACACTTCTGAACCTGTTCAGGATGTCCATATGGAAGTGGCTCTCACTTTTGAAAGTGATTACATCATTAAGACCTCAACCATGGCAACTCAGCCCATTGGCATCTCAACTGAGGCTGCCAGTGAGCAGAGGAAACCAGCAGCCAAGAAACTCAAGCTGGTGGTGAGAGATGGTGAGAGAGAGGTCCAATCATCTCATCCCCCAATGAATCTTCTGATGAAGATGAGGGGAATTTGAGACTAAAGGTGCAACAACTGTCAAAAACATGCACCTATTTAGTCTCTAAGGTTAGTCACTTGGAATCTCAGGTGACTACCTTACAAAACAGGGTCAATGATCAGCAACTCCAGATTTCATATCTGCAGGAAAAACTAGCTGGGAGACCTTTAAGAAGAGCTCAACCAGGAACACAAGAACCTGTGGAAGTAATTGACTTATCCTCCAGCTCACCTATGCAAGTGGGTGATGCTACCAAAAGGGGGAGAAAGTTGTTACAACCACAGAACCTGGGAGTTCTTCAGAGAGAATGGACATAGAGGACTCACCATCCTCACTTGCTGTTGTGCATTCTCAGCAACTTCCTCAAGTTCACATTAATGTGGACTCTATAGACTCTCTCATCAGGAGTCTCTTTGAGGAAGGCATACCAAGGGCTGTCTCATCTCCACCACTGCGAACTAGCAATCAAATCATAAGGTGGAGGTATGATGATGACAGAAGAGCCCTCATACTTCAAAGAGTTCAAGGCCAACAAGAAGTTTTTCAATTCCAAAGCCTGAGCTTTTATGAAAGACTGGATTTAGTCAACCTGCCACTTGTCAATCCAAGCAATTCAAGACAAGCTGACAGGTGGCTCAAAGAATCCAAGACAGGATCATGGCAGAGTTCTCTCTAAGAAGGAGACTTAGGGAATCAGGCAATGTCATCGGTCAACTGGATGTTGAGGTGGACCCTAAGATTAGTTTCATAGGGGAAACCTTGACTGAAGGCCCAGTGACAGAACCTGAGACCCCTGTCTCATCATCAACAACTGCTGCTGAGGTCCAAACTCCATCTGAGACACTGCTGGTGAAGGTGTTTCTCAGCCTCTCTCTGGCCAGAGCATGGAAGCTACTCCAAGCAATGAAGGCCAAGCTTCAATCCACCCTGAGTCACAAAGGTCTGTTGGTGACAAAGGGAAAAGGATAATGACTCCTGAGGAAATTGAGGAGGAAGAGAGAGAGAGGAAAAGGAGACTAAGGGGAGAAAGTTCCACTGGGTCATCTAGCTTCATGCAAGCTGCAATCAGGGCTGCCCCCAGACCAAATACTCAGGATGATGAGTTAAGGGCAGTCAGGATTACTTACTTACAGACCAGGAACTATGACATTGATGAAATCATCTCCCTCCCCTTAGAAGAACTAAATGAACTGGCTGACAGAGAAGTGTCAAGAGAGTTGAAGGAGAAAGAGGATGCAATGATACTTCTCCAACTCAAAGAGGAGAAGAGACAGAAAAGACTTTACAAGCATGCCTACTCTCTCACCAGTTCAAGAAAGTCCTGCACAGGAAGATGTGGCTCCACAAGAACCTCAGGTAGATAAAGAGGAAGATAGGATCAAATGATCAACTACCTGAGTGCCACAGGCTTCTATCAGGCAGATGCACTTCTCCCTTTGTCCTATGACTTCATTGAGTTCGAGTATCTAAAGCAACTTGAACTTGAGTTAGTCAAGGAAAGAAAGACAACCAAAAGGAACTAAGGGAAGAAGCTGCAAAGTCAAGGGCCACCATTCAAAAGAATGCAAAGAAGTCTGCTGACAGACAAAGAATGGTGAGCTTCTTGAAGCTGTATGGATTCTCCGGAAGGAGACTTGGCCCCATGTCTCTATCCACTATGGATGAGCATATTAGGGTGATCAAGCAGAAGATTAAGAGTGGAGAACTTATTGACTTGCACTCTCTTCCAAGTCAAGTCCCACCTGAAGTGGAGGTCAAGTTTGAACAACCAGAGACACCTCAACCAGCACCTCCAGCTGAACCCCAGCAAGCTTCATCTTCTGATCCTAGGCAGGGTCAAACTCCCTCTCCTTCTGAACCTGTGAGGGAGGAACACCCAACTGAGAAAGACACTGATGATCAACATGGTGCTGCAGACCAGTCTTCTCAGTTAAAGACAACCAAGAGGAAGAAGAGGATGGCTTCTAAACCAAAGACAAAGAAGAAGAAGCCAAAGTCATCTACCTCTGCACCTCAGGCTGAATCAGATCAACCTGAGGAAGTGCATGATGAGGCAGCCCAATCAACTCCTATTCAAGTGGCTCCTCTAACTAGTGAGACACCCATCTTGTCCTGGACTTACTCTACCAATCCAGAGAGATGGACTGTTATCAGAGATCAAGGTGTTGAGAATGTCTACTCATGGCAAGACATAATCAACTTACCTCTGCATGATCTCTTTGAGATGAGAAGATACTATGAAAGTCTTGATGATCCTGACCATCTCATGAAGAAAGGAATGGTCCTGATTGTACTGAAGACTACCAACATTTGAAGATCTTCCAAGTGTTTTGGTAGCATCAGCCTAGGGGGAGTTTGTAAGGATTCCTGAAGTCTGATGCAACCCAAAACAGCTTAAGTGTCTCAGCAACATGCACTAAGTACTGAAGTGAAGAATGCTTCAGAAGTTTTACACAAAGCATTAGAAAATACTCTAAGTGTAAAATCTTCCGAAGCCAAGACCAATATCTTCCGAAGCCAAACATGAAGTCTTCCGAAGCTTCAGAGACAAAGTCTTCCGAAGCCTCATCCTATGAAGACAGATTTCTTCCGAAGACTTTTAGTACACATGCTTTATCTGATGTACTGTTCCATAAAGCACCTTTTCCGCTGCATCTCTGTAAAGTCACCAACTTACATGAGTTGGTGAAAAGGGCCTTGCTTTTGGTAACTGTACATTGAGGTCTTGAGTATTCAACTTTTCACTTTATGTACTTTATCCTTTTTGTATTGTAAAAGGATGTGAGCTATGGCATGTCATAGTCACAAGGTCAAAAGGCAGATATGCCTTTTGATCCTACAATTGATTTTGTTAGTGTCTAGTCAATTGTATCCAGCTGGCCTTCAAAGTATGGCCGGCTGTAGGTTGTAGTATAAGTATTTCAAGTTCTTGTATCTTTTCTTCATGCTCTGTAACACTTGTAAAAGAACTTGAGAAAGCAATATACTGCCTCCTTAAAACCCATACTCTCTTGTTCTGTCTCTTGCTTTACTTGTGTTCTTAGTTTCACCTGGTTACCCAGTTCACTGTTTGATTAGAGCTTAGTTATTCTCCTCATTGTGTTGTTGTGTTGTAATTGTGGTAAGCCCTTAAACGGTCCTGCAAAAGGGTTGATACCCTTGATGACAGGTAACTGAGATTCCTCATCCAGAATGCATACTCTAGGTGAGATGGTAATTCCTTAAGCTCTAAGGATGGGGGAGTCTCAACTGATGATTTCTTTATCGGTTCCTCTCTCGTAATCACCTCACACACGTTAGCCTTCTTGAGAGGCTAAATCTCCAGATCCACAGAGTCATTCTCAAAGGCAAAAGCGATTAAATTGATTGCCTGGTTTTCCCTAACCTGGATCTGTGAGTCTATCTAATCTGATCTGATAAACTCTCGAAAACTCGTAGTCACCTTTGTCCAAATGGTATAAATGAAGTACAAGGTGTTATCCTGATTATGTGTGTTTTTTCTTTAGCATAAAAGAACTTTAATTTGACCGATTTCACATACCTCTTCTACATTCTGATCATCATTATTATCTTACTCCTTTCGTGCGATCGAAGACAACGGCAGGTGGACCTTCACTAAACCACCATCAGCAGCCCTAATTAATCTACCATCGTAGAGGTTTAATATGTCGAGTCTGACAGTGATTCACGTGAAACGCCGGTTGCCTAGGACTTTAAATATAGAGTATTGTGATAAGAGCGTTGCTGGGGTTATCTCCTTGAAAAGAAGATAACAAAGGTTAAAAGAAAAATCATTGCTGAAGCACGAAAGGTTAACGTCTTCGACGAAATCAATAAAAGTTGTGATCCGCGTGTTGTTTTTGTTAGTTCCTGAAAAAAGAAAGGAAAAAAATCAAATGTTAAAACATAAATTGACATTAAATCATGAAATAGTTAACGTCCTCCATGAAACAATTACAAAAATAATACGTAAACATGAGTAAAGTTAAAAAAATGATTTTCATCATTTTCACTAATTGACGGTTATAACATAACAAACCCAACACTTCTCTCTTGCCGATCGTCTTATCCGTTGTTATTCCGGCAAGCAAATGGAAACCCTATATATCACCAAAATCTAGAAATCTCAATTCAAAGTCCAAACTCTTAGCAAATGATAAAAAATTTAGGAGTTATGATAAGGAAATTTTAACATAATCATACAATTATAAGGATCATATGATACAATAAATTTGTAGAGAATGTGCAAAAGCATCTAAATAACATCACAATTGCTTGTATTCTAATTTCTATGTATTAAGTTTATTATCCATACTTAAATCATATGATGCAAAAAAAGTTTAATTAATAAACTAACTTTAAAAAAATAATGATAAAAAAAATAAAATTTGTTTAAGATTTTACTCGTTAATCTTAAGGTTTACTGGCCATATTTTCCTAAATAACTTCATGCAGCTTGCACTTTGATATATATATATATATATATATATATATATATATATATATATATATATATTATATATATATATAAGTTTATTATTGATATTTAAATCATATGAAAGAGTAAATTTTTTATAGTACCATTTTTGAAAAGGTGATGATAAAAATATAAAAAATTTTTTTGAGATTTTACTCGGCGGTCTCAACGGTTTATATTTTCCTCATATGTCGATTTGTTTTCTTTTATTATGCCACCTAGATGGTTTTTTAACACATCTAACCTCATGTGATAACGACATAACCTAACTTAATAGTGCAAACTAACGACTATTAGACTAAATGACCAAAGATGAAACAAAGTATATAAATAAAGGTTATACAGTGTAATTAGTAAATATAAATGTTAAAAGTGAAATTATTTATAAAGATAATGGTCTTTAGGGTACGTAGTTTGCTCTTGTATATATGTGTGAACAATGTATACGTGTTGAAGGTCGAGATACATGCGATGGCATTTAAAATGTCTTGTGTTTATTAACTAGTTCTCACATTTGACTTTCAGCGGTAACTTTAACTCCTGTTGAAACTACTTAATTACCAAATATACTCACAGGTTAAAACCATTTTTTTAGCTATTTTCGTGAGTCATAGACCTGCACACCATAAATGATAAATATTGTAGCATGCATGCATGCAGGCAACAAAATTAAAGACAGGCCCATATGAAAATGACTCCACAAGTCTTTGTATTGTTGGTCTTTAGAGACAGTTATGGCTGTATGGGGATCAGATCTATGCATTAGTCATTTTTTTAGCCAGCCTCCAAATTGTCTTACTCTTTAGACGTTGATACTTCTACACACATGGTCCACTCTACTAAATGCCAATAATATTATAACCTTTTTACTAAATTCATCCAATCCTAATTCTGACACGTGCTTTTAAAGGAATTAGCTAGGGGAAAAGTATAATTCATTGACTATCTTCAAGATTGCAATTTACATTTACAATGTATTTATATATGTTAATACAATGCCCACATTATTTCTATAATTAGGGACTAGATCAAGATCACATATAATATATACAAATATATTGGAGATATCATTTGTTAATACGCTAGTGGGATGAAAAGTAACGCTTAAACTGGACTTGAAGCTTTCAAACAATTGATGAGGTAGTCCTTTAGTAAATATGTCGGCATATTTATATGTGGATGAGACATGTAAAGCATGGATGTGGCCTAGGTGAACCTTTTCACGATCAAAGTGTTTATCAATGCCCTGTAGTAGACTGTTGGGAATAACTGTGTATATATGCAAAGTTTTGTAGGAGATAAGATTTGTGCACCAATTAAAAAAACATGATTTATGATATGTGTTATAAATAATGAACAAGGAACTAATCCACAAATCATTATAGATTGTGCGCTATACATTTCCTCTTTTTTGTAATTAATAGTATTTTTTCGTTGGTATTCATTGAGGTACGAACTGTAATGCAAATGTACAACATAGCCTCTCTTAAGGTTATAAAGGGTGTATTTATTAAAGTGCAATATGCAAAACTAAGACTAACTTGAAGCATGTATGTAAAACCATGAACATACACCTACACACAATTGTGTATATTTCTAAATGAATCGTGAACAACTTAAACACTAAGAAGACTACTACTTGCTACATGAAATAGCATTGGAAAATAACTACTAGTAATTGCTAGAGAAAACTACCACTAAGCTAACGATAAGCTACCACTATCACATCAAACTACCACTAAGCTAACGATAAGCTACCAGTAAGTTTTGGCTACAAGTTGTGATGTTCATCTTTGATTGAGGTTTATATATCCCTGGTTTTAAGTATAATGTTTAAACCCAGACTTTGATTAGCCATTACACGATCATCTATGGTGGTTCGTTTCAATTTAAAAGTGTAGCAAATGACTGTTTTTTAAATAACTTAATTCAGGAAGACCCATCCAGTTGTTGTATGGCTGGCTGGAAGTTGTACATGATCACCTCTAGCATTCCCGCATATTAGTTTTTATCAAAACCCCAACCTAACAGTCAGAAATCAAGTCATTTCCTCGTCTCCAAAAACAATAATGCCAGGTAGCTTCTCAGCTTGCGAACTTGAATCTCAGCTAAACTTATCTTGAACGTCTTCCATGAATACTTTGATATACATCGTAAATATTATTTGCAAGCATCTCTAATTTTCAAGCCCTACTACAAAGCCATGAAAAAGCAAATTTGTAAAACAAAATATTAAACATTATCAGAGGATATGTAAGTTTGTTTAACTCATTAATGGAGTTTCTTGTCCTCACTTGTATTACACTTCTTATAAATTATATGATTTTGCAACTCATATCTTAAGCTACACATTAACTTTGCAATAATTATAGTTTATAAATCTTGTCTTGTATTGTAGCTAGACACGCTACAACGCTATGTGCGTAGTATATAAAAACAAACACCTTTGAATAATAAGTCTCAAACTTGACCCAAGATAAAAAAAAAGGAATACCAAGCGTGTAATTTCTTTAGAATATGCTTTCCATATGCAACAATAGATCTAAAACAATATGTTTTCATAATCATAGATCTCTTTAAAATTCTCATCAAACAGAAAGCATGCTACATTGTAGACTTCTCTAACTTGACCTTAGGTTACAACAATAACATGTGTTGCCGGTCTTCAGTGCACTATCCACTAATAGATCTCAAATTATTAGATGTAACCATACCTTCAAGATCTTTTGATTAATCGGTAACTCTTAGATGTTATTTTTATGTCAATTGAATAGAAATCAAAATATTATAAGTTGAAGTTCTAAATACTCTTTATATGCTTTTCATATCGACATAAATTATAGGAAAGAAGCTTTAAGTTTTATAAACTGCAATATAAGATCACAATAACATTGACCTACCGAGCACACCAAAGATCTTTTAATGATGGTGCTTGTTGGATGGCATGCCCCCCCTTTTATTTAGAGTCTATCCACGTGTTTCCATTACTGACGAACATAAGACACGATTTCATTATTGGGCACACTTTTTTGCTAATCACATAACCTCACCAACACGATATACGTGTTTGCCTGATAGTGGCATTCTTGGTTGTTTAACATACATCTCAATAGCATGTAACAATAAGATAGGAGTGGGTACCATTAGCTTTGGCCGTTAGCTATAACTTAAAAAGCACATCGACTAAAGCAAAGTGCTTTATTTAGCTTTGGCAACTCGATAAACTTCATCATATATATCAACATCCGATGGCTATTAAACTTATAGCTTTAAACTAAGGGAATAACATATCTTTCTAGCTATTATACGTAACAAAGAGGTTTCACAATAGATACTAATGCTCCTTTATGTTTATTTAAAAAGTTACTTATATTTCGCTATTTAGGTTCAATACTCATAACATGAATTAGCAACATTGAATTTAGATGCTTACATAGAACAATACACTATGATCAATACGCATTTTCCAATCTTGAGCCTCATAATATACTATTAAGGTTGAGAGCTTCATAATACACCTTTTAGAGCCTTATAATATACTTAATAAGGCTTGGAGCCATAAAATGCACCCATTCAAGCTATGAGCCACATAATATACTCATTTAGGCTGGAAATCTCAAACACACCCATTTAGGCAGAGAGCCTCATAATATACCCATTTAGGCTAGGAGCCTCAAAGTACATTGATTCGTGCAAGACTGGGAGCCTTAGAATACACCCATTCATGCTACAAGTGTCACAATATGCTTAGGAGTCGTTTGGTTCGCGTAATTTGTTGGAATAGGAATTTGAATTGGAATTAGAAGGAATTGTATTTGAAATTCAATATTTTCCAAAGTATTTAGGATTCAAGGGAATTGGAATCTATAAAAGGAATAAATTCCAAATTTATTTCTAGTGACAAAACACTTATAAAGGAATTAAAATATATCACTTGTTGCAAACCACCACCACCACAATGACCACCGATCATTGCCGCTACATACCACCGATCACCGCCTTCGCCGCCGACAATCGACCGAGACCACTAACCGGGCCCGTCGCCAAAAACCGACCGTACCCCACCGCCGCCACCAACCGATAATGCCCGTCGTCGAGACAAGGTTCGGCAAAGGCGGTCGGCGACAGTCGGCAGTTAGGTGTGGCAGCGGTCGGGGCAAACAGTGGGTGGCGGTGGTCGGCGTCAGGGTTGTGCAGTGTCGGCGGCGGTTTGCGGGCGGCAGCGGTGGTTGTCTGTCGGTGACGTGCGACTAACAGCGGTCGAGGGCGGCGGCAACAAGGGCCGACGGCGGTCGGTCGTCGGGGGCGGTGGTCGGCGCTCGACGCTCGGGGGCGGGGTCGGTGGATGATGGCGACAGTTAGCGGTCGGGGGCGCCGACGATCGAGGGCGGTGGTGTCAGTGGGAAGTTGGCGGTGGGCGGGGTGGAAGGCGGCGGTCGGGGTCTGGGGGGAGGGCAGTGGTCGGCGATCGCGGTCGTCGGTAGTGTTGGTTGGCGGTGGGCAGGGTGGTAGGTGGCGGTTTGTAACACCCGGCCTCTTATACCCGCAATATTGTCCGCTTTGCCCACGAGGAGCTCACGGATTTGCTTTTGGTTGCCCGGGTGAAAACTTCCCAGGGAGGTCACCCATCCCTGGATTGCTCCCACCTAAGCACGTTTAACTGTGGAGTTCTTCTCTCATTCACAACCAATACGCCCAAAACGCGTTGATGATATTAGAGACCAGACATTCCTTATGAACCAGGAATCTCTCCTGTCCACGGCCGATGTGGGATTCGCCTAGGGTGTTACAAACACCCCCCATCGTCCTCGCTGAGGTTTGTCCCACCATCCCATCTATGGATGTGGGATGGTGAGTCCCCGGGGGTGTTCAGAGTGACACCTTAGGCCAATCCCACATCCATAGATGAGATGACGGGGCAAACCTCATCGAGGACGATGAGTCCAAAAGGGGGGGGGGGGGGGGGTGTTTGTAACATTCTAGGCGAATCCTACATCGGCCGTGGACAGGAGAGATTCCTGGTTCATAAGGAATGTCTGCCCTCTAACATCAACAACGCTTTTTGGGCGTATTGGCTGTGGATGAAAGGAGAACTCCACAGTTAAGCGTGCTTAGGTGGGAGCAATCCAGGGATGGGTGACCTCCCAGGAAAGTTTTCACCCGGGCAACCAAAAGCAAATCCGTGAGCTCATCGTGGGCAAAGCGGACAATATTGTTGGTGTGAGGGGTCGGGTGTTACACGGTTGCTGGTGGAGGCGGGGATCGGTGGAATTTGAAATCCTTCAATATTTGGAAGGATTTTGAAATCCTTCATTTGAAGAATTTTAAGGGAATTAATTCTAATTTCAAATCCAATTCTTTTCTCAACCAACACGTTAAGAATGGAATTCAAATTCCAATTCCAACGAATTACTACCAACCAAACACAATGACCAATGGAATTCAAGTTCTAATTTCATTGAATTCTTACATACTAAACGCCCCCTTAGGGTGTGAGCCTCATATTACACCTATTAGGCTTTAAGCCTTAAATTACACCTATGTGTTACTTGGATGTTATATGATGGCCTCGATTGAACGCTTATTATTTATTCAGATCATAAATTACCATCAGGTCGTAACAAATAGCCACAATGATACAATTATGATCAAACCTAAAAAGGTTTGATCACAAATAATCATAAGGCTGTAATAAGTATTCATCGTTAAATACTTCAATATCAAGCCTTTTGAATATCTAAATGCTTCGAGAAGAACATCTTAGCCATGTTAGTGTCTATGCAATCCATCTTTGGCTAGAATGACCTCAAGTCATCCGGCTTCGGCTAGAATGACCCCAACTCATCCAGCTTTAAATGGATAGACCTCAAGGCCTCATTTCCAAGTCATCAAGCCTTAGCAAGATAGAATAAGTGTCAAAGCATAATATTATTAAGCCATGGTTTTATAGTTAGGTCAAAAAGACTTCAAAGCCTTCACATAATATTATCCAAGAAAAAAACCTTAAAACTTAAAGGCTTTTATCATTAATGAGGATTTATGCCTGGATAGTAGATGAAAATCCTCTTTAAATTAATATGGATTTGAAATCACCAATGAACAATCATTCCAAAGGATCCACCCAATAAGAAGTGGTTGCGTGTGATAGTTACATCTCAAAAGTTCAAAGTAATAACCTGGGAAAGGTAATGAAATGTTTGATTGGTGATTTGACAAATCTCCACTATCATAAATGAAACCAAAGAATGAATAATTTTAATCTATCATTATGGAAAAACCAAAACGCTAGAGTGGGGAGACCCATTCGTAGCTTGCACGGGCAACCCCTTTAGTCGCAACCTAACTTCAAACGTCGCTAACCGAACTGGTCCAAGTTTACCACAATGTTACTCATGATGGTAAATCCCAAAATATGATACTAAAAACAATATTAATGACGCTTCCTCAACACATGAGATAAACAACCTAGAGGATGTCCGGCTGCGACTTATAATGAGAATTCTCCCATTGCAACTCACACATGTAATCACCAAATTGATTTAAGGTAGTCTTTCTAACCTCAACTCACTTTTGAAATACCACTGACATGTTATGACTAAAAGAAAGGAATAGCCTTTCGGTCGTACCTAATGAAGGGATAACAAAATATATGGCGTGATAGGAATCCAAACCGTAGCTAATGTAAAGATAATATGTTTTAGTGTTGTGTTGGAAACCCTTTGCACCAAGAGAGTATAGAACTCTCTATCCAAGAAAGTTTAGACTTAGGGTTTTGACTACAAGTCTCCAAATTGTAATACAATATATATAACCGATTCACATCAGGTTAGGAGGATCTAAAAAAGATTTCCTCACTCTATTCTTCCTAAATTCTTCAGATCCATCTCTTCTACTTGTAGTATTACTCTTGCTCTTATACATTTCATGGTATTTAATACATCTTACACACATCGTAATCTAAGCATCAGATCATCCTTGGAGCTCAAGCTCCAGGCCCTATAATGAGTTTCTTGTGATTGCAGCTAATATGCGTTCGAAGAGGAGAAATTAGCCAACATCACCCATGAGATGAATCTAAACCAAATAAGTCACTCTATTGTTGGTATCAGATATCATAGAACAAAAGATGTATAGTTATGAAGCAAAATAATTTTTTGATTAATACTTAAATTATTGTGTACATCAAATATAGAATATCAAAATTTCTAAATAAAACAGAACAAAGCGGCTACATGCATGAGACTCGAACTAATCTAAATAGACAACGAGCTAATTCTCTTATTAAAATTCAAAAATAAATTGATAATGCATGTACATGTTAATCTGACATGGACTTGAATCATGCTTTATCACCCTCCCTTGATTCAAACTCCATAACGCCAAGTCAATGACGAAAATACACAAACTTTTATGGTGATAAGGCTTTAGTTAAAACATCTTCCAACTGCTCATTAGCGTTCCAATACTCCAACTTCAGTTGTTTTTGACTTATGAAATGATGTTTGTGCTTTATATGTTTAGAACGGTTGTGCATAACCTGATTTTTACTCAAGTTCATAGTAGATCTGTTGTCTCAATATAGAATTATGACATCTTTTTGTTAAATTATGAGAACTTTTAATACTCTTCTTAACCGATTGCCTGATACATGGCAGTAGTTGAAGCTATGTATCCACTTTAGTGCTTAACAATGCCATTGTCGATTCTTTCTTGGAACTCTAGGTCATGGCTCCACTTATAAAAGAGCACACACATGCTGAAACACTTTTCTTGTCGATTCTTTCTTGGAACTCTAGGTCATGGCTCCACTTATAAGAGAGCACACACATGCTGAAACACTTTTCCATCATCGGCACAACTTCTCCAATTGCTATCCGTAAAGCCAACCAATTTATTATTTTTTCCTTTTATATAAAACAGACCAAATGACGTTATCCCTACTATATACCTTAAAATTAATGAGTTACTCCATAATTAAGTTTAGATGGAGCTTGCATAAACTGAGAAACAATGCTCAAAGCATAAGCCAAATCAGGCCTCGTGTGTGTCAAATATGTTAATCCACCTACCAAACTTCTGTATGTACCTTCATTAACCTTGTCAACTTGCTCTTCCAGAAAGAGCTGGTCGCATGTGTTCATAGGAATCTTGTTTGGCTTGCAATTAAACAGACCAAATTTCTTAGTTAGACTTTTTGTATACCTTTCTTAGCACAAAAACACCGCATCATTGGTTTGTTTTACTTCCAAGCTTATAGAAAACTTTAATAATCCCATTTCATTCATCTTGAAGGCTTCTTTCATGCCATGCTTGAAATCTACAATATGATTAGAACAAGAATTAGTGCAAATTATGTCATCCACATATAAAGATACAAACATTAATTTATTATTATCACCCTTCTTTACATATAATAGGCTCATTATCACTTCATAGTATCCATTTTCAATGAAATAACAATCAATCTTGGACTACCATAAAGTGTTGGACCCTGAAAGGATCATACATGTCAATTCAAGAGGTTGTTGAAGGTTGTTCTGTTGGAAACTCCCACAAGTCCAAGAAGATATGCGGGTGAAGAATAAAGACAAGTGTCGGCTATCTGCATTTGTATATGCGGATGACCAAAGAACAAATGCTGATAAGTATTTGTTCATCCGCATATACTAATGCGGATAGTCAGAACAAATGATGATAAGTATTTGTTCATCCGCATTAACTAATGCGGATGCTCAGAGACAAATGCGTTAAGTATTTGTTCATCCCCATTTGTCAATGTTGATGAACAAACTTAATGTTGAAGACAAACATATGAAATGCTGATGAAGACCAGGACATCCGCATTAGTCAATGAGGATGAACACTTACAAATGTTGATTGCCTTTTTGTATTTAGACTAGTATTATGATGTATAGTGTCAGGGTAGTTTAGTCATTTTGTACAGGCAGTATGTCAGCCTATAAATAGAATAGAATACCCTACTTGTGGATTATTCGAACATTAGAAGTTTCGATGGTCATATGTTTCAGAGGTGTCAGGTTACTGTATATTACTGAAACCCTAGCATTCATTATAACTTGTTTACCATCATCAATACAAAGCATTTATGAGTATTTTCAGCATTTAATGTTCCTTGATTGTGTATTTCCGCTGCATAATCATTGACTCAATCATCATATTTGATCCTTGTTGAAGTCACATCAACTGAGAATCCATTCTTGAAACTAGTCATAAAGGACCTTTTTTAGTTTGTAAATAAGCTCCTCTTTTCCTTGGACTTTAAATGAACATGATTCCTCTACATAAATTTCCTTAGTTAATTCACCAGTGAGAAAGGTAAACTTAACAACTAATTTATGAAATTTCCAGTCATGTTTAGGTGCTTCACTTAGAACCACTTAAATGGTTTCAAAGCAGGCAACAAGAGCATATATTTCCTAATATTCAGTGCTATGTGGCATAGAATATTCCATATGCTCCTACATTGGTTTTGTACACTCATTTCAGTCCAACTAGGTTCTTGTCATAAGGATGTTTTAATACTTCCCATTCTATGTTTCCTTTAATAGCCTCTAGTTTGTTAACAATAACATCTATCCATTCTTTCTTACTCACTAACTCTTCATAAGTTATAGGTTTGACATTTAAAGCAAATTGGCACATATAAAAGGCATCAGACACAACATCAACCTCACTTGCATGAACATACATATCTTAAAACTTTTTCATTTTAGTAGATAAAAAGATGGCGATGAAGGAAAGGAAGTACACATTGGACTTTATTGAGAAGAGATGGCAATAGAGTTGTTAAAAGGTAGTGGTATGTTGGGTGGGCTTGATGTTTGCTTGGGAGTAGTATGAGTAGGACTAGTATTGTGGTCATGGTTAGGCTGACTTTGAACATGTTCATTTAATGGTATGGGAAATGGATTAGTGTAATTGATAGAATATGTTATGATCAATTATATCGTTGTGCCATAGCCATTTTTCTTAAATGCCATTTTTCTTCAAGAAAGGTCACATCGTGTGAGTAAGAAACTTCTTTGTGAGAGGGTTATAGAGATGATATCATTTTCTTTGTGATGAATATTTGATACAGATACACTTTTCAGGTTTGCTAAACTGAAGTAGAATTAGCCCATACAAGAAAAATGACTATCAGGTACTAAAATATTAAGGACTTATTTATCCGTCTTGTATACATACTATTAGAGACTAAATTATCAGTCACTAATTATATTTGGGACTGAAATTTTTGGGACTCATGCTAGTGACTAATATTTAGTCCCTAAAACTTGGACAACTTATTAAAGACTAAACTTCATTCATTAATATATATACACAATAACAATTTTCGAAGGAAAATTTGATGTTAACTAAATTTCAATCCCAAATAAGTTAACCTAATTGGTGTCATTATATGAATAACTGATAATCAGTCACTAGTAAATAGGTTAATATTTGAGGACCGAATATTCTATATGCATACTAAAGCAGAGACTGAAATTTAGTCTCAAATGATATTTGCATAAGAAAATAATTAATGACTGATTTATAGTCTGTAATTATTTGATAAAATTATATCATTTTAGAAAGGTATTGAAAATTGAAGATTAGTCTTAAACATATTGTAAATTTTGTTATCGGGAACTGATATTCAATCTCTAAAGAGGCTTGTAGATTTAATAAGTGGTGAATGATGTTCAGTCTCTAATAAAAAATACATTTTATTATTACTAGTAAACTTATTAAAGAACACAAATCAGATAATTATATTTGTAAATAGGAACTAATATTCAAGTAACATTTATGTGATTATTGGGAGTTGGAATCAACTTAGGTAACATTGTTAATTTTCATGGAAAAATAACTTAGTTTATAAGATTAAAATAATTTTTTCATTTTTAGTATGTTCTTACTGCTTCATTAATTATGATATGTTTTCATGATTAATCAGCCATGCATTTTATGAACCTTTTCTTTTAGTTATTGTTTTTAGTGTCTAACATGTGTGTTGCTTTTTATAGAAATATAGTACTCAAATGCAAGTAAATTTTCAAAAACAAAAAATTGCAAGCAGAGGAGGCTCTCGATCGATAGTAAATCACGTATTCCACATGGTTTTATCTGATTTAGGAACTTAGTTTAGCACCCCCTATTTTTTAGACCATATTTGAAACGTGCACATTGTTCTAATTGACCTTCAAGATCGAATAAGTAACGACCTTCATTGTTCTTGTTATTCTAATTTTGTCTACGCAACTTAACCCTTACTTTTGTGTTTTTAAAATTATATTTATCAATCTTTGTTTGATTTTCTTAATTTTTATTATCATAGACAAATACTGAGACTCAAACACAGCCTACCCCTTTTCAAGTGTATCACAAGTTGCATTTTAATGCTACAAAACAAGGATGGCTAAATGATGACGCACGTATTCAATATATAAGCTATAACTCTCTAAGATTATGTCAACTTGATTATACTTTCATAATTTTAATTTTTAATGTTTACTTTGTTAGGAAAATATTATTTGTCATAAAGAGGAGGCGGTGGCGAAGTTAGTTTAAGAAGGTACAACTATAACGACTACGATGCACCATTAGATAGAAAAGGAGGCAGTTGAAAGCGTGTATGTCAAAGAGAAAACAATAAATTTTGCATGGATGGTAGGCGTTGGACCGATGTTTAGAAAAAAAGATTTGTGGATGACAACTGAAGCTCAATCCTCTCAACAAGCTTCAAGCGAGGCTGAAACTTTTCAAAATCAAGTTGCTTCACTCGAAGAAGAATTGAAACAAAGCAAAGAAAAGTATGACAAATTGTCAATGCTTATGAGATCGAAGTTTCCAGATATTGAGGGCGTAGTATCCGCAGCTGTAAGTAGTGGAGCAACTGGTTCTGAGGAGCAACTCAATGGTGATGTTTGTGACAGTGATGGTTTGATCTAGTTTGTTAGCTAAGACATGTTTTATAGTATTTGGTTGTTTACTATTTTGAAGTTTAGAACTAATCAATCGAGCATTATTATTTAGTTATATGTTTGATTGTTTACTCTTTTAAAGTATACTTGTTATGATATCTTTTGTTAAATTTGTTAAGAACTAAATGATAGTGTATTGAAAATTGCTATCAGTCCTAAGAAGTAATTCAATTATGGACTATAAACACATATTGTGGACTAATAAATATATTATCCAAGAATAATATTTAGTCTTAAAAAAAGAGACAGAAAAAATTTAGTATTGAAGACTAAATTAAATTTACATATTTAGGACTGATTTTAAAGACTGGTATTCTGACTTTAAAGTTATATATTAAAGTCTAAAAAATATTTATAAGGTACTGATTACTAGTTTGTAATAAACATATTTAGGACTAAAAAAGTAATCAAAACATTCTAATTTCTAGTCTCTAATACATATGTTTGACATAAAATAATATGATATCTAAGATTAATTTTTGTCCTATAATACCATATTAAATACTGAAATGGGTCTTTATCAAGGACTAATTATTAGTCCCAAGAAAACCATATACAAGATTGAAAAAATTCTTAAAAAGTACAGATTTTTAGTCGCTAAAAATAAATTCGAGACTAAAACACATAACACCTAAGCTTATTTTTCAGTCTCTAAAAAATTTAACAGAGACTGAGTGGTATGTTATCATGAACTAATTCTCAGTCTCTAGAATGTATAATTAAGGACTGAATTATCATGGAATCTGAATCTAGTAACGTATCTGGAACTAAATCGACAAGGTTTGCGAACTGATATTTAGTCTCAAAAAGCCCATTACCAAAGACTGATTTTTAGTCACAGATAAAAGGTATTCGAGACTGAAATTACGTGGTGTGGGAGATTAGATTAAGGATTGAAACTATGCGTCTAGGAGACTGAATGTTAGTCCCTGTTGGTGGCACACAATCAAGACTAAAATTTAGTTACTAATAAGAGTATCTAGGACTAGGTATTTATAATTGAACAGGGACTAGCAAAATCAGTCCATGATATTCATTAGAGACTGATTTGGAAGTATCAAAGACTATTGTTTTAGTCTCAAATTCCACTCTTTTTTGTAGTAACACAACCAAACACCCTAAAGTGGTTAACAAATGGTTTTCTACTAGACCATGCCTCTGAAGGTGTTGATTTCGTATTGCTTTTTTGTTGACCGGATGGATAAAATAGATTGATGTGGCAATAGCTTCCGCCCTAAATGAGTTTGGCAAGGCCATATGTTTAAGCATACTATAGGTCATTCCTATAATAATACGGTTTTTTTATTTATAACTCCATTATGTTGAGGAATGTTGGGAAGCATGAGTTCTCTTTTTATATCATAAGTTTCACAGAATGTATAAATTTATATGATATGAACTCACCTCCAAAATCAGACCTCAACAATTTGATTGAGCATCACGTTCTTAATCCAACATTAGCTTAGAAATATTATAGTTATCAAAAGCTTAGGAATTGTTAGCCATAGAGTATACTTAACACATCCTGGTAAAATCATTAATAAACAATAGATATTAGTTACTGTCAACTAAACTAGGAACCTACATTGGTCTGTACAAATCAGTGTAGACCAATTCAAGTCATTTTATGGCTCTCCAAGATTTATATGGAAAAGTTTTCAACCACACATCCTTTGTATTACTGCATGTTGGATACTTGGAAGTGCATGTACCATGTGTTTATCATGTAATAACTCTATACTATGAAAATGTTATGACCATACCTTTCATGCCATAAGAAAGACTTCATCAGTTGCATTCTTTAGATTGTTGGTGGATGAGAAGGAGCATGTAGTTGATTTTGAAGCATCTAACAAAAAAGTTGTTATTTTAAACAGAAACAATCATTAAAAGTAGGCCTTTGGCCTTGCTATTAATCAAGTAATGTTCATCGTCAAAAAGAAGTGAATACCCCTTCCTCATCAACTTATCGACAATCATAATGTTATACGTCAATTGAGGCACATAGTACCCATAACTAAACAGTTAAGAGTTTCCATTAGGGTTGGTAACCTTCACTGTTCCTTAGCTTTCAACTTTTAATTTTTTAACACCGAGTCGCAAAATTAGTTTAAAAGTTCCATCCAATTGCATGAAGCTTTCTCTTGAACTTATCATATGGTTAGATGCACTAGAACCTAAGAACCAAATATATATAAAGTTACCATTTGAGCTTGAGTTAGACATAAGGAAGAATTGATCCATAATACAGACCATGAACTAAAAGGGATCCTTCTTCTCATTGGTTTCTTCATTCTCTCCAACCACTATTGCACTTGGTTCATCACGGTACTAATCTTCACATGGCCAAGCTTGTTGTAATTACTATACTATAGAACTCTACTTCTTTCTTGAATTTTATCATGGCCTCCTCCTCGAAATGACAGATGACACCTTCCTCTAAACCATTATTTCTCAATGGTTGGTTAGTATCTTTACATGATTTACAGGGCTTGTTGGTCCCTACACTTGGTTTTTCTAGTGTTTTGTTGTTTATTCATTCTTCCTAAGACTGTAGACACCCCATTAATTTGACTTGGGTGAGTATGGAAAAGTCATAAACAAACTTCATCGAGTGTATTACGTAATCAAACTTGGAGGTTGGACAATGTAGTATCATTTTGACTACGGTTTAATCAGAAACTACTTCTCCTTGCCATTCTTCCTTCTTAGAATAATTCTCAAACTTTTTTCTTTGATCTTTAACTTTAATTGCCTTCACTTGAGAATCCCTTTGGTATTCCATCTTCAAGATATCCCTTGAGAATCCTTTTGGTATTCCATCTTCAAGGTCAAACAAAAAAATAAGATGACATAATAACAAATATAAAACAAAACATCAGAAGTATAGTTGGATCAAGTAAAACTGGTGCAACCAAAACAAACACTTAGAAACAATTTTGGTACAACTGTGAAAGAACTTCCGAAGAGAAAAAGATGAACTTCCGAAGCTTAAGTCCAAAAGGACTGCTGAAGAAGAATCCTGATTTCCAAAGACAAAGTCATCCTCCTTCCGAAGTTCAACACTTAGATGATTTCAAGACAACTACTTTCGAAGTATGAAGTCATGAAGATCAGCACAAGTCTCAGAAGAAGTAGACTCTTCCAAAGTATAAGTGGCTTCGGAAGAAGTTCTTTCGAAGCCAGTTAACATTCGGAAGAACCTACTATGAACTAGTGGATATAAGTATGGTACCCTGACACTTCGCAGCAACCTCTGATATACTGCATGACGCTTTCTCACGCCCATGTAATTGACCATACTTTATTCCACTGTTCATCTTTTATCAGTACCAACTTTAGTTGGTGACAAAAGGTAAGTCATGGACATGTCATGACTACCTTATCTAGGATAGTAGTTTATCTTAGATACCTTACTTCTAGCAATGTAGTATTTGTTTAGTCGTAAGTTTCCAGCTGGTATCAAAGTATAACCGGCTGTAGATAGTAGTATATATAGTTTCTCATTGTAACTCATTTCATATGCTTGACAGAGTCTTGTAACACTTTGAGTTGAGAATTAATATATACAAGTATCTTGAAAATTATTCTTCGTGTCTTGTTTACTTAATATATTATTATCAACTCTCAAAGGATTCTGCTACATCAAACTGAGTGTGATTTAGTGAGTTTGAGTGATAACTATTGTGTTGAGTGACCAACCTCGATCCTGCAATTGGTATTAGAGCTTCTTAGGCTCTTGATTGTGTGATCTTACCATCCAAATCAACCTGTTTCATTCCTCTTACTCTTAACTCACTCAAAATGGCCACCAACCAGAAATTATCTGAGTCTGAACTGGGAATGATGACTAAAGATCCTATCATCACTCTTGAAAACTTCAGATCTTGGAGCATGCGTATTGAAGGTTTCATTAAGTATCAAGATAGCAAGATGTGGAGATCTATCGTTAATGGTCCTTACAAGCCAAAAGTAGCTGCACCGGCTGGTAATGGAGCCATGATAGAGAAAGTTGTTGAAGATTACTCAGATGAAGACCTTAAGAGGATGGACATCGATAGCAATGTCATGACTATATTGCTTACAACCATACCAAACTCCATAATGGTTGGCTTTGAGCATTGCAAGTCAGCCAAAGAACTCTTTGATGCATTAAAATTGATGTACTCTGGTTCAAATGAGTCAAAGAAAGATTCCATGAAGCAACAGTTTGTAAACTTCACATATGTTGCTGGAGAGACCCTTAGCTAGCACTGCTTTAGGTATATGGATCTTATCTTATCACTTCAATCTGTAGGTGTGACTCTTGAGAAGAGAGATCTATCAAGGAAGTTCATGAGTGCACTTCCTCATGAATGGACATTCTAGTGTGTCTCTATCAAAAGGATAGAGAACTTGAATACTCTCACAATGACTGAACTATACGACATTCTTAATGGATACAGTGTAGAGATGGAGACTCAGAAAGGCCACCTTATGGGCAGAACCTCTAATTCTTTGCTAGTAATGCTTTATGTGTTGCTTAAGGATCAAGACCTCCACAGCCCCAACAGTACCTGACTTACCCCCGACAGCCATCATGTTCTTCTAGGCCATACATTATCTTTCCTGAGACACCAAAGTCTCAACATGCCCAATCTTGTTCCTTTCAGGATAACTGTGCCTTTGTTTCAGAAAATGAGCATTCTAGTGATTTTCAATTCTACTTTGATGATCTAGAATGTTCCAGCCTAGATGATGTTGAATACATGGACATCATCCAACAAATGGCTCTTCTGACTTATAGAGCAAATAAGTTCTTCAAAAGAACTGGAAGGCAGTTCCCTCAAAACCCAATCAACAACAAATTCAGGTTTGACAAAACCAAGGCCAAGTGCTACAACTGCAAACAACTCTAACTCCCTTGTGGAAGAAGAGAAGAAGCTAAGAAGAAAGCTGGTGACTCTGCTGGACTCTAGGAAGGGAGATAAGCTACCATCTCAGCCCCTTATTCCTAGAAAGAAGATAGTCCAGTGGAGGTTTGAAGTCTCTTCTAACAAATTCGTTGTGGAAAGAGAGAATGGTGAAGTCAACAGACTTAACGCATCTTCTCTGCTATACTCGAGTAGATTTGACATTGCTAAGTTAGCAGAGAAACCATTCTCCAATCCCTCCAACTCAGAAGTAACTACTCACATCAGAAACCATCTAGACAGCCTTCATTTGGTTGAATTAGCTACAAAGGCCAAGATTGAAGAAGAGTTGAAGATAAGAGAAGGGGAAGAAAGGTAAGGGTCAATCACCAAAGAAAAGGCTTTCTTGCAAATGGTTGAAGGCCCAGAACTAGAACCCATAGTTTGATGGGAGTATGATTATAACTCTCATAAACTAACTCTCTTCAGAGGGACACAACAGAGGGTACATGTCATTCAAAGTAATAGACTAGATCTTATGTCTATAAATGACTTGTACAAGCTTCTCAGTACCACCTCCAGAAAGAATAAAGAAACAGATAAGTATCTTCTCTCATTTGTGCTGAAAGCTTTGAGAAGCATAAACAAGTGAGGTTTTGGTAGTATCAGCCTAGGGGGAGTTTGTTGGATCAAGTAAGGCTGCTGCAACCAAAACAAACACTTAGAAACAATTTTGGTACAACTGTGAAAGAACTTCCGAAGAGAAAAAGATGAACTTCTAAAGATTAAGGCCAAAAGGACTTCCGAAGAAGAATCCTGATTTTCGCAGACAAAGTCATCCTCCTTCCAAAGTTCAACACTTAGAAGATTTCAAGACACCTACCTTCGAAGTATGAAGTCATGAAGATCAGCACAAGTCTCGGAAGACTCTTTCAAAGTATAAGTGGCTTCGGAAAAACTTGTTCTTCCGAAGCCAGTAACCATTTAGAAGAACCTACTATGAACTAGTGATATAAGTATGGAACCTTTGACACTCCGCTATAACCTCAAATATACTGCATGGCGCTTTCCTACGCCCATGTAGTTGACCATACTATATTCCACTATTCATCTTGTATCAGTTAGTACATGTACCAAATTTAGTTGGTGACAAAAGGTAAGTCATGGACATGTCATGACTACCTTATCTAGGATAGTAGTTTATCTTAGATACCTTACTTCTAGCAATGTAGTATTTGTTTAGTCGTAAGTTTCCTGCTGGTATCAAAGTATAACCGGCTCTAGATAGTAGTATATATAGTTTCTCATTGTAACTCATTTCATATGCTTGACAGATTCTTGTAACACTTTGAGTTGAGAAGTAATATATTCCGAAGCCAAGTTACTTTCGAAAGAAACTCATTCTTCCGAAAGGAAAATGACTTCGGAAGACAAGACAAAGAGGAACAAAAGAATATATTTGAAACCTTCCGAGAAGAAGACTGCTTCGGAAGAAAAGGTGGTGAAAGCCTCTTCCGAGAAGAAAGAAGCCTCAAAAGAAAGCTATGCAGAACAAGCTTCATCAAGCTCATCCACACTGATCAATCAAAGGATAGAATGGAAGATTAGAAAAGATGCTGCAACCCAGACCTCTTCTTCATAAACATATACAGAATCCCCATGCATATATTTTGGTTCAATCATGTCATCCACATTGGAAGAACCCAAGACCAACAAGGTTTTGGTCTCCAATAGTAACTAATATTTTCACCTTATGTGCAGGGACTTCCATATGAAAAAAATGGAAATATATGGATTGTTGACAGTGGATGCTACAGACATATGACAGGGAACATATCTTTTCTTCAACAATTTCAACATTTTGATGGAGGATCTGTTCAGTTTCAAGGTGAAACCGGACGATACATTTCAGGCTGAGGTAGTGTATCCAATGGTAAGTTGAAGGTAGATAAAGTAAACTTTGTCAAACGGCTTGAACACAATCTTTTGAGTGTTTCTGAATTCTATGATCAAAAGCACCAAATGCTTTTCACTGAACATGAGTGCATTATCCTCAAGCCCGGGATGACCATTCCTTAGGAATTGGTGCTTCTTAGATCTCCCAGAAAAAGGGATATATACAAGCTTGATATGAACAATGCTTCCGCACTAGGTAAAGTATCATGCTTTCTTTCCAAAGGGAATTGTGATAAGTCAACTCTTTGGCATAAAAGAATGTGTCATGTTAATTTTAAAACCATGAACAATTTGGTTAAAAATAACTTGGTACATAGTGTGCCTAAAAAGGAATTTTCTTGCAAGGATAACTGTGTTGCATGTCAAAAAGGAAAGCAACATAGAGCTCTCCATAAATCCAAAGAAGTTAACTCTATCACCACTCCATTACACTTATTGCACATGGATCTCTTTGGTCCAACAAGTATAATGAGCATTGGAAGGAAATCATACTGTCTTGTGATAGTTTATGATTTTACTAGATTTACATGGGTATTCTTTTTAAAAACCAAAGATGAAACTGTTAAAATTTTAAAATCTTTCATTCTTAAATTAGAAAATTAAATAGATCACAAGGTAAAAATAATTAGAAGTGATCAAGGGACTGAGTTTAAGAATCAAGTTCTTGACTCATTCTGTAACTCAAAAGGGATTGCTATATAATATAGTGCTCCTAGAACTGCTCAACAAAATGGTGTTGCTGAGAGGAGAAATAGGACACTTATTGAGGCTGCTAGGTCTATGTTAGTTGATTCAAAGCTACCTCTAACATTCTAGGCAGAGGCAGTCAGCACTGCATGCTATGTGCAGAACATAGTTCTTATAGTTAAGCCCCATGGAAAAACCCCTTATGAGCTATGGAACAAGAGGCAACCGTTTATTCGCTTTCTTATGTCCTTTGGCAGCAGGTGTACCATACTTAAGACAAAGAATAATTTGGTAAAATTTGCTGAAAAGTCGGATGATGCTATCTTTGTTGGATATTCCTCCAACTCTATTGCTTATAGAGTTTATAACATCAAAAACCAACAATTTGAGGAATCATCCAATATTGTTGTTAATGAGCACACTCCTTGTGTTAGGGGGAATTTTTGAATTAGAATTCTTTCCAAACTATTCTAAACCCTCTTATGAGAATTTTTCTGCTAGAACAGACACTCAAGGTGATTCTGATGATGACCACCTATTTGAGTTACCCAGACCGAGTTGCTTAAAATCCAGCTCCCACAAACGAAAGATCTGATAGTATGACTATCTTAAGAACAAGTGGAGCTCCAACAAGTTGTCCACAAAGTGAGCCTCAAAACTCATCAAGTGACAACTCAAACAATGCACAACACTAAGCTGATGGAAGCAGCTTTTGAAGGAACATGCAACTGTTAATGCTACTTCATAGCCAAATGATACTGATGTTGTCTCTCCTTTATTCAATCAGTCCTCATTAAATGAACTTGAGACTTCAGCTAGTCTACATGTTTAAAATACTGAGCAGAACTTTTCAAATCTAAATTGTCTAAATGTATAAAATATTGAGCAGAACTTTTCAAATCTAAATCTCTCCATGAAATTGGATGTGATCCCTAGGCTTAGGATTCACAACACTCACCCAACTAAAAACATCATTGGAGATGTTTTTGAAGGTGTGATAACAAGAAGACAAACTCATAATGGGAATGTCTGCTTGTACTCATGCTTCCTTTCTAAGATGGAACTAAGGAAGGTAGATGAAGCCTTAAAGGATAGTAGTTGGGTTGAATCAATGCAAGAAGAGTTGCTTTAATTCAAAAGACAAAAGGTCTGGAACCTATGTCCACTACTATTCGGTCAAGTACCAATTGGCATAATATGGGTGTTCAGGAACAAGAAATATGATCGAGGCTTGATTATCAAGAACAAGGAAATATTAGTAGTTCAAGGATACACACAAGAGGAGAGAATTGATTACAATGATGTCTTTGCACCTATTGCAAGACTTGAGGCAGTGAGGATCTTTCTTGCTTATGCTGAATCCAAGAATTTTATAGTTTACCAGCTTGATGTCAAGTGTGTATTTCTATATGGGGATATAGACAGAGAAGTCTATGTATGCCAGACTCTAGAATTTGAAGACCCACAACTACCCAACTATGTGTGCAAATTGAATAAAGCTCTCTATGGGCTGCACCAAGCACCTAGGCTATGGTATGAGACTTTGTCTTAGTTTCTCCTGAAGAATGGTTACACTAGAGGTACCATTGATAAGACTTTATTCATAAGAAAGTCCGGGAAAGACATTTTGCTCATACAAGTCTATGTTGATGATATCATATTTGGTTCATCAAATGACCAAACGTGTAAAGACTTCAAGAGCATTATGAAGAAGAAGTTTGAAATGCGTTCCACGGGAAAAATGGACTTTTTCCTTGGAATTCAGGTAAAACAAATGAAGGAAGGGTTGTTTATCAATCAATCTAAATATGTCAATGACATTTTAGAAAGATTTGATATGAAGGATTGTAAGCTAGCAAAGACTCCTATACCCAGAAATGACAATCTTTGTCTTGACTCTGAGGGGGAGGATACTGATCAACATCAGTATAGGGCAATTATTGGATCTCTGATGTATCTAACAACAAGTAGACCTGATATTATGTTTGCAACCTGCATTTGTGCAAGATATCAGGCTGCTCCAAAGGTGTCTCACCTAGTTGCTGCCAAGAGAATCCTTAGATACCTTAAAGGAGCTCCAATACTTGGTCTCTGGTATCCTCGGAATCAAGACTTCAATCTTTATGGCTACAGTGATAGTGACTATGGTGGCTGCAACATTAACAAGAAATCAACATCAGAAGGATGTCAATTTCTTGGTGGAAGGATCATCTCATGGCAATGCAAGAAGCAATCCTGTGTCTCAACATCAATTGCTGAAGCTGAATACATTGCTGCTACTAGGTGCTGTGCCTAGCTGCTATGGATTCAAAATTAGAAGTTGGACTACGGATTCAATTTTTTGGAGACTCCTATTCACATTGACAACAATAGTGCCATTTCGATTACTGAAAATCCGGTTAAACACTCCAAGACAAAGCACATTGACATCAGGTATCATTTCATTAGAGATATTCATAAGAAAAATCTAATTAAACTAGTCAAAGTTGACTCAAATGAACAATATGCTGATCTGTTCACCAAAGCTTTTGATGAACAAAAATTTAAGTATGTGATTACAACTATTGGGATGATAAACATTGATTAGTTTATCTCCTTTGAAAAGCCTTTTCAAAATGTGTCTTGTCTTTGTCATACAATCTAAGCCCTATTACAAAAGGTGTTTCTTCAAAATTTGCTAAGTATGAGTTCTACCGAAGAGAAATTAACCCTCGGAAGATATCTTATTCGTCTTCCGAAGGAAAATTCCTTCAAAATTAGTTCTATCTTCCAAAGAGTTCTTAGCCTCATAAGAATATTTGATGCTATATCAAATCTACTTCTGAAGTTTAAAGACTTCTTCATTCGGAAGACATTCTTACTATCGGAAGTAAATTTCTCTTTGGATAAAGTTTACCTTTGGAAGTAAGTCTAGCTTTGGAAGAGATTAGTATAAAAAAAACTCTTATTCTCGGAAGAAAGCTTTACTGTGTAATGGAAATCTTTCCGGCCCACTCTGTAAAAAGGTAAAGATTTTATTAATGATGTCGGAATATTTTAAATGGATTTAACCTTACCGCCCTTGTCACATCATACCCCAAATTGTCACCTCACCTTATCCATCCTCCATTTCACCCATTTAAATACTTCCGACCTATCCTTTAAATAGTTTTACCAAATTCATTGGCCTAAGTTTCCTTCGTTGTCACTTTTACTACCAAATCAACTTTATCTTTTTTGTAATTTCCCAACAATGGCACTAAACCCTCAGCACAACCAAGTCGCACTCCTTGACTCTTCCAAGGATGCAGACTTCTCTGAAGTCATCCAGTTTCTAACCCAGTCCACCTACTACACAACCCTAACCGTTAATACCACAGTTCACTCAAACCATATAGCAGAGTTCTAGGAAATGGTTAGCTCAAAACTCTGAAAGCAGTCAGGGTAATTAGGTCAACATTTTGCAGCCAAGAATTGGTCATATATAAACAGACCATCAGGGAGCATCTAGAGCTCCATGATGACGGTTCTCCTACTGAATTCCCCGGAACAGATTTCGAAGACACATATGCCCAAATGGGATATGGTGGAGATGTGAGCAGGTCCACTGTCTACAAATTCAATTTCTCTTACAACTGGAAGTTCCTGCTTCACATAGTTCTTCACTGTCTATCAAACAAGTCTAGGGGTTGGGATCAAATTCACTATGATTTAGGGTGCCTAGTTCATGGGTTGGTAAAAGACCTCAAATTCAACTACTTAAGATTTGTGCTGAACAACCTCTGAGGAACCCTTCAAAGGGAGACATTCTATATGTATCTCAGGTTTATTCAGCATATTAAGAACTGTGAGCTGGATCAGAAGAAGCTTGTCTATGTAGCTACTCTACCTATCCCTCACGTGAGGCTGACCATCTTCAAGGTGCTAAAGAGGGTTTCCACCAACTTCACTGAAAGACATACTGCGCTTCTTCCAGGTATGATTAAGCATATAGCTCCTGGTGACATCCCTGTTGACCCCACATGTGATGAACCCACACCAGCAATAACCACCTCAATGCCAAATCTTCCTTCCCATCCCATCAAATATACATATCAGAGACGCTCCAAACGAACCCTTGTTCAATCTACTCTGATTTAACAAGTTCCCCCTGTTCAACCCAAAAAGGCTAGAGTGGAAACTTGTGCTCCCACTCCGTCTGAGGTCTCACCATCCTTCCTTATTGACCTCAATATGAGTATTGAGTTTCCTCAGTATCAATCCCTCAAGCCCCAAACCCAAACTTCAAGCCCTCAGGGTGAGTCACTATACTCCCTTGAGCAGCCAAAAAGGGATAGCCCAATCATAGGCTCAATGCCTGTAGACATTGATCAAGGTCCCGGGTTATTAAGCATAACTTCCATATCCTTCACTAACCTTTTAATAGGTATTGATGAAGAAATCATGTCTCTTCAAGGACATGGTGTTGATTCACAACACCCATCTACGGGTCAACTGAGCCTAGAAAAACCTATAATCTCTAGCCCCTATTAGCAAACCCAAAATAAGATGGTCCCACTGGTGTGGAGGGGACTCATGTAGATTCAGTTGCCGCTACTGAGAGTGTCTCATTAAACTCTTAGGATAGTGGTAACATCTCTGAGACTAAATCTATGACAACTTTGCCTATTGATAACTTTGAAAGAGACATCATTCAGTAAAGGAAACCAGGATGCCAAAACACCACATCTGGTGCTGAGGATGAACATACTAGGTATGTTACCTCATCTCCTAGTGATTCTTTTAAAGAAGATGAGGAAAGTATGCAACTCATAATTAGGGACCTACTTTATTAAGTCTAAAATCCTGAATCTAGGGTTAAGACTTTAGAGGATAGGTCTGCCACTTAGCAACTTGAGATTGAAAATCTCAAGGCTCAACTAGCTGAGAAACAGATTGATAGATCTGTTAGGCATGTACCAGTCCAAGTCTTTTTGACTTCTTCCTTTAGCTCATCAAGCTCTCAAGATGATGCTACCAAAAAGGGGGAGAAAGTTTAAAGTAAAACACATGTAGAGCAGCAAAGCTTAAATCTTTCTACTCTATCTTCAAGATATCTTGATCAGCAAGCAACAGCTTTCCCTAAGCCTCCTCGTATTATTTTTCAAGTGGACACAAGAATCTGAATAGGTTCTTAACCAAGTTTCTAATAGGATCCTCTATTGAATTGCCAAGTTCGGATGTTGTTATGGCATACTTTGAAGCTAAAGAGCTTCAAAGGTTGAATGCACCTCCTACCACCGAGGAAGGAGTTGGTCAACTTAAGGTCCACATTGAACCTGATGTTGATTTCTAAGGGGATATAGGACTGATGGCCCAGCAACTGAATCGGTTAGGACAGGAAGTGCAATTCCTTTTACTTCCGAAGCTGAAGTACAAGCTATGGAAGGGCTATCTTCTTTGTCAGATGATCTAATTGTCACAGAGGCGATTCTTGACTTGGCCTCTGAGATAAACAGTGAAGACTTTCTCAAAACTCCTCTTATTCAACCAGCTTCATCACCACAAGCTCAAATCACCACCCACCAATCTAAATCCTCTACACCTGAATCTCCAAAGACTCAAGCTTCTAAAGACATCAAAAGTAAAAGGAAGATGACTGCGGAAATACTGCTAGAGGAGGAGAGATTGGAAAAACTTAAGAGAAAAGGTTGACTCTGCACTGGGAAGCTATTAGCACCAAGTATCAAAGTAGCTGTAGCAAACCAGGAGGCTATCAACAACCAAAAGAGGGTGGAGATCATTGACAGACTTGTCAATCTCAGAGCATCAAGTGAAGATGTGCTCCTCCTACCACTTGAGGAGCCTGTGGAATTAGAAAAGGAAACCCTGCTACAGAAGGAACAAGAAGAAGCAGCAAGGTTGGCCTTAGAGGAAGAAAATAAAAAGAAGAAAGAGGAAGATGAACAATAGCTGAGGAGTGAGAGGATATCCTTCCTATGTTCTAGTGTAACGCCCGGAAAATTTAAAGAGAAAGAATAGTGAAGAAAAAGAAATAAAAGCCAAATAACCCAAGTTGATGGGTTAAAAGTGTACAAAGGACAAAAGTTTATAATATTTAGTTCAAAAGTGGGTGTGGCCGCCCATACCCATGTTCCATGAACTTTTCTTCATACGGTTTCTAGAGAGAGTAAGCAGAGAATTTTGGGTTTTAGAAGAAGAAGAAGAAGAAGAAGCTGATTGAAGGTTAGCTTTTGGTGTTTCTGGTTGTTCTTGGCAAGTTTTCAGACTCGGTTATGTGCTTATGTGCTTGTTTGTGTTTGGTTGTGAGTTTTGGGGTGTGTTTTAGGTGTTTGAACTCACAAGCATTTGGGTTTGAAGAAGTCTCACTCGAAAGTTACAAGAGGTGAGTTCTAGATCCCTATTTTTAAATGTTTTAACTTGTTTTGGGGTTGGAAATGCATGTGGTAATGTTTTTATAATTTGTGAATGTGTACCCGTATATGTATATGTGTGTGCTATGTTGGGTGGGTGTATGTTTGGGAAGAATTTTGATGATGTTTATGTTATATACTTGCTGATGATGCTTAGTATGTGAGAACTAGGCCTAGAACAGGTTAGAAATGGATTTGGGGTTTAGAAAATAATTTATGATTGAAACATGTTGTTCATGCGCCCAATAGTGCCCATGCGCCTATGATTATGCCCAAATGCCTAAGTGTTCCCATGCGCCTAAGTCAGGCCCATGCGCCTGCATAGTGCCCATGTGCCTAGAAAGTTGCCCATAATGCCTAAGTGTTGGCCATGCGCTCGTATAGTTCCCATGCGCCCAAAACCTGCCGATGTGCCTAAGTTTTTCCCATGCGCCTAAGTGTTCCCATGCGCTTGAGAGGCCATGCGCCCACATAGTGGTCATGCGCCTGCATAGTTCCCATGCACCTAAAGACTTATCTGAAATTTTTGGGAAAAAAGGATTTTTAGGCTATGACTTGGAATGTTTCCGGGTATGATGTATGATGTTGTATATCATGTTATATGATGATGTTATGCATGTTTATGCCATGTTTTCTTTATGTCCTTATTACGTATTATTCCATGGCTTTCGTGGTATGTTTATGCTAATGAACGAAAAGTATTGTGTAATGAAAGTGGAAGTTAATGATAATGAAAAGTGGAATGTAAAGAATGAATGAATGCATGCATGAAAGAATGGACGAATGAATGAAAAGTTTTGCAAGCAAATGAAAGGAGGCTCACACCCAATGAAGGGTGTTAGCTCAACTGTGTGCGGGTTAGCTACCCCGGGAGGATGCACACGGGGGTCTAATCCTTGTGATTGGCCAAATGTATGGGATCCTTGCCGCTTTCCCCAAGTACTAGAGTCAGCTTCGTGCATAATGTTCGAGGTCTATTTATAGACCTCAGGCCTAGTAACCAGCTTCGTGCACAATGTTCAGGGTATAGCACATGGCATTGGTCCAAAATGAAAAGTGAAAGATAATGATGAATGTACAAAATGTGCGATGTGAATGAATGAATGATAACGAATGACGTTCGATGATGAAAGATGATGGAAGATAATAATGAGTATTATCTATGTGTACGTATGATGTATGATCACGAATGAAAGTAACGAAAGGTTTTAAAAGAAAGTAAAGTATTTTATTTATAAAACTAGAACTCACTCAGCAACGCTGACTTTTATGCATTTTCCAGTTGGCAGGCAATGGTTGTTGAGGATGGCACGGGGTGAAGCTACTTGGCAAGTTTTGGATGGCATCCATTTTGTATTATAATGATGTTTTTGTGTTGTAATGTAAGTATGCAACCAAACAATATTTTGTAACGATTAACAATGTTGTATTATTTGGCAAAAGCAATTATTAATATATGAAATGGTTTTTATTAAACTATTCTGCTGTAATGTTTTGATGAATTGTAATGTGATTTTAAATGTAATGTGCAATGATTGTCCAACTGTAAGTGTCTCGGGAACGGGGCCTTACATCTAGGGGCTACTCTCTTGAATAACTATCTCCTCATGATAATGACACGATGTAACGCCCGGAATAAAGTGGAAACGAGCAAATTAATAATAATGGGCTTAGCCGGGATAATTTGAAAAAAAAGTAAGCGAGAAATATGGTATAGACCGAGTAGACCTCGCGGGTTATGTGTTCGGCGAGTTTAAGGTCCCGGAAACGCCCGGTATATATAAGCAGATCAGCTTGAGCCACTCTCATTTGCAACTCAACACCCAATTTCTAAGGAGAGAGTGTAGAGAGAGAAAGTGGTGATTCAAGGCTCGTTTGATCAAGAGATTGAAGATCGGTGTTCGTGGGAATCCAAACAACAAGAAAAGACCAAGGGTCCAGGTAAGAAACATCATTTAATCATTCCTTTTGATGTAAGCTTGGGGTTTTTAAAAGTGGCAAAGAATCACCCAAAACTCATGTTTTTTGTGTAAGAAAACATGTAAGAAGCTTAGATATAGCTTATTGGGTGATAAACCAAGGATTTGGGTGTAAAAGATTGAAGTTTTGGGTCAAAAATGGGTTGGTTCGTAATTTCTGCCCATTCTGCGAAACTGGGTGTTCATCCAGTGAAAATATGTAGTCATCCAGCGAACTATGGATCTTCCTGCGAAACCATATTACGCACGTAGTTTCGCAGACATGGTTTTCCAATGAAAGTTGGGTGAAACTGGCAGCGAAGATGCCAGCGAAATTGCCAGCAAAACTGCTGGCGAAACTAGCAGTGAAACTGCTGATCTTGCAACGAAATTAGCATTGAAATTAGGCAGAAATTAACCCCTTTGGGTGTTGACTTATTTGCAGGCTGTGTGGAGTGACCCTTGCTTAGAAAGCTTGATTAAGAAGCTACTCATCGAGTCCAGGTGAATTCTAGATCCCCTATTTTAAAGGTTTTGAACTTGTTTGGGGCTGGAATTGCATACTAAATATACGTTTCTAAATGACCAAGATTTTATGAGGTTTTAACCGGAAGATCGATTTTTCTATAAGGAAATGTGCTATGTAAATGCTTAAAAATAAAAATTTTTCACGCTGACCAGGTCATCCCGACCCCAGCCAGGGGCGTTGCCCCTTGGACCCCACTAGGGGCTGCTCCCCCCTAGGACCCCGCTGTCGGGGGCTGCCGCCCCTGAACCCCTGCTGTCCCACGGAGGGTCGGTTATGTTCTATGATGACTTGTGCTTGTTGTGCATGTGCTTGTGTATATGAATGAATAATGCATGATGTATGTTATGTTATGATGATGTGTGACGATGCTATGCTTATGTATGATATGTTTCCTTATGTTCCTTATTACGTATTATGATGTGACTTTACGTGGTGTGATTATGATAATGAACGTAAAGTATTATCTTAACGAAGCGAAAGATTTAAGATAATAAAAGTGGAACATAATGAATGAATGAATGAAAGTCTTGCAAGCAAATGAAAGGAGGTTCACAACTCATGAAGAGTTGTTAGCTCAACTGTGTGTTTACAGCGTGTGATCTTGGCTAACCCTTAAGGGTTCACACACGGGGGGGAGTTAGTCTACGTGACTACTCCATACATGCGATATGTGCGATATGGGATCCTTGTCGCTTAACCCTAGATGATATGGCTTTGTGCTCAAGAGGGGGGTTAAGCATACGACATGATCTAGATAGAAGTGAAAAGATAATAAATGTACGAAAAGTGCGATAAGTACGAAACGTGCGATATGTACGAAATGAACGATGATGGAAGATAATAATTATTACCTTGATGTACGTATGATGTGTGACCATGTGCGATAGTAAAGAAAATGTTTTAACGAATGAAAGGTAATATAATGTTTTTGAAAAACTAGAACTCACTCAGCAACACTGACTTTTATGTATTTCCCAGTTGCCAGGTAATGAATGCTGAGGATGGCACGGGCGCAACTACTTAGCATGTTTTTGGACGACATCCATTTTATGTAACGATGATGTTTTTGTGATGTAATGCAAACAAATGATATTTTTTATTGGTTGTCAATGATTTATTATTTTACAAACGCATTTATTTATATATGAAATGGTTTTAAGTATTCCGCTGCAATGTTTTAGTAAATGTGAATGTATGTTTTATGTCTTATGTGCTATGATTGTCCAACTTTGAGCGTCACGGGAACAGGGCCTTACAAGTTGGTATCAGAGCCAAAGTTTAAGTGAAACACGTAAATATTTTCAAAGAAACCTAAACTTAAACTGAGAATGAGACAAAGGGAAGGGATGCCAGTCCGAGTAGCTACGTGCCATCAGGTATTTTCTATAATGTTAACCGGTATTACCTGCGCATGTTATGTGATTTATGTGCCTTTAGTAGATTTGGATACTGATGTAGTCAGAATAAGAAAATGCTCGAGGTATGAATAGTAAAGTAAGTGGCTAATCACAACTGGCAACTGTAATTCGGGACTTAGTATACTTGACATAAACTGAGCTATTACCTTGAATGACCGTGTTAGTGTTTGAATCTTATAGCGTGCTTAGAGAATGGCTGGAGGTAGATCTTCTAAGGCTTCTCGAGGCGGAGGCCGTGGTGGACGTGGTGCTGGACCACAGGTCACAAGAGGAAGGGCCAGGGCTGAAGAGATGGCCCATGAAGAGCCCGAGACCCCTTATCTGGAGGGTGGTTACGAGAGCGCTAACCTAAGGGCCTCAGTGAAGGAGGCTATGGTGGAGGAGTTTCACCAGGTCATGCACACGATCTTGCCGTCTGTGGTGACCGAGGTGATCAAAGCTGTTAGGGAAGGAGAGAGAAAGAAAAGGAGGAGGCCCGCGAGGGAAAAAGAGCAACCGGACACTGAAATGGTTGTTTCTGATGACGAGGAAGAGGAGGAAGTTGTGTCCGAAACAATTCGAGGCTATAACCATGGGGCATTTCAAAGATGCAAGCCCCCCGACTTTCGATGGCAATGGCATTGCTGCTGCTGCTCACGGGTGGGTGAGGGAAATGGAAGCTATTCGATATCAGCGAGTGCCGAGAGGATCAGAAGGTGAAGTTTTCCACCCATTCATTTGTAGACTCAGCTCTGTGTTGGTGGGACAATATCGTCCAAGCCGAGAGTAGTAGGGCGATTGGAAGGATGAGGTGGGCAGAGCTAAAGTAGTTGGTGATTGAGGAGTTTTGTCCTCATAGGGAGCTCGACAAGGTGGAAAGGGAGTTCCTGCAACTAGAGGCGAGAAGCATGACGCACCAACAGTACACCACTAAATTCAATGAGATGGCACGGTTGGTGCCGGATCTTGTGACGCCTGTGTCGCGGAAGATCAAGAGATACATCCAGGGCTTGCCTGCAGATATCCGCAGGCACATGATTGTCACCCGTCCAGGAACGTTCAGGTTGGTGGTTGATCTGGCTGGAAGGCTATATGATGAGCGCGAGGTGGTGGTGGCTAAGGTGAGCAAAAAAGAAGGTGGTGATCAGAACTGGAATGGGAAGCGGTTTGGACATGGCGGGGCCGCTCCAAACAATAAGATTGCGAAGGTGGATGACCGGCGTGTGGTTACACCCCGTATGGGGTCGAAGAGGTGTGGTAAATATGGAAAGAAACATTCAGGAGAATGCAAATGGGGATCAAACATCTGCTTCAAATGTGGGAAGCCTGGTCATATGGCTAGAGAGTGTGGGGTTATAAGGTGTTATAACTGTGGTGAAAGCGGCCATCGTAGCAGGGATTGCAAGAAGCCGAGGGCTGAAGGATCTGGGGCGATGAAGAAGGCGGGGAATGAGAGGCAGAGGGCGACCGCCAGGGCATTCACGATGACCCGGGAGGAGGCAAGGGCGGACCCCGATGTTGTATCAGGTATGTTTCTTGTGAACCAAACTCTTGCCTCAGTGTTATTCAATTCCGACGCTAGTAGGAGTTTCATTTATGCTGCCTTTTGTGTTAAGTTTCCTATTAGGAGTAGAAATATTGATGAGCCCTTCGATGTAGAAACTACCATAGGTAAGTCTACCAGGATTTCTGATCTGATAGAAGGTTGCGCCATAGAACTAGAAGGTCATAAGTTTCCTGCTAGACTGTTTGTGATGACCTTAGGCGGGTTCGATGTAGTCCTAGGAATGGGTTGGTTGGCGGACTACGAGGCGAAAATTGTGTGTCGCAAGAAGATCATCCAATTGATAGTGCCTGATGGGAGTTCAATGACAATCTATGGTGACCGAGTCACTATGATTCCGAAGGTGATTTCGATGGCGGTGGCGGGAAAGTGCATAAGATGTAGTGCCTACTTGGCCTATGTGAAGGATATGGATACATCAACACCACAGTTGTAGGATGTACCAGTTGTGTGTGACTTCCCAAACGTGTTTCCAGATGATTTACCAGGTGTGCCACCGGACCGCGAAATCAAATTTCAGATTGACTTGTTGCCGGTGCCCAACTGGTAGCTAAGGCACCATATCAGTTGGCTCCGATCGAGATGAAGGAATTAATGGAGCAACTGCAGGAGTTGCTTGATAAGGGGTTCATTAGACCAAGTATCTCTCCTTGGGGTGCTCCGGTCTTATTCGTGAAGAAGAAGGACAGTAGTATGAGGATGTGCATTGACTACCGTGAATTGAACAAGTTGACAGTGAAGAATCGGTATCCATTACTGAGGATTGATGACTTGTTTGATCAGCTCCAAGGTGCCAATTGGTTCTCAAGGATAGATCTTCGATCTGACTACCATCAAATGAAGGTGAGGGAGCAAGATATTCCTAAAACAGCTTTTCATACGCGTTATGGACACTACGAGTTCCTCGTTATGTCTTTTGGTTTAACTAACGCACCAGCTGCTTTTATGGACTTGATGAATCGAGTGTGTCGGCCGATGTTGGATAAATCAGTGATTGTGTTTATTGATGATATCCTGATTTACTCAAGGAGCAAAGAAGAGCATGCCGGTCACATTCAGGAAGTGTTGGAGACGTTAAGAAAGGAGAAGCTGTATGCTAAGTTCTCCCTGTGCGTGTTCTAGTTGTGCGAAGTTCAGTTCTTGGGTCACGTGGTGAATCCCGAGGGGATTATGGTAGACCCGACAAAAGTGGAGGCAGTGATGCATTGGAAGTCTCCAAAGACACCATCCGAAATCCGTAGTTTCTTGGGATTGGCGGGCTATTATAGAAGATTCATCCAAGACTTCTTTAAGATAGCTTCCCCATTGACTAAGTTGACCTGTAAGGATGTGAAGTTTGCATGGGGTCAAGATCAAGAGAAGGCTTTTGAGGAGCTAAAGGCAAGGCTGACTCAAGCTCCTGTCTTGTCATTACCCGAAGGAAGCAAGGACTTGGTGGTCTATTCAGATGCCTCTTACTCAGGGCAGGGTTGCGTGTTGATGCAGAGAGGAAAGGTTATAGCCTACGCATCCCGACAACTAAAGGTTCATGAAGTTAATTACCCTACTCGTGACTTGGAGTTAGCGGTTGTGATCTTTGCATTGAAGATTTGGAGGCACTACCTATGCTAGACGAAGTGCACCTTCTTCACCAACCACAAGAGCTTGAAGTACTTCTTCGAGCAGAAAGATTTGAATATGAGGTAGAGGCGATGGTTGGAGCTCATAAAGGATTATGATTGCGAGATCCATTACCATCCAGGCAAGGCCAACTTAGTGGCAGATGCCCTTAGCCGAAAGGAGAGGCCTGAACCAATTTGGGTAAAGGCATACCAATTGATTATGACCTCCGATGTGATGACACAAGTCAAGGAGTTTCAAGACGAGGCATTGAAGGAAGATCGTCTTAACTCTGAGAGGATGAGAGGTCTAGTCGCGGAGTTGGGTGAAAACACACTCAGTGTTAGAACCCGATTCAGGCGGATGTGGATTCCTCGTTATGGGGATCTACATGGAAAGATCATGGATGAGGCTCATAAGACTCGGTACTCCATTCATCATGGTGCTATGAAAATGTATCAAGACATGAAGAAAGATTATTGGTGGCCGGGTATGAAGCGCGACGTAATGGAGTACATGAGTTAGTTCCTTACTTGCTTACAAGTGAAGGCGGAGCATCAGAAGCCATACGGGAAGATCCAGCCTTTAGATATACCTGAGTGGAAGTGGGAGCAAATCACCATGGACTTTATCTCGAAGTTACCACGTACCGTGAAAGGGTATGATGCCATATGGGTGATAGTTGATCGTTTGACAAAGAGTGCTCACTTCCTACTGATCTGTGAGACGTATTCCTCTGAGAGACTCGCAGATCTATTCATCAAGGAGATTGTAAGTCGCCATGGTGTACCGGTGTCTATCGTGTCGGATCGTGACACCCGGTTTACATCCAAGTTTTGGAAGAGATTTCACGATGCTATGGGGACGAGGTTACATATCAACACAGCTTATCATCCCTAGACAGATGGTCAGTCAGAAAGGACTATTCAGACGCTAGAAGATATGCTTTAGGCATGCGTCATTGATTTTGGAGGAAGTTGGGACGACCACTTACCGTTAGCTGAATTCTCATACAATAACAGTTACCATGCCAGCATTGGTATGCACCCTTATGAGATGCTATACGGTAGGAGATGTAGAACACCCGGTTGTTGGGGTGATATTGGCCATAAAGATCGAGTTAGGGAGTGTCAAGGTGGTCGAGGCTACGATTGAGAAGCTGGAAAGGATCAAAGGCTTTATGAAGGCAGCTAAGGATAGACAAAAGTCATATGCCGACAAACGACGTAGACCGATTGAGTTCCAGGTGGGTGACAGGGTTATGTTGAAAGTCTCACCTTGGAAAGGTATCATTCAGTTTAGGAAGCGGGGCAAGTTGAGCCCGAGATACATAGGGCCTTTCCGAATCATTGCTCAAGTAGGAGAGGTGGCCTATAGGTTGGAGTTGCCCAGTGAGTTAAGTGGAATTCATCCGACATTCCATGTATCTCACTTAAGAAAGTGCTTAACTGAGAAGGATATGGTGGTGCCACTGGAGGATATTGAAGTGGATGAACGGCTCAATTATCTGGAGCAACCAGTGGAGATCATCGATCGCAAAGAGAAGAGGCTAAGGAATAAGGTGGTTCCCTTGGTGCGTGTACAGTGGAAGCACATGAAGGGATCAGAGTCCAGTTGGGAAGTTGAAGAGGAGATGAGGCAACATTACCCTCAACTATTCAACGACTAATAGGTTTCGAGGACGAAACCTAAATAACGGGGGTGGACTTGTAACGCCCGGAATAAAGTCGAAACGAGCCAATTAATAATAATGGGCTTAGCCGGGATAATTTGAAGAAAATAAGCGAGAAATGTGGTATGGACCGAGTAGACCTCGCGGGTTATGTGTTCGGCGAGTTTAAGGTCCCGGGAACGCCCGGTATATATAAACGGATCAGCTTGAGCCACTCTCATTTGCAACTCAACACCCAATTTCTAGAGAGAGAGTGTAGAGAGAGAAAGGGGAGAGAAAGTGGTGATTCAAGGCTTGTTTGATCAAGAGATTTAAGATCGGTGTTCATGGGCATCCAAACAACAAGAAAAGACCAAGAATCTAGGTAAGAAACATCGTTTAATCATTCCTTTTGATGTAAACTCGGATTCTAGGGCTTGGGGTTTTTGAAAGTGGCAAAGAATCGCCCAAAACTCATGTTTTTGTGTAAGAAAACATGTAAGAAGCTTAGATATAGCTTATTGGGTGATAAACGAAGGATTTGGGTGTAAAAGATTGAAGTTTTAGGTCCAAAATGGGTTGGTTCGTAATTTCAGCCCGTTCTGCGAATCTGGGTATTCATCCAGCGAAATTACGTAGTCATCCAGCGAAACTATGGATCTTCCTACGAAACTATAGTTTCGCAGGTAGTTTCGCATACATCCTTTTCCAACGAAAGTTGGGCGAAACTGGCAACGAATATGCAAGCGAAACTGCCAGCGAAACTGCCAGCAAAACTGTTGATCTTACAACGAAATTAGCAGCGAAATTGGGCAGAAATTAACCCCTTTGGGTGTTGACTTATCTGCAGGCTGTGTGGAGTTACCCTTGCTTAGAAAGCTTGCTTAAGAAGCTAATCATCGAGTCCAGGTGAATTCTAGATCCCCAATTTTAATGGTTTTGAACTTGTTTGGGGTTGGAAATGCATACTAAATATACGATTCTAAATGACCAAGATTTTATGAGGTTTTAACCGGCAGATCGATTTTTCTATAAGGAAATGTGCTATGTAAATGCTTAAAAGTAAAAATTTTTCGCGCTGACCTGGCAGCCCGGCTCTAACCAGGCGCGTTGCCCCTTGGACCCCACTAGGGGCTGCTGCCCCTAGGACCCCGTTGTCAGGGGCTGCCGCCCCCGAACCCCAGCTGTCCCGCGGAGGGTCAGTTATGTTCTGTGATGACTTGTGCTTGTTGTGTTGTCCTTGTGTATATGAATGAATGATGCATGATGTATGTTATGTTATGATGATGTGTGATGATGCTATGCTTATGTATGATATGTTTCCTTATGTTCCTTATTACGTATTATGATATGACAGTACGTGGTGTGATTATGATAGTGAACGTAAAGTATTATCTTAACGAAACGAAAGATTTAAGATGATGAAAGTGGAACATAATGAATGAATGAATGAAAGTCATGCAAGCAAATGAAAGGAGGTTCACAACTCATTGAGAGTTGTTAGCTCAACTGTGTGTTTACAGCGTGCGATCTTGGCTAACCCTTAAGGGTTCACACACGGGGGGAGTTAGTCTACGTGACTACTCCAGACGTGCGATATGGGATCCTTGTCGCTTAACCCTAGATGATATGTCTTTGTGCTCAAGAGGGGGGTTAAGCATACGACAGGATCTAGATAGAAGTAAAAAGATAATAAATGTACGAAAACAGTGATAAGTACGAAACGTGCGATATGTACCAAATGAACGATGATGGAAGATAATAGTTATTAGCTTGATGTACGTATGATGTGTGACCATGTGCGATAGTAAAGAAAATGTTTTAACGAATGAAAGGTAGTATAATGTTTTTGTAAAACTAGAACTCACTCAGCAACGCTGACTTTTATGTATTTCCCAGTTGGCAGGTAATGAATGCTGAGGATGGCACGGGCGAAGCTACTTAGCATGTTTTTGGGACGGAATCCATTTTATATAACGATGTAATGAAAACAAATGATACTTTTGTAATGGTTATCAATGTTGTATTATTTTACTAACTCATTTATTTATATATGAAATGGTTTTAAGTATTCCGCAGCAATGTTTTAGTAAATGTGAATGTATGTTTTATGTCTTATGTGCGATGATTGTCCAACTGTGAGCGTCCCGAGAACGGGGCCTTACACACGATCTTAATGCGCTTTCACAAAGAGCAAGATCAAATGGAGAAGGAGAGGAAAAAGGCAGCTAGGGAAAAGTTGAAGGAGAAGAAGAAGCTCAACTTGTGGCAGCCAAGAAGATGGGAGACAAAGCTTGGATGAAGGATTATCTCAGGGCCATTGGCTTCTCTAGCAGACAAGTTGGCCCCATGTCGGAAAGGACCCTGCAGCGACATGTCAGTGACATTAAGGCTGACATTCGCTCAGAAAGAAGGAAAGAGGTATACAAAAGTATACAGAGGATGACTTCCAAACCTTCACCACAACCTCAATCTCAACCTCAACCTAAACCAATACCTTTCTCTTTTCCCATCAAACTGAGCCAACCTCTTAACCTTACACCCCTGAACCCACATCATCAACAATACCCTCATCCTATCCCATTGAATCATAACAACCACCACCACTACCTATCCTCAAACCCAAAACACTTCCTAGAACCCAACCATCATCAACCCATCAACCACCCAAGTCATCCTCTCAATCATCCAAACCTCTGACCTTAGAAGAGTTCAAGGAGATCAATAGAAAGCTCATCAACTGCACCACTTTGAGCGATATCTCTTGTGAGGAGGGGTCCATCAAATTAACCTTCACTGATGTCTCCTCATGTTCCCTCACAAGAGAACAATTCCTTGATCTGCCAAGAGGAACATTGGACCAAGTTCTTAAACTCTTTGCAACCAACTCTGACTCCCTTTTGGAAGAAAAGAAGAAGCTGAGAAGAAAGCTAGTGACTCTAGTGGACTCTAGGAAGGGAGACAAGCTACCATCTCAGCCCCTTGTTCCTGGAAAGAGAGAAGTCTCTTCTCATAACTTCGTTGTTGAAAGAGGGAATGGTGAAGTCAATAGACTTAACGCATCTTCTCTGCTACACTCCAGCAGATTTGACATTGCTAAGTTAGCAGAGAAACCATTCTCCAATCCCTCCAACACATAAGTAACTGCTCACATTAGAAACCATCTAAGCAGCCTTCATCTGGCTGAATTAACTACAAAGGCCAAGATTAAAGAAGAGTTGAAGATAAGAGAAGGGGAAGAAAGGAAAGGGTCAATCACCAAAGAAAAGGCTTTCTTGCAAATGGTTGAAGGCCCAGAACTAGAACCCATAGTTTGATGGGAGTATGATTACAACTCTCGCCAACTAACTCTCTTTAGACAGACACAACAGACGGTACATGTCATTCAAAGTAATAGACTAGATCTTCTGTCTACAAATCACTTGTACAAGCTTCACAGCACCACCTCTAGAAAGAATAGAGAAACAGATGAGTATCTTCTCTTATTGGTGCTGAAAGCTTTGAGAAGAAGATACAAGTGAGGTTTTGGTAGCATCAGCCTAGGGGGAGTTTGTTGGATCAAGTAAGGCTCGTGCAACCAAAACAAACACTTAGAAACAATTTTGGTACAACTGTGAAAGAACTTGGAAGAGAAAAAGATGAACTTCTGAAGCTTAAGGCCAAAAGGACTTCCGAAGAGGAATCCTGATTTCCGAAGATAAAGTCATCATCCTTCCGAAGTTCAACACTTAGAAGATTTCAAGACAACTACTTCTGAAGTATGAAGTCATGAAGATCAGCTGCAGGATCGAGGTTGGTCACTCAACACAATAATTATCACTCAAACTAACTAAATCACACTCAGTTTGATGTAGCGGAATCCTTTGAGAGTTGATAATAATATATTAAGTAAACAAGACACGAAGAATAATTTTCAAGATACTTTTATATATTACTTCTTAACTCAAAGTGTTACAAGAATCTGTCAAGCATATGAAATGAGTTACAATGAGAAACTATATATACTACTATCTACAGCCTGTTATACTTTGATACCAGCTGGAAACTTACGACTAAACAAATACTACATTGCTAGAAGTAAGGTATCTAAGATAAACTACTATCCTAGATAAGGTAGTCATGACATGTCCATGACTTACCTTTTGTCACCAACTAAAGTTTGTACTTGTACTAACTGATAAAAGATGAACAGTGGAATAAAGTATGGTCAACTACATGGGCGTGGGAAAGCGCCATGTAGTATATCAGAGGTTGCAGCGGAGTGTCAGAGGTACCATACTTATATCCACTGGTTCATAGTAAGTTCTTCTGAATGTTAACTGGCTTCGGAAGAATAAGTTCTTCCGAAGCCACTTATACTTCGGAAGAGTCTACTTCTTCCGAGCCTTGTGCTGATGCTGGATCGAGGTTGGTCACTCAACATAATAGTTATCACTCAAACTTACTAAATCACACTCAGTTTGGTGTAGCAGAATCCTTTGAAAGTTGATAATAATATATTAAGTAAACAAGACAAGAAGAATAATTTTCAAGATACTTGTATATATTACTTCTCAACTCAAAGTGTTACAAGACTCTGTCAAGCATATGAAATGAGTTACAATGAGAAACTATATATACTATTATCTACAGCCAGTTATACTTTGATACCAGCTGGAAACTTACGACTAAACAAATACTACATTGCTAGAAGTAAGGTATCTAAGATAAACTACTATCCTAGATAAGGTAGTCATGACATGTCCATGACTTACCTTTTGTCACCAACTAAAGTTGGTACCTGTACTAACTGATAAAAGATGAACAGTGGAATAAAGTATGGTCAACTACATTGGCGTGGGAAAGCGTCATGCAGTATATCAGAGGTTGCAGCGGAGTGTCAGAGGTACCATACTTATATCCACCGGTTCATAGTAGGTTCTTCCGAATGTTAACTGGCTTCGGAAGAACAAGTTCTTCTGAAGCCACTTATACTTCGAAAGAGTCTACTTTTTCCGAGACTTGTGCTGATCTTCATGACTTCATACTTCGGAAGTAGTTGTCTTGAAATCTTCTAAGTGTTGAACTTCGGAAGGAGGATGACTTTGTCTTCGGAAATCAGGATTCCTCTTCGGAAGTCCTTTTGGCCTTAAGCTTCAGAAGTTCATCTTTTTCTCTTCGGAAGTTCTTTCACAGTTGTACCAAAATTGTTTCTAAGTGTTTGTTTTGGTTGCACCAGCCTTACTTGATCCAACAAGTATATCATTTAACATAAGTAATTAAATAACAAATATCAACGTAATAAAAATGTTAATATGATATTAATATACAATAAACATAACCATATCATATGCATATGCCTAGAGCCGATCAGAAATATATAATATAACCGTAGTGAAAGATATATAGGTAACTAGTCCTACATATCAATTATGTTAGATGATAAGGGTTAACATACCCTCATCCATTTCCTAGAAATCAAAAAAATAACTTAGGACAGGGTTCCTATGCCTCCCACGAATAATGTAATACACACCTTGAGGTACGAGAAATGGAGATCGCGATCTCAAACCACCATCACAAATAATGTTATGTGAAGGGGTCACTTTATAAGCAATTGCATTCAACATAGATAATTGTCAAGGGTTTTCAATAAGCAAAGAGTTCATAGATTTTATTGAACAAAAGCGAAAAATCAATGGTATGGTTTAAGTTATGGCAAGAAATTAGATGCGTTAACAACAACCAAATTTGTTAAAACATCAAAGTGTAATGAAACAAAATTTTTAAAGGATACATTATCTCAAGAAAACTCTAAGATACAATCGTAGAAGACAATAGATGCAAATTTAGCAATGACTAGAGTACCTTTACATAAAAATACCAGGAACAATTCTTCTAATTATCATTGATTCATGGAAAATACCGACAACCAACATAATCACACACTAACATACTCTTGTGATAGGGAGAAAAATAATTTTTCATAGACTTCAAAACTGATCATCTCCCAATGATTACATGAGGATAAAAAAGAAGCCAAAAGTCGAATGAGCCTCAAAACATAAACGACCCAAAAATTTGGCCATAAACAAAGTCCAATAAATACTAGAAATAAGACAAAAAGTTAAAAACTCATATAATAAGTCGTTTTGGTGCCGAAATGATGACCCGAACTGCCTATGGCATTTGTGAAAACGTGCTCCTTGATCCAACGATTGTTTTGATTGGTCGAATGCCCAAAACAAAGACTGCTAGCCCAAATTATGGCCATTTGAGTAAGCACCCCCTTTGGACAAACGATCATGGGCCTTAAAAAAACGAGATAGCTTACCTGTCCACACTTGGGCCCGCACCAAACGGCTAGATGCACGAGACTTGAATTAATCTAAACAAATAATGAGGTAATTATCTTTTTAAAATTAAAAAATAAACTTATTATAAACATGCATGTTAATGTGATGAATTGAATGATGTTTTATCATCTTTACACTGCTTCTTCTTTGATTTGCTTCTAGGAGAGGAATTTGGAGCAAAAAACTCCTTCAACCTTTTTTTTATAAATTTATAATCTATTGATTGTGATCTTTTGAATAATAAAAAGACACCTTACCATCATAATGTCGATCAAGTACAACACCTGCATTCTAGATGTGACATAAACCTTGATCATCGAGATAGTTATTGGACTTTAGTGATAATCATGAATAGATTTATGATTAATCTTTATAATTTTGATTCCGTAAAAGTGATGCATGTTGAGGCCCCTCGATCAAGGATCAGTCATGGATGAACAAATCATAGAGTATGCACAAAGATGTGCATGGACTCGGTGGAAGAATGTCAAACACAAGACACAAATCACACAAAATAATTATGCAATTCCATACTAAAATTGTTGTACAAGATGGGGATTTATACCCTTACAATAGACTGTTGAAAACTTACAAAACTAGTGTTACTAATCTTAAAGTTCTTGCTAATTCAATCGGTTTGACTTTTCTATTTTGACTTATTGTTTTGACTTGATAAAAGGTTCATCTTGATTAGTTGCTTCCAACAATGCGTGTTATGCTTCGGCTGTTTATGTTCTAAGTGCGAAGAAATCACGGGTAAAAATGATTGTTGTAGTGACTAGGATTTCAACAAGTACTATAAAATTGCAATGAAAATTACAACTAGCTTGTTATATCCTCTCTCTATCATGTAATGTCCTTGTCTTTGTGTTCAAATGCTTAATTGCCTGTGAATTGATCTAAAGACTGGGTTCTCCAAAATTAATATGCATAAGCTAAGAAAATCTTTAACATTATGAAGTTTTGTGAAGTTTGTATTGCAAATAGTTATGTATGTTACGGTAAACAACTTGGTGAAAATTCTTGTATGAGGTTGTCGGTCAGCCTTAAAATGAAAGTAAAGAGATATTTTTTACACACGCTCTAGCTCAACTCCTACATTATATGTTTATCTATCATAAGACTTAAACCCTAAAACGAAAGTGAGGAGATTATCTACACACTTGGTGTCGCTAGAATCGATGATTTTACGGATATATCCCATAAAGGTGGTTATATTCGAATTTTTATGCTTATGTAAACATCAAAAACCAACAAATTTATAATTTGTAAAATAGGGTAAAAATTCTAAGTTACAAGATAACAAAATCAAACTACAATATATATATATATATATATATATACATATATATATATATACATACATATATATGTATGCATGTATACGTGTATGCGTGTACGCATGTATGCATGTATGGGTGTATGTGTATGCGTGTATGCGTGTATGCATGTATGCACGTATGGATGTATGTGTGTATGCGTGTATGCATGTATGCTGCGTGTATGCATGTATGCATGTATGCATGTATGCATGTATGCATGTATGCAAGCGTGCATGTATGTATGTATGTATGTATGTATGTATGTATGTATGTATGTATGTATGTATGTATGTATGTATGTATGTATGTATGTATGCATGTATGTATGTATGCATGTATGTATGTATGCATGTATGTATGTATGTATGTATGTATGTATGTATGTATGTATGTATGTATGTATGTATGTATGTATGTATGTATGTATGTATGTATGTATGTATGTATGTATGTATGTATGTATGTATGTATGTATGTATGTATGTATGTATGTATGTATGTATGTATGTATGTATGTATGTATGTATGTATGTATGTATGTATGTATGTATGTATGTATGTATGTATGTATGTATGTATGTATGTATGTATGTATGTATGTATGTATGTATGTATGTATGTATGTATGTATGTATGTATGTATGTATGTATGTATGTATGTATGTATGTATGTATGTATGTATGTATGTATGTATGTGTATGTATGTATGTATGTATGTATGTATGTATGTATGTATGTACGTATGTATGTATGTATGTATGTATGTATGTATGTATGTATGCATGTATGTATGTATGCATGTATGTATGTATGCATGTATGCATGTATGCATGCATGTATGCATGTGTGCATGTATGCATGTATGTATGCATGTATGCATGTATGCATGCATGTATGCATGTGTGCATGTATGCATGCATGTATGCAAGGTGCATGCATGTATGCATGTATGCATGTATGCATGTATGCATGTGTGCATGCATGTATGCAGTGTGCATGCATGTATGCATGGATGCATGTATGCATGTATGCATGTATGCATGTATGCATGTATGCATGTATGCATGTATGTATGTATGCATGTATGCATGTATGCATACATGTATGCATGTATGTATGTATGCATGTATGTATGTACGTATGTACGTATGTATGTACGTATGTATGTACGTATGTACGTATGTATGTACGTATGTATGTACGTACGTATGTACGTATGTATGTACGTACGTATGTACGTATGTATGTACGTACGTATGTACGTACGTATGTACGTACGTATGTATGTATGTATGTATGTATGTATGTATGTATGTATGTATGTATGTATGTATGTATGTATGTATGTATGTATGTATGTGTATGTATGTATGTAAGTATGTAAGTATGTATGTATGTATGTAAGTAAGTATGTATGTAT